>CM077784.1:10817879-10948590 GCA_039737535.1 Lagodon rhomboides
ACAAAGAGCCAATATATGAAGCCAATATGTGTTTTACGCATAGGACTAAGCGCAATCTGCGTAATCACTTACATGTTATACTTTAACTGTGCTCCCGGTTGTGGATTCAGATAGGGTGTCAAGAGCCACGTCTTGCAGGGATAGCCACTGTCACCCAGCAAGTGACACCCAACTGGTACATGGTGCCTCTCAAAAAGCTGCCTCAGACCGCTCTCCATTAAAATATGCGAATCATGGGTAGACCCAGGCCACTTTGCAACAACATCAAGAATGTTAAAAGTTGGATCAAAAACAATCTGCGTGTTGATGGAATGTACTTTCTTTCTGTTGATGAACACGTCCTCATCTTTTGATGGCGCAGTTATTTTTATGTGCGTCACGTCAATAGCGCCGACCACACCGGGCGTACCTGCAATTTCCATGAAGTTGGCTTTGATCCTGTGTAGCTGTTGATTGTCCAAAGGAAACCGGATAAACTGTTGGATGACATGTGGTCTACAGAGCGCGTTGATGGTTTGGTTTATGGCACGGCTGACTGATGGTTGCAATATTCCTAAATCGTCGGCATTGCAAAGTTGCATTTTCCCAGCTGCTACATATCGTAGTGTTGCCAAACATTTTATTTCCGGACTAATCGGGTTATTCCTGTTGGTCGGGGATGTTATTGCATCCCGCACTAATTCCACAACAAGTTTCATACCCTCATGATTTAGCCTATATCTCTTGATCAGTTCACAGTCTTCCATTGTCTCCAAAACATTTCGTCTCGCAGCCATTTTCCGATTCTTTGTGAATAGGTCTTACTGAGTTAGGAGTCCTCTTGAGGACTTTTAAGCTCTCCTAGACTTAGGTGCTACTTTTAGGCCTAAAATACTTGCTCTTAGTGATAAAAATTGGGAGTCCTAAATTCAATTCATTCATTATTTTTAGGAGTTTCTCCTAAATTCGCCAGTTAGGAGCTACTTTTAACCCTAAGATCCTTTGTGAATACGGCCCCAGGTGTATATAATAGGACTGATATCAGTTTGAGTGGAATGGTGGTGGGGAGCACACCAGTTCTTACCGGCATCACGGGATCCAGCTGAAAAGCCAACAACCTACATGGTAATGTTTTGTTTTTTCAATTCTTTCTTTTTGCAGTAAATGGGAACCTCACCCAAAAGAGAAGAAACCTTTGCATAATTATTGTGTTTTGCCTGAAACCGAGTGAAGAACAAATCTCAAGCCACCATTAGTGATTAATCAAATTTCTTTTTGGTAGTCACAACAGAGATATTGGGGAGTGATGATTAAATATATTCTCCCCAAAGACAGAGCCTGCAGGTGGATGCTGGGGTGGTGGTGGGGCTGAAGGAGCAGGCAGCGATACTTGTGCAGGGCAGCAGCGGCATTGACAGGCAGAGGGAGAGAAGGGACATTTGCTGCTTCAACAGCTCGCCCAATTGAGAGGGTGCGTTTGTAAGAAGGTCTGGAGAGTGAAGCATGTCACATGTGTATGTGGCAGTGCAGCTCGAGCTGACCGCCTGAACGAGCTCGCAGGCGTCGCTACATTTGTGGAATTTTGGCTCGCTTGACCGTTCAGGAGAGATGAAGAACACTCAGAGACACCGATGACTGAGGTTGAAGTGGTTTGCATAACATGGCCACGGAGGAACAGCATAACAATACAACTGTGTGCACAGTGTAATGCCAAGTCAATTCCCCCCAAACCTTCCCACTGTGTATGATATCCACAGCTCAGGAAGCCCCTCCCATACATGGTTATTTGTTCAACAACAAATAAGTGGAAAGTTACTGCAGAGCTGCTCACCTCTGACCCAGTGAGGACAGTCAGTCTGCTGCTGCACTTCCTCTGCTCTTGTGTTGTGCAGTGGTTCTTACCACAAGTCAGTCTCACATGTCTCACACCAGACACTAGCCACATAAATAAAATGAGTAGACACAAACAACACCCGAATACCAAAGAATCTACTTGTTTTCACAGTGACAGGCTTTTGAACCGTGATGAGCATCATCATGAGTCATTTAAAGAACCACCTCGGACCCACAGGACTGTGGTCTGACATCAGCAAGATTACCGGATGTCTTAAGTTGAACAGTGTGATTGTCAAAGTGCATCAGCATGAGACAAAAAGATCTTTACCTGAAAACTGAAGCTCATGCTATACATAAATATGTCGGCACTGTGGTTTGATGAAAATTCTGTTCTTTGAAATTAATCTGATTGTAGCAGAATGGAGCTGCAGTATATTCTGCTCCAGTTTCTATGGTCCTGTATGTTTGTTTGGTGATTGACAGCCAATCATTGAATGCAGGCACACTGTAAAGACAGGTAGGGGTCCTCTGGTCTCTCCCTCTGTGGCCGAAACCACACCTCATTTACAGTGCGATGTCCCGATGTCCGCTGCAGCAGCCGCTGGTATGAGAGTGGTGGCTGTATTGGTGGTGCCACTGACCAATCTGGCGCCCGAGGCAAGAGTTTAGCTGGCGCCCCTTTGCATCGCAGTCAATTTTACAATCAATTTTCATACACTCATACAGAAACTGCATGTATGTATTCACCACTGTATTTCTTTTAAGTCAAAAATATCACATCAAATAAAAACTGAAGAAAGAAACAAGTGATAAATTAAAAATACAATATAAATAAGGCATTGCACAAACATATTAAAGAATATTCTATTTACATACAGAATAGAAACATGCTGTGTCACTCTGCTGTGCTGAGCTAGAGGACAGGAGCACATGATGCTGTGTCACTGGGGCTGGTGGTGAGATATTTTAAAAGTGCATCTGAAGAGAGAAGAGAAGTATATGTGACCACTGCATGTTACATTCTAATAAAACAACAGAGGCTTGGTGTGTGCTGTACATAAGACTAATATAGACTAATAATGAAAATACGATGAGATTCATTCAACTTTATTGTCATTGCAATGCAATTCAGTCTAACCAGAGTGCAAAAAGCAGTAAAGTGTAGTGAAATTAATGTTAATATTTTTATATATATATATATATATATATATATATATATATATATATATATATATATATATATATATATATATATATACTATTAATTATATCCTATTAATTATATGAGAAAGCTAAGGTATGGAGTTTAACACTGATGTAAACTTTAACAAACATAAACTGTGACACAATAAACCAACCTGTCTTGGACCCTCTTTCCTTCCTCAGGCATGACGCTCTCGCCGATCACTGCTGGTAGGTCGATCTTTGCCGTGCACCCCAACCTTATGGGCGGTGTAGAAGCTAATTGGCTGTTTTTCATTTTAGAAGTTTGCTCACCTGGCGGAATAGCACCACAGGCCCTTGTCTGCTCCCCTCCCCGAGCTCACAGGCATGGCCGGATCGGGACTGCGTGTCGGTGTCTCTCGCTGGTATTCAGCAGCCAGCAGTTACTCTGGCTCACCTGCTACTACACTGCTGCTTTGCCTGCCATAGTTTTACTCTCTGTGGATTTTGCTTACAGCAAGCTCATGAGCCTTTTGTGCACAATCACTATTCGTCTCCAGATATTTCAGTTTTGGCCATTTTAGTGTAGTGTGTGGTCAGCACACTTTGTCATTTTGGTTGTTTAATTTCCAACTGGCTCGCTACCTCTGATCCATTGGTTTGTGTAGTTGATTCTGTTTCTTATCTTTTATCCTATTTTGTTTTGTTAATTTCTTATTTACCCATACCTGGCTGCTTAGCCCCACCAATATTTTTAATTTTTTTTTGTGTTCATTACTTTAACTGTATCGTACTTCTTTGCAGCATGTGGTCAGTGTGATCCCGTGTTTCGTTTATTTGTATGAGTGATGTCCCACTAATTGTTGTTCCCTTTCTGTGTAGAAGCTGAGAGCCTAAGGTGGTGGGAGTTGGTGCCCTTCGGTCGTGGTGTCCCCTTCCTGTGTGCTGTGTTGTCGACCCCTGGTGTGATCCTCCGTGTGTGTGTGTGTGTGTGTGTGTGTGTGTGTGTGAAGGTGTGTGCACGTGTGATTGGGGTGAATCTCTCTCCTGGATACCTCACTCCTGGTGGCCCACCTCTCCACTGGTAAGCCTCAGCTTCGGCCATTTCCTTTGCCCCCCTCCATAACTGTCTATGTTGTGTTTACTGGCCTTTTATTAGAATGGCGCTTGTGTAAAATAAATAATTGTTGTTTAATGGAACCAGGTCTCTCGCCTCGTAGTATTACGAACCTCTGTGCCTTTGAATATCTGTTTCAGCCTGAGGTAAAAGTACTTTTCCTTGGGTAAAATTCCGAAGGTGGTGTTTTTGGCTCCCCCTCAATTATACCAGCTTTGCTGGTCAACCTCCAAAGTGCCCGCCACACAATTATAACGCACACACTTAAGATCCGCATATTGCTTCAGTCCACTGTAAATATGGACCAAGGATCTCTGTTAAACATAACATTAAAGAGATTTTGTTCATCCTAGTGGAAACAATTATTCATTCCAAGTCAAACAGAAAACTGACCGTAGACATAGAAAGATGATCAAGCTGATGATTGTGAAGAAGACTGAGAGCTGCTCCAGTGTAGGTGATATAGTTTAGGACCACAGTGTTACTTTCATCTTCTGATGATACATGGTTTTGAAACAGAAAAAGATAGAACGGAAGTTCATCTTAAACTGTATTAGAAGTACAGAAAGTAGCTGTACTCCAGAACAGTCTACTGATCCGAAGTGAGTCAATCTGCGCATACAACAATCTGAAGTGGAAAGGCCAAAATTGAAAAAGTTGAAATATCACAAAGCTTTTAGACCTACCTGAGGTGATGCATGTTAATTCAATTTCTTTCACACCTTTTCTGGATATTAGGATGGAAATCTGGCCAATATTTCTTTTACACAATTATGTACCACAATTGACAAACTGTCAAGCTACAATGACAACAACAGTTCACAAAGCCTTATCCCTCCCCTTCATTACTGGTACTGCACTTGTCAAGGTTTCCACTTTTGCACAGTACATTTAGTTCAGAATGACAGTGGCAAATTTACCACTCAGAAGTGTCTTATTTGTAAGAGGAAGTGGACAGAGACAGAAAACCACAATGCTTGCAGTTTTGCTTAATGTTATTTCAAGATCACAAGTTAATAATTTCAATATATCTACAAACTGTCCCACAGGATTAAAGGCCGTTGTAACCCCACATGTGAATGTAGCTATGATATGCTTCTTAGTATTTTAGGTAGCTGGCTAGTCAGCTGGGCATGCAAACATTACATTATTTTTGTTTCTTGTAAAACTATAGAAAAAACAGTGTGCCCATGGTGTGCCTAAGCCCATTATGTGCCTGCTGAGGTGTATGTGAGTCACATTTACCATTCAGTTCAATATCTTAATAGACCTACTGTGTCCTGTGCCTTACAGAAGATACCATAGCAAAGACCCAGTGATTTTTGAATTGTGAATTCAGCAAACCTTTCGAACTGACTTAAAAAAATCCTTCAAATCCAAATTATCTGTTCATTGAGCATGTAGCTGATAAAAGTTTAAAATGTTCTGTAGGAAGGAAGTTTATCATAAGCAACCGCAAATAAACTCAGCTCCTGTGTTACTGGTGTCACAGCTGTCTGTGGTCCAATGACCTTAACACACACATAACAGATTAATCTAGAGTTTTTTTTATGCAAGAGCAAAAAATACTGAGGGATAGCACACTGTATGTAGCCCGCCTGCTTCATGACCTGACTCTTGCCAAACCACACAAGTCCCATCTTCAACCTGAAATATTTTAAACATGATGATTCAGTGAAAGCAGAACAGGTTTGACTTTTGCCCTAAAGTGCCCTAACAAGAAAGCAAAAGTATAAACATCACGTAACATGCACTGATGGAATGTAACCAAAAACATTTACTCAAGTATTGTACTTCAGAACAAATTTGAGGGACTTTGAGATACACTACATTTTCTGCAAATTAGTACTTCCACTTCCACTACAGTTTGGAGGCCGATATTTTACCGACTTTTTACTCACTACATGAATTTAATAACTTTAGTTACTAGTTACTTCCCATATTACATGCTGCATCAGAGCCAAATGAGTGCTATTTAAATGAACAATTTAATTAATTAAATATTTAAAATTAATACAAATTACTGTTGATACTTAAGTACTATTAATATCAGCTACTGTAAGATTTTTTTCTCAAGTATTGATTGTATGAGTGACAAAGCAATATGTTAACATGATATCTTTACCTTTACTCAAGTCTGACTCTTGGGTACTTCATACAATACTGTAACATGCAGGGATTGCTGGGCACAGCAGTAATAACAGCTGCTTCCAAGTTAGACTCCCGGTCACAGATTTTAGTGGATCCACGAGAATTGTCATGACTAACTTTGGTGTATTTTTACATGTAAATCTGTTCCATTGACCAATAGCAACCCCAGACAACACTGTGTTTTATAGTTGCTGACTTTTTGATTATGAAATGTCTGAAAACTATCCTGCTCAGTTTTGCTGAAAAGACAATCCAGGATTTTCCTTTTTCACAGATTTAAAATCAGATTGTTGATAATCCTGTCCGTCCATATCTGATATTATTGTAACCACAACAACTGCAGCGACAGTAAATAATAATAAGATGTTATTGTTGATGATAGAGAGAATCACAATCTTTATTTACAGAAGTTGCAAGACATCCTCCCAATTAAGTTATCGTTAATTACTTTTTAACTGCATACAATATATACAGAGTCCAGTTACACCTGATACACAAATGTGGACAAAATTGTTGGTACCCTTCCGTTAAAGACAGAAAAAACCCACAACGGTCACTGAAATAACTTGAAACTGACAAAAGTAATAATAAATACAAATTTACTGAAAATGAACTAATGAAAAACAGACATTGCTTTTGAATTGTGGTTCAACAGAATCATTAAAAAAAACAAACTTATGAAACTGGTCTGTACAAAAATGATGGTACCCTTAACTTCATATTTTATTGCACAACCTTTTGAGGCAAGTACTGCAATCAAGCGATTTCTGTAACTCTCAATGAGACTTCTGCACCTGTCGACAGGTATTTTGGCCCAGTCCTCATGAGCAAACTGCTCCAGCTGTCTCAGGTTTGAAGGGTGCCTTCTCCAGACTGCATGTTTCAGCTACTTCCACAGATGTTCAATAGGATTCAGATCAGGGCTCATAAAAGGCCTCTTCAGAATAGTCCAATGTTTTGGTGGTGGTTTTTGGTGTTTTTAGCTCAGGTGTAGGAACACATGTCCTCCGTCTCTGGATTTCACAAAAAGCTTGTGTCTAAATATTAATTACTCCTTTCATCCCCAAGCTGGCTGTTTTCAGGAGAGGCGCCTTGCAGTCTCACCTGTACATCTGGTAAAGGAGGACTGGATGGACGCTTCAAGGGAGAACCCCCTCTTGTGACTTACAACCTGAAGGACCATCTGTCCACAGACTTCTGTGGTGTTCTGTGGTGACTTCACCTTCAGTAAGTATCATCCTCAGACCTTGAAGATGAAAAGCTATCAAAAGCTTTTGTCTACGTCATACCTGGTGGGTGTGGCGGTGCGAACCATTTCGATGCTTCGCCATGAAGCAGAAACTCCTAATAACTTCAACATGCAATTTCCCATCTACATCAAATCTCTGACGCATGTAGAGGTGGTCACCTTGAATACGTCAATGTAGTGACATTTACCGCTGGGCCTGTTCATCGATACTTGCAGCTTTTTTTATTTATTATCACTTTTGTCAGTTTCAAGTTATTTCAGTAAACATTGTGAGGTTTTCTTTCTTTAATGGAAGGGTACCAACAATTTTGTCCATGTGTGGGAATTAGATATTACATTTGTTTGAGCTGTGAATATCAGTTACTGAAACTGGTAGTCATCGTCTTCTGAGAGGAAGGGTCTCTGACGGAGGAGTCATTGTCAGACTGAGACTTGTTGGTCAAAGCCAGGGACCACAGGAATATAAAGACACCTGAGAAGAAATAAGAGAGGCCGTGAACTCTTCTAGAAAGGCACAAAATCACAGTGAATACTTCCTATTAGGATTGTACGCATACTGACCCTGCAGGGAGTTTAGAATAGTGAATACATAGATTCCAGAGAGGGAGATGTAGGTGGCGCTCGCTAATCCCCAAGTTAAGCCCAGCACACAGCTGAGGCCCAGCACTGTGGCACAGTCCTTCCATAACCGGGTTCCTTTCTCTTTGCTCATCTTCTTCCAGCTGCTGGTGCTCTCAGTGCCTCTCCTCAGTCCCCAGAGCCTGAACACCACCAGCCCCAGCATGCAGGAATTGAACAGTATCACCAGGCACGGGAAGGCCACAATGGTGATGTAGCTGACAAAAAGCCTCTGTGGGAACTGGCTGCTCATCCAGCATCTGCAGGTTATTAAAAAAACAAAAAAAACACTTATTTATAACATTATTAATTTATGTTAACTGGCACAGTATGTTTTGCTGAGAAGTCAAACCTTCTCAATGAATCTTGGTTTCTTACATCTGTGCTGTTGAGTTGTGGTTGTTATCATCCGTATATTTCAGACTGTATTTGCCGTAAACACCTGAAATCCCACAAACCACTACAGTCAGCGTAGGGAGACCTGCATGAAGAGAGAGAGATACAGAATTTACTTCAAGCACTGATGATGGTTAAATCTGCCTGCCTGAGCACAACTGTCAGAACATTGACTCTCTCTTTGTGGTTAAATGTTTCAATCAGGTAACAATCTGAATTTTTCACATTATCCACATATCCCATTCAGACCAAAACCAACAATGAATTGAACCATTGAAGCCAACAGTTATTGACAGGGTCACAAAGGCCTGATATTGTGTATTCCTTTGTGTGACACCACCTCACTGTTCTCCTAAAACAATTAGAAACACACCATTAGTGCGCTGTGTAACATATCCTCACATGGGCAGTGCAGCTGATTCTGAGTGCTGTGAAGTAATGGCCGAGGATCTGACACAGCAGCTTCGGAGAGAAACGGAAGACTGCGAGTGTTTCTCACTGCTGTTTGACGAGTCTCCACACACCAGCGATACAGCCCAGTTGTGTGTTTTTATTCGGATGGTGTTGACAGATATGACTGAACAAGAGCAGCTATTAATATTACTGCCCATGAAAGAACGCACATGGGGAGAGGACATTTTTCAGTTATTTAAAAACATTATGCAGGAAACCACCAGCTGTAAACTGTGAGCAGTACTGATGGCTGTTTGTCACCTCTGTGCATTACTGCTGTCATTTTTTATGTGCAATACCAAGGGTTACATTTCTCTCTCAATATCAGTTATGCATTGTGTTATATAACGTGTACTCAGTGTATGTATAAATGAATAGATGTTTAGTATTTTTTATGTAGGTAGATCATTTTGACCTGGTCATTTTAAAAGTAGCTCGTAAGCTAAAAAAAAGTGTGGGCTCCCCTGCTGTTGGCAACACTCAGGTTTAGAACGCCACAAACCCTATAATATATTTTGATGTTCCTCTGTTCTGTTCTGACAATAAACTATATGTATATATATATATATTGTTTATTGTCAGAACATCTGATATATCGGAATATCAGATTTTTAAATCACCAAATATTCGTATCGGTATAGGCCTTAAAAATCCTTTATCAGTTGGTCTCTAATCAGGTGGACAGAAATTTAGCTCCAAACAAATGCTAATATTCTTGATTAGTCACGATTATTAGCTTGATGTGTAAATATGAAACCTGGTTTGCTATGTCAACCTGGAAGGTTAAAATGTGTCAGTGTACAGTTCTGCTGCCATCAAGATCTCAGTTGATTTTGTGCTTTAGTAGTGCATCTGTGGAAACAAATTTGGCGCAGTTACCAAAAACTGACACCCTATGACTGTGGGGCTTCGGGATCTGTGGCTCTTTGCTTTGCTCTGTTGTTACTCACCCCATCCCACCAAGCTGAGTTTGAGCAGGTATCTCCTGACGTAGATGTTGAAGACTCTGACCAGGAGCAGGTAGAGGTGGAACCCTTCCAGAGCCATCCAGCTGAAGGTGGCCAGCAGGGACCAGTGTAAAAGGAGACCCAGACCACTGCAAACCCAGCCCTCCTCCGTCTCTTTCATCAGCCACACCCAGAGGCTGCACAGCAGGAAGCTGAGGTGGAGGCAGAGCAGCGCGCCTGTTAGGTGCATATGCACACCGATGGCCTTCTCTGGGCGCTTTTTTCTGAAAGAGAAACAACATACAGTGTATGATGATCAGTTTTGTAAAGCCTATTCAGCAGAACATGTACTACATCTGGCCATTTTGACATCTTGATCGCCTGGCCTGGTAAAAAGATGTCAGTCAAATGTATCTCATCCAAACAGATTAGGACTTTGCTGTTCACTCTGTGCTGGTTGACAGGCTTCTGTACCACAACGACTTGAGACCTTGCCCTGATACTGCTTCGTTTTTTTTTTTTTTGTTGTTTTTTTTGTTTTTTCTAGCATACAGTATTAGGTATTATTTTATATTATTATTATATTATTATTTTATATATATTATTATATATATATTTTTTATATTTTTTTTATATTAGTATTACTTTATGATAATGAGAGGCTGCACCCTCATAGCTCAAAGGAATTGCTGTGCTCAAGATGAACAAATTCATGTGACATGTCTTTTAGCTTTGTCATATGCAGATTTTAACCACTTGACGGTTTTGAACAGACTTTACTGGAGGTATTCATAGTGTTGCTGTCTTTTGCACACACACACACACACACACACACACACAGTTGTGTTATCGATGTGTAAAAAGAGCTTGTGAGAGAGGTTTTATTGTAAGATTGTCGGTTTTCTGAAAGTTACAGAAATTTTTGGATGTATGTCCCCAAATTCATCAGAGGTGTCAGCAAGGCATGTGGTGTGAGGGGGTTTCAGGTACCGTTAAACTATCTGACAAACCTTAGCTGGAGCATAGTCACACCTTAAAATGATAGTTCAGGTCTTTTGATGCAGGGCAGTATGAGGTGATTGTCCCTTGTCAGTGTATTACCTGTGTTGTGGTTTGAGTGTCACATTAACCTGTCACCTTCAGTACCCTGGACAGTGCCGCAGAGGAGCCGCGGAGAGGCCGCACGCTGAGTGCGTCTGCGCTCAGAGCTTATTAGGACCTGATGTGCGTCACCTGGCAGACGCCACTGAGAGAAAGCCACTCTCGCCACACAGAACTTTCCCCCTACCCTTTCCCCCGATTTTATAGTTGTTAAAGTATAGAAAATAAAGTAACTAATTTTTTACCTGCAACTTCGACTCCTCCTATATCCGCACCTTACAACCTGCAGCAGGTGACCATCAGCTCTCCCCTTGTGTGGAGAAGCATAGCACGAACAGTGAAGCAGAGCACTGTACTGCTCTAAACTGTACTTGCAGCAAGATTAATTTTAGGCACCAAAAAGAAGACACAGCTAAAAAGATATATGCAATTAAGTGTACACTTTATTTGGGCTAAGCACCTCATACGACCCCACATCTAAAGCCTGAGCTATCCCTGTCCCCACTGGTGCACTGACACATGTTCCAGCTTGTAAAGACATGAACAGTATGTTTTCTCCTTTTTTTTGCTACTTAGCATCTGCAACCTGACAGGAAGCTTACTCAACCACTGAGACTGTTTAATCTACAGCATCGCATGACTCATTTATGAAACTGAATGCCATGCGGTATATACATATAACTGATCTGTGGTTTTACTTATACGGGAAGGAAACACAGCTGTTCTGTGAAACAACTCTGCATCAGTCTGTTGTCACAAAAAGAGTTAATTGATGTTGACTCTATTACACTATTACACATAATAACATATGATATATATATATAAAATATTTAACTAGAAAAAATCAAGTCAAACAGAAAACTCACTGTAGACAAATATAGATGATCAAGCTGATGATTGTGAAGAAGACGGAGAGAGCTGATCCAATGTAGGTGATATAGCTTAGGGCCTCAGCATTACTTTTATCCACTGATAATTCCGGGTTCTGGAACAGAAAGAAATACAGAAAAATTCAGCTTAAAGTGTTTTTTTTTCAATCTCTAGTTGTTTTGTATTTGTTAGCTACGTACAGCTACGTTTGCTTTGTCAATCTTTGCATACAACAAGTGACAGACATGTACCTGACAAGCTTTCCATTCTGGCACAGCACAAGTTCTGTTCAGAATGATATTAGCAACAAATTTAACATAAAAAATGTTTGTATTTGTAAAATGAAATGTACAGAGGCCGAAAACTACTGCTGGTAAATCTCGTTATCTAAAGATCACAAGATAATAATTTTGTCATGTTGAGATTATTATTATTATTATTATTTCTTTTATTTGAACAGGGACAGTGCACAATAAAACACTAACCCTGTTTATAACAGGGAGAGGTGCATTGCACCCGCAGTGCCTCGGCAGGTAGATGGAACATAAAATAAATTAAAAACAGTTACTAAAGATGACCCTATACACAGCCTGTTATTGCCAAAAAGCTAAATTATATTTCCTCTTCTTACTTAAAGTATTTAAATGTGGAATGCCATGGCAGCATAGGTGGTAACTTAACTGTAGCAACTAATACAAGCAAAAATGTCAGATCAAGAGGCAGCCATTATTGATCAACACATCGTAGGGAATGAACTGGGCTACGCAAAGCATCACTTTGTCAGAGGATGACGCGGTGCAGGCTCCGTGGCTACGTCACACATTGATGTGGCTCGAGGTGAACAAACCAGGAGACAAAATAAAGAGAGGTCTTCGGGAATGACTTTCAATAAGTTGTAATTGTTCTTGCATGTCAGCCAGCATTGGCCATGTTGCATGCTGTCCGGAGATGACAAAGAAATGCTAACGATAATAAGCAGGCAGCGGAAACAGCTGATCCGTCACGTGAGTTGACTACATCACAGATTATTCGGCAAATCTATTTCCATCGAACATTTTGTGCATTAACTCTGATAAACGAAAGACAAAAACCACCTCAAGTGAGCGTACAAACGTCTTTGTAAACTAGAGGAAGTTTTTTTTAATTTGGCTGTTTTCATAAAGTTTCTAATGCAATATGCTTTCCAGAAACAGGGCTAATGTATCTGTGTTCTCCTACTTAGCCCTGTTACCCCCAATCTAATTTAGTTAGCTAACAATATGCCGTTATTGTTTTTGGTAGCAAGCTAGTTCGCCGGGCATGCTCACATTTGTGACTTACCTTAAAGGTGATAAACACTCACTCACACAGCCCGTACCTTTTACTTTTGCTCTTCCGTTTGTGGTTTCATAAAAGCTTTGAAACTAAAGAGTGTGAACCACATTCAAAATATAAATAGGCTGCAGTATCCTGTACCAGAAGAGGATGAAAGACCCCGTGATTTCTTAATGTGAATGTAGCAAGTCTTTCAAACAGACATGAAAACATTATTTAAAGGCAAATTATTTGCATTATTTAGTGGTATTTATCTTGGGACTGGCTGATCAAAGTGTTCTGTTGGAAGGAAGTTTACCACAAGCACAGCAAAGAAGCTCAAGTGGTTGCAGCTGCAAATGAATTCAGTTCCTGTGTTGTTGGTATCGCAGCCGTATCTGCTCCAATGACCTGAAACCACAAATATAATGGACAAATCTGAGTTGATCTTTTTATTTCAGAGCAAAGAAACCGAAGGCTGGCAAACTGTACTGTAGCCCACCTGTTTCATGCTCTAGCTCTGACTCTTGCCAAAACACACAAGTCCCACTTTCCACCTGAAACATATACAGGATATCAGAATTAGAGAAAAACTGATTTTCCAAATATGATGGGAGCACATTTGGATCTGAGACTTTACCTGTTTGTTTATACGGCAGTGCTACATACAATCTGAAGATCGAAAGAATCGAACAGTCTAAACTCTCACTAAGTAAGCTTATCTGCTCTGTGGTGTGTGAAGTTTTTTCTCAAACACTGTGTGTCAGTCCGTAAAAAGGAGAACTGTGCCAAGATGACTGTAACATTCTCCTTCTTGGCGTTCTGAATAAGAACATGCACTGGTGCACTGATGATCGGTGATTTTACCTCTTCGTTGTGATTGAAGACTAATGTGATGGGTTGTAGAAGGTCACGAACAGGATGGTGTCCTGCCCTCACTAACAGGACAAAGCCACCCATGACAGTGCCTCGCACGCGGGTAGGTATAACTCCTCTTCCCCTTCCTCTTCCTGGAGGGGGACTTGGCTGAGATCATAGACAGAGGTGTCAGAGGGGACACATGACATTAATGGGTAGTGCCTTATTGTAAGACATTTATAAGCACTATGAAACTTGTTAAAAGTTTATAGACTACTTAAGAATGTTTTGAAAAAAAAAAACCCTTATGAATGTCTTAGAATTGTTAATAATAGCATTACAAGTTTCACTAACTAACTAACATATTATGGCATTATTAAACCACTAAGCTTTTTGTTACTTTAGTAGGATTAACACATACTCTATTATGCATTTATTAGCAGTTAACTATGTACTTGCACATATTTACTATAGTTAAAAATGTCTGATAATTTAGCATTAAAGGTGTTTATTATGCTATTATCAATGCTGATATGGATTTACATTTACAATATGATTACAATTATGATTATTAAATAAATCCAGGGCAATCTCAGATTTTGTACCTCTGGATTGTCTTCAAAGAAAGAGCTGTCGATCACAGTGGCCACCAGCAGTACCTCGTCCTCAGTCCCACCTCCCCTGCTCTTTTGGAGAGCTGACGATGGGATGTGAACCCTGTGATTAAAAGTGGGCCTAACTTCAGCCTAAAAACCACATTCCAAAAAAGATTTGTTACACCATTTGTTACAAAAACATGTACTTAGTGCGACAAAAAAAAAAAAAAATGGAATTCCAAAACATAATCTTTAAGAACCTCACCTCTTGGAATGAGGTCACATTTTGACGAAAGAAGGGGATTAGTCTTTTTCTTGGTTTACAAGTTGCAATTCTGTCCTCATAACACCTACCAACACATATTTTGCATATTCAATACAATACAATAACCACACCATGATAACAACTTTAATATGTATAGACTTTAGGTGAACAAGGTTAGATCTATCTATCTATCTATCTATCTATCTATCTATCTATCTATCTATCTATCTATCTATCTATCTTTAGAATCTCCGATCTACATATCAAATGTTTTGTTTATATACTTATTTAGTTTCAGGGTCTGGCAGTCACGTCAAAGCTATCCATCCATCATTCATTACACAGCAGGACACAACCACACTTATCATTAGTGTATGAGAAAGATGTGATGCGTTCACAAAGCCAATTGTAATAACTACAGCATCAGTTTAATATCCACTCTATGAGTTACCTGGTCCAGGCCACATCGCTTTTTTTGCAGTCGGTGATGACATCTTCACAGAAGTCTGTCAGATTGACAGAGAAAGAAAATGAAAGAGTCAAAAATAGTGTATACTGATGGAGAAGCCTGATAAGAGATTGACAGTTGAATAAGATAAAACATTTAAGTGACAGTTGTCAGTACAGACAGACGTGAGAGGCTGTTGTAACTGTTCGATCACCACTTACTGGGAGAAACTGTGCTTTTTACTGTTGCACAACTAGTTTGGTAAGAGTCTGTAACGTCGAGTGACAGAGGACCAGGAGTGACTTTATTTTTGTCTCGGTTTGGTGATCTTCGACCTTGATATATCAACAGAGAAAATAGTATTCACCTCATAAGCAAAATGGATATGATAAACAAACAGTAACCACAATGAGCAACTCACCACCAGCATGGGTCTGAGATAACCAGACGAGTGTGACGAGAAAAAAAGTAATCCACATCTTGCCTCACTGTTCTTCAAGCGCCCAGATGTTACAGTGCATTGTTCTGCTTGTGGGAGACTTGCTTAATGAGGCGTGAAGGGAGTTTCACATCTATATGCTTTTCATGGTGGTGGAGCGGGGGTGGATGGCTCGTATGAACAGGAAGTCATTCATGTCAGAGGAGTTTTTTTTCTTGTCTTTTGATAATGCCTCTTTTTTTTTTTTTTTTTTTAAAGCTGCTAAAGTTAGAAAATCTCTTTGACATATTTTATTTGCTAATGAGAGAATGAAATGTCACGTCGTGTATTCATAAATGAATAGTAAATCAGTATGGGAGCTTCATCTGAAGCCAAACTCTCATCATTTATTTGTTTTAACAAGTTACATCTGAAGAAAAAGGAAATCAATAATCCATCACTTACAGTATGACTCTAACTGTTCAAAGAAATAAGTTATTCGAATATCTTACTAGACTTAACCTCCAACATCAGACAAACCAAAGAAATTCGAGAAAAGAGGAAGTCTACAAACAGTACTCTTAGCCAGCAGACGTAAGACAAGAAAAGTTGTCACACTGCTCGACAAGTCAGCTGACACAAGTGGAAGCGAAACTTCTACATGCACGACATACTATTCTCCCAGACTGGCAGCACAGATGGGGAAATGAAAATGAATAATTCAAAGATATGACTTCAATGATTCATCACACCAACTCATCTGGCTTCAATGATTGTCAACATGAGACCATTGCTCAGTCTACACTGATTATAACTTTATTCAAAAACACATGTACAACATTCAGTAGCAAACAGATTTATCTTAATGACAGTATGGACTTTAAGCTGACATAGACCTAAAGCTAATATGCTAAAGCTTGTGTTTATGTTAGGACAGTTTTAAAGTTACAGAGAAACAGGAACCTAACTAACGTCAGGAGGGTTATGTGTGTGGCAGGATAGGGGATCTATTCAGATTTGGTTCCTAAAGTCTTGCCAGGAGATGAACTCATTCTGTCCTCCATGTGTCTCTTCCTCTGCTTCTTGGCTGACAGACAGATCCACAGAAAGATGAAGAAACCTTGACACAGAGACAGCATGAATTGAATTATAATCTTGTCAAAGATAAAATGAACAAACCAACCTAAGGTGTAAAACATGTTTAGCAGAGACAGACATGGCAGCAGACCTTGTGTGGAGTTGAGGATGCAGAAAAGATAGAGGATGGGGTAGTTGACGTATCCTGAACCCAGGAAGGCCAGACCCCAGGTGGTCCCCATCAAGCAGGTAAGACCTAACATGGTGAGGCCACTCCTGCAGGACTCCCTGAGCCTCTGTGGGTCTCCCCAGGTCGTTCCCTCAGCCTTGCCTCCAAGCTTTGAGTTGCTCCTGGATGCTTGTTTCATCTTACAGATGCTAGAGGCCACTGTCATCAGTATGCCAGTGTTGAAGATGAATATGAGGGTGAAATACACCAAGTTCAGGGAGTAGAAGAAGGACTCGTCTGTGATCCAGCAGCTGTGAGACAGGCAGGAAACCCAATGGACGGTCAGAATACAGTTTGACAACGTGGAAGAAAAGACAAAGAATCTCCATGTATACAGGATAAATAAATAACTGTCTTTGAAAAGAATAGAAACACCGTCTCATATTTCAAGTTACAATCCTTAAGATTTTTATGAAATTAAATTCTGGGTTTGATATTTTTAATGGTTTACCTCTGTATTTAATAGTCCTCATTGTTAGTGGCAGAGTCCGCCACTTCCTGACAGGAGTCAGTTTGCTTTCACTATTTTTTGTTGCAGTAAATCACACTTGATGTTACAGCCAGTGCTTACAGGTGTTGTCAAATTAACCAAGATTAGGATTTTATCCTAATGTATCTTATATGTATATTTGTATGTACGTATGTAGTTATGTATGAATGAATGAGTGCATGAATATACTGATCTGATGTTTGTATGTATGAATGTATGTATGTATGTATGTTTCTCTTTATTTATGTATGTATGAATGAATGTACGTATGTTTTTATGTATGTATGTAGGTGTGCATGTATATATGTATGTGTTTGTATGTAAGTATGTTTGTATCTATAAATGTATGTATGTATGTATGAATGGTTGTATATGCATGTATGTATGTCAGTACGTACACATATTTGTATTATTGTATTGTATGTATGTGTGTATGTATGTATATATGGATTTTTGTGTATCCATGTATGTATGAATGTTTGTATGTGCTTGTATGTATGTACACATGTTTGTAATTATGTATGTACATGTATGTATGTATGTATGTATGTATGTATGTATGTATGTATGTATGTATGTATGTGTGTATGTTTGCATTTATAAATGTCTGTATGCGTGTATGTATGAATGTTTGTATGTATGTATGAACATATGAACACATGCGGGCTATGTGTATGTATTGTATGTATGTGAACTTTGTATGTATGTACCTATGTATGTGTATGTAGTGTATACATGAGATGTTGAGATGTCATATGCAGAATAATCTTGTGTACAAATCATGTACAAGGACAATTTTGTGCTTAGGCCATATAAAAACAGCCAAAACCCTATAATACAAATATGATTGTGTGAACGATTATCATGTACTTCCCATGCTCTGTGATTGTATGTGATCAAATAGGGATTTTTTAAAAAATGCTGTGGATTTGTGATGCTAACATTGATTATTTCTATTGTCCTGCCCAAAACAGATATAAGCAATTTATTCAACACAGTCAGGATTTGCTTACATGGCGCTAGTGTGGTTGCTATTGGCCATGGCCAGTTGTGTAACTCCGTAAAACTGTTTGAAGTCCTTCATTCCCAGAGAGACTGCCACAATTACACCAGGGATCCCTGAGAATCACATGTAAAGATACATACAAACAGACACACACACACACACACACACACACACACACGCATTCAAGGTTTAACAGCATGTTAATTATAAGAAATCGCATCCAGTTATTTATAGTGACACTACAGTGGAGTTCGATAGCAGAATCGCTCATCTAAAAAAAAAAAAAAATGATAGTGGTCATCAGGTTTTGAGGGATATTTACAAACTGTTGAGTTGGTAACAATCACATATGAAGGATATAGTCCAGCTAGCCTCTCAGTGTCAGTGTGTTTCAGTGACGGCTCAGTTTGTTTTGTCACAAAAGGCTTCCTTCCTTCATTAGTCATTCTGAGAAACCAAACATGTTCTTGGGGCTTCCTGTCCTCATTCTAAGTTAAACTGCTGACATAATGTGAGTCATTGCACAAAACACCAGCGTGTATCATATACAGTAGATGCTCTTGCAGCACTCACCCCATCCAGCCAGAGACAGCTTGACCAAGTAGTGTTTGTAGTAGGTGTTAAACACCTTTATCAGCAGCAGGTAGAGGTGAAGTGCCTCTATAGCCATCCAGGTGAAACAGCAGAGCAAGGAGTAATGCATAAGAGCTGCGATAAACACACACACCCAGTCTGGCTTCACCGTCGCCCCCCACTCGGTCAGCAGGAAGGTTGTATTAAGCAGGAACAGGGCCCCGCTCAGAGATACATGGATGGAGATGGAGTAATCCATTTTGTGGTTTCTGCAGGAGGGAAAGAATGGAAACCGTGCATGTGACAAGTATACCGGCACAGGCAAGATCAGTGTTTCATGATAATCAGTAAGGTTGGGTTTGGTGCTTCATGTGATGATGCGATCTGCCTCTGTGTATAGACAACCGTTACGATCAGGGCCGAGGGGAAACCCTGACGCAACATGTAAATGAGTCTCCCCTCCTTCTGTCCCCCGAGCACCGCCAGCAGCAAAGCATCGCCATTTAAATGGTTTCATTCAAAACACAGCTTGCACACAATCGAACATGCTAGCAGTCTGGCTGACAGAAGAGACTCCCCCCGGAACTGGGAGGAGTCAACTTCAGCTCCCCGGACAACCTGCAATCACTCAAACACACCTGCAACCAATCACACACTCTCACTCAGGTAATAGAGGGTTATTCAAGGAGAGACAAGCACATACAGAAATGTTTATACGACCTCACAACAACACCGAGACTACCAGCAGCACTAGAAGTGTTTCATATCAGCTGGTTGGAGAAAAAAAGCTTAGAATGCATGTATACATACCGACTGAAGACATACATCACGAGGGACAAAGCGGTGAAGAAGGCAGACAGGCCGCAGCCTATGTAACTGATGTATGACAGTATTTCCCAGTGGATTTCTGCAATACCTTCTCTGATCTACCGAAAAAAATGGAATGGTGGTTACTATCTGCAGTTCACAGATTACATTTAACCAGCATCTAGGAACAAGTCAGAGTGATTTATCATACTGGGCTAATACCAGTACTGCACCAGTAAAGAATAAAGATGATCAGTGACGACATGATAATCTGCTTTGTTAATGTCTTGTATAAAGATGCCAAATTAATGAAGCCCTGACTCATTGGCAAATATTTCATCAGGAACAAGTCAGTTGAATCAAGTGTGTCTTCTTACCAGTAGGACAGCGAATGGCGTTGCATGGTTACAGTTGCAAATAATGTCAGTCTGATTATTATTGGTCATGTTGAGAGTCTCACATCCATCTGTTTTCCACCCATTCTCTGGGAACGGCAGGGGAACATCAGAATTTAGTTAGCTTGATCGGGCCTAATTCTGCTAATTCGCTTTTTGACAATTCTCTAGATCGACAAGGTATACAAAAGGCATATCATTAGACTATAAACAGTCGCACACCAAACTTTTCATGTGAAAAAAGGAATGGTGCGAAAATGGTTTTAACATATAGCGCAACATGACTTGACACATGAAAATAAATACTCCACCTTATCACTGTCATTAAAATCTCTCTTGTCATGCAAATTAAAATGTTCTCCTTCCATACAGAAATATAATATATGGCATAATTCCCCCTATATCAAGTGTGATCCTGCATATACTGTGTTACCAAGGGAAGGCATTATATGATTGTAACATGCATACATGCTTGGATATTTGGAGATATAAGTTTATAACCAATCAAATAAAATTTTTATATGTACATATATGAAGAATGGTAATACATTCAATTTGTATATGGTATTATATGCTGCAGCTGTACATGTTAACAATATATATGTAATTAATATGTAAAGATATGTCTATAACATATATGAAATACCAATAACAGAATTAGTAAATGTACATGTATTAAAAGAATGATGCATTTTCCATAACATTCTATGCATGTATATATAGTTTGTGTGCACTATATATATATGTATAAATAATTATATACATATATACATGTATATACATATACATAATTATATACAGTATGTGATACATGCCAAAATATGTAATTTAGATACATTTACATACATATTTGAATGGGCTGGTCATATATCAATGTATGTATTAAATTGTTCCAGTTTCTATCAGGTTTCATATTTGATTTGTACGCCGTTTGACTTTAAAATGACATCTTAACATAGATCATTTATGGCTGATAAAACACTGATACTCAACACAAGATTTTGAAGCTGTCTTAAGATGTATCCTTTGCATTCATTTTGTAAAAACTGACCAAGTTTAAGGGCTCATACTGTGAAAGTGAGATTCCCATGTCCTTTTTTAATTATAGGCAGGTGAAGGTTCTATATGGCTTGTGTCAAAATATGAAAACGCTCAGTCCATGTAGAAATGCACACAGCCCGTCCTCATCCTGTGCCCTCAAATGACGCGTCAGGTCTTACAGCCTGCAGCGTTGGGATGTCACAAGAATACAGTCACCGCCAGTTAGCCCCCAAGAACCAGCTGGGGTTGGTGGTTTCAAAAACACCAGTAGAACTGATGTGAAAACACAGTGGACGGTGAATGCTCAGGCTTGTGAGAGCTGACCAATCAGAGCAGGCTGGGATTTTCAGGAGGGGGTCATAAAAGAGACCTTAAAGATGCACTAAGTAGTTTTGGGAAGAGAAAGATTTTTATTGACTGATTTTTTTTTTTTTCAAAATTTCTTCATGTTCATGACTGAATAAACAAACTGATCTTCAGGGACTGTACAGTGTGATGTGACTTCCAGCAACAAACTTGAAGACAGAATGTCTTTGTCACTTTCCGTAGTGGTGTTGTTGTGGACAGTGTCTTTGGCAACTTGTCTGACAAAATCGCATTGTATTTGTGGAAAAACACTGCGACTTGGGCAGGACACCTCAGCGACTCTTCGTCACACTTCCCCCGGAAAATAGGGTCTGCTCCTGGCAGTGAAAGCCGTGTTGGTCCCAATGTTTATTGAAGTTGATTATGTGATATAATATTGTGCGAAAGACATGAATTTGAGTCTTTGTCACTTTCCACTATGCATGGTGGATCAGGATCTCCCTCACAAACATAATCTGACAGCATCCATAAGATTAGTAAAGGGGGTGTAAAGGGGGTGTTCGTTTGAAGAGGGTGAATAGAGGTGCTGCACCAATAGACAGTATGAGGGGAAAAAAAAAACATGCTTTTTGAACATTAAAACATTTTCTATCAGACACCCAAAATAAAAGTAAATGAGCGTATTATGGAACCTTTATCATATTTTCTTCCTTTATCATATAGTTTGTGTTGAGTGATACATGGGATGAAAATGATAAATAGAACTACAATACAATTTTAGTGTTTTGCTGTGAACTACAACTAATAAACACCTACCGTTTGGATCACGTTCATCAAAGTAGTGACACTGAAGCAATGAGTCATTCTGTAAAACAACAAAAACATTTGGAGCCACGTTGAAGAATACAAGAAGCTGCCCAGCCAAAGAAGAAGTCAAAGACGCTTATCTTATCTAAGGTGGTTAGATTAAAATCCCAGTGGCACGACATTGTGATTAAAATCAGTAAAATCAGTTCTCTTCATTTGCAGATGCAAATTCAGAAAAAAAAACATATATTTACAAGAATCAATTAAGTTGATGTGGCTGCAAAAAATATATATATTTACATATTCATATACATATATAAAAATAAATATAGCACAGTAGATGTCAAAAATTTGAAAATGGAAAATTACAACATTCTGTTTTGTTTATATTTTACACAGCGTCCCATCGTGCTTACACCATCAAAAGGGAAATATGTCCTCTTTAAAGAATATCAATGAATACATAGAGCTGAAATTCCACAGAGTGAAATTGCACAGATAGTATCCCTGAGGTGCAACTAACTTTAAACCAAATGAACCAATGAGCATCTCTCTAAAATGCTGCTTTAGCAATGCCTGCCATTTGCTTAACATACATGTCATATCAAATGGTTGAAAACATTAAGACATGCATGCAAAAACACATTAAGACATGCATGCAAAAACAGACTTACATCCATGTTTGTGTGTTGAAGAATTCTGAAGATCATCTTGATTGGGTTCTTGAGATTATGGAGACGTTCCCCCAGCACCTCTATCCTGAGAACCATCGATGAGATGACTCCCTCACCAAACTGATGAGGAGACAGTTTCAGTGCAGTCATGAAAAAAACAAAAAAACACAGAGCATTATAAAATAGATATTCATATACTAAGAACATACACATGCAAAATGTAAATGATTGTATCATGACAGTGTGAATCTGGATTGGAGTGAACTGGATAAAGGATGTACTTGGAACTGGCTGTGCCGCATGTAGCTGACCAAACCAACGATGCTCTTCTCCCTCAGGGCCTCGGCAGGCAACCAAATGTCAGGGATGACTGACTTGTTCTGAGGCAGCAGCTAACAATGGGAATAAGAAGATGTCAAACTGAGGACATCTGTGGTTTGCAATTAAAGGGTAGCTCCACCAATTTTACACACTAAAGTGTGTTGACAGGTCCTGGGGACTACTACTGCATATGTGAAGAAAGTAGCATAAAGCCTTCTGTGGCTCCAGAGGAAGCTGCATCTAATCTAATAAACTGCCTCCAGTGATGACACTCAGGTGCATTATGGGTAATGTAGGTGCCAGGTTCTGAAAAGATAGAAGAATGCATGGAATAAAAAGGTTGTATCTCTGGTCCTGCTGTATCGATTTTCATCAAATGTTTTTAAACTGTCCGCAATGAGTCGACAGCATCATAGGAGTGCAGTGCTAGAGCAGTGGACTACTCTTTAAAACCTGGTGCCTATATTACCCACAATGAGACCAATAAGTGACATCACTGAAGGCAATTTATCAGACTACATGAGTTTCCTCTGCTGCCACAAAACTATCTTCACACATGCAAGACCTTTGAACAGACTTAAATGTGTAAAACTGGTGGAGCTACCCTTTAAAATAAAATTGACAGAGCACAGCCAAAAGTTATGACAGCACCATTTATCATTCCACACAGCTCGTGTACCTGTGGAGCTTCCATCGATTTCTCATTTCCCAGAGAGTTGTTGTCAGCCCCACTGACGTTGACCACATTCAGAGACAGGACCCTCAGGTCGTAGAGTCTGGAGCCTCCAGCCTTTAGCTGGGTTGTTCCCATGATGTTATGGATTATCTGCCTCTCCACTCTACACAGAGACAATGAGAAAGCATTACCTGGGAGGTGAAATGTTAATTTCTCTTCACCATCTTCTCATCATCATGGCTTGACAATTTACAGAGGTTATAGGTTATAACCTATATCTATTTATAGGTTATTTAGAGAGATTTTTTTAGAATGTTATTTCATGTCAAACAGTTTCCTCTTTAGGTTTGTCATTTTCACATTGGGTGCTTTCGATTCTGTTACGATTAACAGAATCGAAAGCACCCCGGCTTCCCGTCTTTCAACTCCTGACCCAGACATTGATCGAGGTTGGCCGTTATTGAGGATGATTTTAAATTGAGGAAAGAGGAGAGAAGAGGCTTCTGTTCCTCCAGTAAAAAAACATATTTCATTTTTCTGTGGTTCATATTTCTATCAGTAATGTTCTGTGACACTGATGTTACAGTGCATCTATAATCGGTGTTGTATGTCAGGTGCCCACAAGTAGGCTGTGAGAGTACTGCAGGTCTAGAGGTCATCTATCTATAAAAGCAAGAAGTGTCTCTCTCTCTCTCTCTCTCTCTCTCTCTCTCTCTCTCTCTCTCTCTCTCTCTCTCTCTCTCTCTCTCTCTTTCTGTGTGTGTGTGTGTGTGTGGATCTGTGTCTAGGGCATTGCACGATTTCCGATCGGACGCCTTTTCGGGGAGCTCCCCCATTGTGTGATAGGCCTACACCTGGTCAAAGATTCTAGATTACTAGCTCCCTCATTACATTACGCGAAAAAGCAGTGGGAAGAAGAGAGAAAAGGAAGGTGGTTATACAGAATTCAAAGAAAAGTAGGCATGATGAGAAGCACAGGGAGAACCAGAGGAAACACTAATATCCAGTTTACGATTTGGTCATACAAGATTAAACAGTACATTATTTAAAATAGGAAAACACAATTCGGGAAGATGTGAATATTGTAATGAAGGAGAAACTTTAGAACATGTTATGCTTCATTGAGAGAGAATATCATTTTTTCTCTTTTTTTCTCTCTCTATTTATTTATTTATTTATTTATTTATAAAATTCAGAAATGTTTAAAGTCCCGATCCACACTCCATACCAGTAGGTGGCGGTAATGCACTAAAAAGTTGTCTGTCAACCGCCATAAAACATTAAGAAGAAGAAGAAGAAGAAGAAGAAGAAGAAGAAGAACGTGACGCGAGGAACAGACTTCGACATGGGAAAAGAAACTTGGATTAAAGCTTAAATCTTCACTGAATTCACTGGATGTTCGTGTCAGTAACCCGCCTGAGTAATGTCATCCATGAGTCTATTTAGCCTACCGAGCTTTCGGAGTTTTAAAGTGCGCTACAAGGTTCGATTTTCGAATAACATTCGAATAGTTTCCAGCGAATATCAGTGTCCAATGTGTGTGTGCTGGATGGTGTGCGAGCCTGATGAAAAGTAAGTGTTTTATGGGGTTGCAGACGCTGCAGTGGTCTGAATACAATGTGCAAATTCTGTTATTCACGATTAGCATGCTAAGCGGAGATTTAGCTTCGTTCACTTCTTATGTTGCATTAATTCAGGGGTGACATCCATGTCGCTCAGCGTAATGCCCATCATCATTTCATATGAGATACTTACAGACGAATGATCTTTCTACTACAGTCAGAACTGCAAGAACAGCCAGCCCTCACTATTTACCATTAACGTTACACTTTCTGTCTTACAATGCATTCTTCAAAACTTAACAATTTATTTCAACACACAAAGGGTTTGTGTTTGACAGCAATGTAACAACATAACCAAATTCATACTAATGCAAAATTCCACCATATATGACCTTTACTTTCTCTCAAAACACAAATCAGACCAGATTTAGCTCTCACACCACTTTGACACCCCCTGCTGTGGTGTTAGTGGGTTTGCTGCTCCCCAGTGGCTAAAAAAGCGAAAGACACTGGTAGTGGTACTTTCACATCAGTGGAATGGGGTTCAACTCCCTGCGGTGTCCTGCTAAAAGCCAGAATATATGAAAACACAATAGTTATCAATCAATCTACACATTCCACAGCACACCTAATAACCCTAACTCACATTATTCACATCCATCTGTTTGTGCTGCATGTGAACGTATTCCCTCCTGTATCTGCGTCTGTCTAACCATGTTGAATGATTCAATTTCTTTTTCTTAAAATAACTATTTCTGTGTCTCTTTATATCTCAATGTACATCCATGTCTTACCCAATATACACTTTGTATATTACAACCTCATTTGGCCATAATTGAAAAATCTATTTAATCTCCCACTATACAAATACATCCTTCCTACGGGCACTGCACTGGTTAACAGTAAATAGATAGAACTTTTTAAATTTTCAGTGTTGTTCATACGTTTGAAATCACCGTAACATACATATGATTACTTTTTAACAAGGGAGTTAGATTACATGTTATTCTTCATTTATCTGATCTTTTTTTATCTGGTGCTGTGTTAAAGTTTTTTCCCTGTATATTTTGGTAAGAATGCCGTCTACCAACCTTAACCTGCACCCCTGGGTGTCATTGTAGGACACACAATTATAACAGGAGGGCAACATTATTTGTCTGGGGAACAGAATTCAGCACAGTATTGGAGCATATGTTGCTTATGTTGCAACGATGGGGAGTTGGAGCTGCATGTGTTCAAAGATACACTGGTTTACAAAGTGTCACGTGTATGTGTATGAATACTTAATTCACACTGCATTGCTTTAGGCAAACGTTCACAAAGCACTGTTCCTGAACGGACAAAAAATAGGAAAAATACTTCATCTCAGTCTCTTGTGTTCAGTCCGAGTTGTGATTTGAAGTTTGGGTGGGCCCCCGAAGAAGATACTGAATTGGTCATGTTTTTGACCTCTGATATCTGACTGCAGGAGTGGAAGCCGATAGTGAGAAATGTATGTATTTTTTCCACCCTCTAATTATCCTCTGGGAACCATGAATATCTTTAACAGTTTTTTTGTTGTTGTTGAGATTGAGACCGACAGACCAACGTTGCCAAGCTGCTTGCATAACTAAAGACGGCTTCACAGAAAACAGTATGAGGTAATAAATCTAGAAGTGGCCGGCGCAGCAGACAGACGAGCACCTGCTGCAGGTCTGACACTTACTTGATGAAGCATGTCTTGACTGCAGAGCTGCTACCGAAGAGCTGTGGACATGAATCCCGTACGGAGTGGAGATACATCATTTCCTTTTGATAAAAGCTGTCACCATCCAATAGAGTCATCAGTGGTATAATAACATTTGCCTCGCAAGGGTATAGAGTGCATATTCCTCCATCTGAATAGTGAGAGAGGAATCAGACTTGAGTTGCAGACACAAAGTAAGACCGGCCTGTTTTTGGATATTAATCAGAATCTCAACAACAACATTCATGTCTGACCCCATCATTATCATGTGTGCTTCTCTCTGTAGGGACTGAACTGCAGTCAGCGGTCTGTTTGAGGTAGAGTACACTTACTTTCAGTAAAGCTGTAGATGATCTTGTCAGTACGGTTTTCCACATCAGCCTCTAAGTAAACAGACGATCCACTGAACCCTGGTATGTTGGTGAAATTAACACAGTGAAAGAAACATTGACGTCCTTCCACCAGACATCTGACGTTACCAGATAGGTAATCTCTGATGTCAACCCCCGTCATGTTAACACGAATGCCACTGCTCGAAATGCTGAGATAAACTGAAGACAGAAACAGAAGGAAAAGGCACAAATGCAATTTACTGTACCTGACATGTCTTCAGTCACAGTCTTAAATCATAGTTTACTAAATGGTTTATTGTAAAAAAAAAAAAAAAAAAAAGAATTCTAAGTTCTCACTTAAAATCAAGACTGAGTCGATTTAGTTTTTCTGACTTAAAGGTGCACTGTGTAGTATTGGGGAAGAAATTTTAATGAGAAGTGAAATAACTTCATTGGCTGATTTGTTTCTGCTTAAACAAACGCTCTTTGTTTTCACGACTGAATAAACTGAATAAACAAACTGACCTTAGAGGACAGCACAATATCACACTGTTTGACTTTTTTATATGTGGCGGACCCTGCCACCTCTCTAGCTTCAAACATAGTGTCCCTTTCAATAATAGTTAAGTAGATATTTCATGGTAAGGAAAATCTAGGATTCCAAGCAGGAAATGCAACTTTAGCATTTTCAGATTTTTAGTCTCAGACACAGACTGAAGTACATAAACAGGAAGCTTAATTACTTTACTAAAGGTAAAACATAAAGGTATAGCACACTGATTTGGATGGTTTTAATAGTATTTAACCTCATTATTCATTCTTACATTCGGAATGTTATACATCACTCTCAGATGTCGTTGAATCCTGTGTACGCTTCTTTATTTCAACAGAAAGATCACAAGAAATTCAGCTGCAAATGTTCTCAGTGAATGTCATTTATTCTGATTTTTTTTTTCTGAGTTAATGTGTGAGGAGTTTTAGTGGTCTCTCGGTTTAAGTGGAATTACAGTATTTTTGTCACTGCTACTGAGAAAAGTTACAAGCTCTTTCTCTCTTTTTTTCCTTTCATCTCCATCTAACCAGTTCTGCACCAGGTCTGCTGTGTGCTGTTTCACTGCTGTTATGGCTGACATAGACTAGTTAGATAATAGTTGTTTTTTATTTTCAGGGACCTTGTTCCTTTTAGTTTTGGATTAGTAAAAATGTAATCACGATTAGCTTCAAATGAATAAATAGAACATATCTGTCTTACTTTGTTCAGCCAGCGTTTCTTGGAGCAGCATGAAGAGCAGTAAGGGGACCATTGTGTTTCCACTGAACATGTGACTGATGAAATGCAAAGATACATGCAGTTTATCTCAGCTGTGAGATGCTGATAACAATAAAACATCAAACGTCCAAACGTTTTGTAAGTAACAGGAAATTTAACATCGCCAAATATTACTGTCACGCTCCAAAAGTCAGAAAAAGGTATGCAAGCAGTTCATTTTCTTGTGTTTCGAAAAAAAAAAAAACTAAAATCAACGAAAGAAAAGATTTCAAATATTCAAAAAGTCACAAAAGCCACTCCTAAATAACAGACAGAAATGGGCTAAATTCCCTAAAATGTAAAACAAGCAAAACTCAGACATACTTGCTTTGGATTTAGATCATATCACTGACCAAACAGGTGAACATCTGTCATACAGCTCCAACTAAAGGAAAATCTTAAATCCATAACCAAGATTTCTTCCAAATCTAAATCAATAAAACAAATTAAAATGTCAACTTTTTTTCCACAATGCGATCACAGTAATGTGTACACCCCAACGATAAAAACAAGAAAACATTAACAAACATTTACATTGTTACTCAGTGAACACAGAGTTGTTCCCCTCTTACCTCTAAAGTGACCCAGATGAAACAGACCACTGAGCTGAGCTGGTTGTGTTACCTCATGATTAGGAACTCAAAGTAAAATACGATCGTGCTCGTGTTTGATCTGGTGGAGTTATTTGTTTTATGCAAATATCAGCTTTTTATCGCTGCAACAAAATGAGTGCAGGTAAGTTTGTTAATGTTTACAGGAGAAGAACTGAACGGTCACAGTCAAAACTCCACTATTACAGCGAGCCAGGTCTGTCAGCAGAGACGTGATATATTCCACCATAACATCACGGTTTGGAAAAACACAGAAGATGGTAAAGTTTCATGCTGTTTGCATTAGGTATATTAACTTTGGTGAATTATTAATGGTTAACAAACTGCACAGCAAATATTCAAATATTTATATATACACACACACACACACACACACACACACACACACACACTGGCATTGTGAAAAATATATTTTAAAAAAATCTAGAATATACGATGATGAAAATGTTCAAAATCACAAAAATTACAATATTTCATTCAAGAGCCACCTACATGAGTTAGCTCCAGCATGTCTGCCTCTCTGATACATTACTGTACATGAAAACATCATGATCTAAAGCCAATACAATAATAACTAACTTTACATGTTCTCTCTCTCTCTCATATACACACACACACACACACAAAAGACTCGTCTTGGTGTGTTGGCTTCCGGCTCAGCTGTTGGTGCTGTGTGACACACCGCTCGTCTCCGCTGATTTGCCAATCTTTCTCAGAGACATCACAAACCACAGGAAGATGAAGAAACCTGACAGAGATGGCAAAGCGTTAGAGAGCGAACAAACGGGCGGACAGGGTCACGCAGATCATGCAAATGCTCCTGATAAACTACCTGACTGTATCCCTTCACTGTTTATCAATATACAAATAGTCAGGCCAACGTCCACTGCACACAGACGTATGTATTTTAATATGACGCACTATCTATCATCACTGTGGTGCATTGTCCATGGCTTGGACGATGCACTGCAGTTACTGCTCTTAAACAAAGTATGACTGGGCATAAACATGTAAAGAGTTGCTATATTAAGCTTTCTGCATAAAAGTTACACACCGTTGTTTCCCATCCTGACCAGACCCTGATGAAATGTCAAATCAAGAGGATCAACTTTGCATTTTCACCAGCTCATTTAACATCTGGACTCATATAACCCTTTCTGTCCTATGCTTGAAGTGATATCCCCGCATGCAGGAGAGAACTGAACATGTGGAGGGAGGCTGTGCAGACCTTGCAGTGAATTCAGGATGCAGAAGAGATAGAGGCCCGCGGTGGTCAGGTAGCCGAAGGAGAAGAAGACAAGGCCCCACGGTATGCCGAGCAGAACAGTGATCCCTAGCAGGGTAAGGATCTCTCGCTTGGCTCTGTCACGGTTCCCCTGTCCAAACTGCAAAATATCGTGTAAATTGACATATTAGCTCGTAATATTACGGACGTTCACAAAAGTCTCTAGTCCTGAAAACACCTCCTGCGTGGAGGCAGAGTTGTCTTCTTCATTTGTTTAAAATCAGATGTCATCCATCCCTGTTTTGAATACCTTCTATGAGAGACTGTAGTCCACCTTTACAGGCTGTATGCGTAAGCGAGGCAACTATGATTTGTAGCGAGCACATATTAAACAAATTGACCAGGCATTAATCCTTTAAATGTCAGATGTCAGACAAAGGTGGAAATAAAGAAAAATGATACGACTGGTGATCTATATTTAACTTATTGCCAACAAATCCCATGAAAAGTCCCAGTTAAACAACGTGTTGACCAGTCTCAGACTTCGCTGACATGTCTGTGGCACTCAGCACAAAGCCCAGTGATGCCCACTGAAGACGCACACATTGTCAGATGGGTCACGAATACAATAAGAAAGAAGGAAAATCCTTAAACAAACATGAGTTAATAGTTCACTTGTTTGGATTAAAACTATGAGTATTTACAGCAGCAGAACATGTATGTAGGATTGACTCCAGATCAACTATAGTGTGTGTGTTCATGTTGATACAGGAACATGTCGCCCATTAAATGGAGCTCCGTGGCACAGAGGAATCAACCGAAAGTTCTTTTTAGAAGGATCAATTCATTGTAAGTCGTTTGGTTGTTGTAGGAGTGTTGCTGGCGAGAAGTGGATGACATATCAGCAGACTCATCCTCTAAAGATCATTTGTAAAGACAAGAAGAGCCGAACGGAACAGAATGCAGGTTCGCTCTCACCTCTTTGCTCTGGCGGAGGCTCAACACTTGTCGGACCATCACCCCCAGCATGATCACGTTAAAGAGGAACACCAAGCTGAACACTCCGACTGTGGTCACCATCTTCACTGTGTCGTTACGTATATAGCACCTAGAAAGAGAGGGAGTGTAGATGCAATCTCAAAACTGCAAAATCCAACATGAGTTCTGGATTAAAAACGTCGGTGACATTTAATGTTACAGGTCCGCAAATATCTTGGTGAGTGGGCGGTAATTGCCAAGTGACATACTATAATTTGTTTCTAATTACAATACTTTTTTTCACAAAACGTATTTAAATAATCCCAATGTTATTCCATGGAATGATCTGCTACTTTCCACCAAGTAGTAAATAAATAGCTTTTTTTATATACTTTATACATTTCCAGAAAGCTATTCTTTGGTTAAGTCCTGCTGATGATGCCTCATTATACTTTCTAGCTGATTGGACGTTAAGATGCAGAAATTCACTTCAATTGAGTGTCCTGCTGAGGACAGAAACTAGGTGGAAACGAAAATGGCATGATCAGCAGAAGTTTTAAAAATACCAGTTATTTAGTAAATGCTTATTCAAAATAGCAAAATACTACTATCAAATAATATTGGTGTAATCTTCGAAACATTTTAAGGGAATTATTCTGGTTATTTTTATAGAAAATTCACGCTGCTTGGTAATTAACACCTGCTCACCATGAAATAAAGTGTTACCAAAATGTCAGTTCAGGTGAAAAAAGCTCCTGCTGTGTGCTGTGAAAATATTCAAATTCCCAAACCCCCGATGCACGTGCACAACATTAATAAATACAAGTTAATTATTAGTCTGGATAGCGCATGCTTGCAAATTTTGTTCCTGCTTCTCCCGTACATTGCAGTGCTGTTGGAGTTAGATAAGTCCAGAGGGACGTGTCCATATGTGTCCGTGTCTATGATGACCACCAGGGATACAATGACTGCAGGGACACCTGGAACAAAAGGATTAAGAGAGGGAGTCATCTTTTAACGTGAGGGTTCAATCAGTCCACAGTTTGTTGACTGATCTCACAGGTCCCTGTGCTCGGTGGCTCGACTCACCCCATCCCACCAGGCTGATCTTGAGCAGGTATCTCCTGATATAGATGTTAAAGACTCTGATTAACAGAAGATAGAGGTGGAATCCCTCAACGGCCATCCAGCTGAAAGTGGCCAGCAGGGAAAAATGAAGAGCAAGGGCAAAATACAGGCAGAGCCCTGTGGAGGACAGCTCTGCCACGGAGTGACTGGGGAGGAAGTGCACGTTGAGGAGGATCAGGGCAACGGCAAGGTTGATGTGGACCTTCATGGAGACGTCCGCCCTGATTGTCCTGTCAAACGGAGGAGGAATGATCTGTGGTAAGTGTTTGATAATGTGCAGATTTCATTGTCATGAAGTGGAGGAAGAAAGGAAGGCTGGAAGGAAGGATGAGAGAAAGAAAATAAGGAGGGAAGTGTGGACAAAATGTTATTAATAGAAAAGAAGGGAGAGCACACTGCATTCACAGGTTATGGCAAGAGACAGGAAACAAATGGACAGAGTCATCAAGAAAGCACAGCCAGAAGTCGAACAAAGGAGGAGGAAGAGAGCTGGAGGAGCGTAAGAACAAGGAGAGAAGGGTGCTGCTGTGGCTGAAAATATGTCAGAGGAGTCATGCACCAGGGATGAATATATTACTTATTCGTGATGAAGAGTAGAACAGTGAGGACCAAGGCAAAAAGAGAAATACTGCAGCCAATCAGAGTGATGGTGGTCAGGATCTGCTGGTCTTTGTGGCTGATTTTAGCAGACACCTGTGGAGAAAGTACAAAGATACAGAAAATGTTGTCTTTAAACTTTATATATTTGATCGTTACTGGAGAATCAGATTGAGATTTACATACAAAACACACAAGTAGGACAAGCTCATAACTTAAGATGCTGAGTTAGTAATTAAACCACTCGAATGGATATCATGTAAATTAAATTAGCTCCACTTTCTCTAGCATCGGTATAGAGACCTTATGTTTATCAGTCAGTATGTCAATGCATCAGTAATAATAATCTAATAATAAATAGAATTCTAACACCTGTGTGCATGATGTAATGTAATAAATTCAGAATACCAGGATATTTTGCCGATAATGCAAATACTGATAACTTAATGTGTGTATTGTATGTGCAGTATCGGCAGTTTTAGTGGTCGCAACAAGAAGGAAACTACAGTACATTGTAATTCTCCTGCGCACAACTCTTAGGTCCAGTTTATAGTGTACAGTACATTGTATGTCCTTGGCAAAAATGTTTTTTTGCGATCAAATTTTTTATTTTCATTTTCATTAAGTCCAACAAAATTCTCAGAGCAAGACAAGTAGCCCAGGACATAAGAACGTGTCATGGGAAGGAACATAGTTCAAGTATTAATGACAAAATTAATGAAAAGTGTTAGTTCTTATTTGTTAGTGAACATTTATTGTACCAAGTACAAGTTTTTAATTTTTTAAAACTTTTTTTTTTAAACAAATTCTGCTTTGAAACGTGGTGGGGTCATGTCCCGAGTGTAAATGACACCTATCATATCTATACCTGCTTTATGTATTTTTGGGGTAACTAAATTAATTCATCTGGTCACAGTGGTAGTTTGCTGTTCACATTCCTTTAACAGGCCCTTTTCACTGAGAGATTTTACCTTGTCGCAGTAGGAAAAATACAGGTGGAAATAATAAAAATAATAGTGGTTATATTTGATTTAGCTCCAGAGCACTGAGGCGAAGAAGCACTCATTTTGGGAGGAGACTGATCCCCTCAGCTATAACTACCCTAAATAATAGGCCTTGCCGTACAGACCCGACCTGAACAGTGTGGTTTTGCAGTTGCTGTTTGTCACTGTGTTTTTTTTTTCTTCCTTTTTTTTGTGTTACAGTTGTTGTATGTACGGTCTTTGTATACTGTCTGTTCCCCTTAAGATAATAAAGTCAAGTCCAAGTCTAGCAGCTCCAGTGCCGGGGTCCTGGTTGAGGATGCTGGTTAATTGTCACAATGTCAGGGACACTTGAATAGATTGGACCCATTGTTAATCTTCTTATTAACACCGATGCTTTTCCTACTGTGAAGTCAGAATGTCTGCTGTGAAAAAGACCTTTTTGCAGAATATTTGTACTGTATTTCATGATAACAATATCCCATTTATATTGTTGACGCTGACATTTTTTCATGGCGTGCAGATCCGGTTTCACATTAACTTCTACTGAAAAAGCAGTCTTGATAAACCGGTTGCTTTGTTGTGACACTCTTTATAGTTCCTCTTTCTGATGAAAAAGGCCAAGCTTACCATGAGCACACCGAAGTATGTGAAGTGGTCACAGGAGCAGGTGACGTGATCCTGACCATGTTTCCACAGGGTTTCGCAACCAGAGCTGCTAAAATCTGGTAAGTCAAACAAACAGATCATCATACAAATGAGTCTGTTACATTTGCACTACGTCAATTCATGCGGTTGATCGTGTGTGAAAGCATAATGTCTCTAATTTATCTTCTTCACAGCAAAAACATATTATTGTTATTGACTGTGACAGGTGTGATGCACTTACTCTTTGTTGAAAAATTAAAGAACGCACACATGGGTACTCTGGTGTCCTGTGAAACAACAATATATCAAGTTTGCATTATAGTGTTCATATGTATATATTATATACATGTTACAGAAGTAAGTGGTGAATGAGAGTTGTCGTTACATTTTCGTTCAAAGTGAAATTCATGGTGATGTTGACACGCTCCTGTAGTCCGGACACATTCTTGCCCCGCACACTCAGGCCGATCAGCCGGCTCTCGTATATTTCGCCCGGGGCTTCCCATATGGTCTACAGTACAACACACAATTAGTTAGCTGGACAGTTTGCCCAAGACAGTTATAAACCATGATCATATACAGTCATTTACACGTTTTAGAAATGTTGTAACCTTTACTGTCCACCCACTGCCCTTCATTGGAACCTCTCTCAACTAGAAGGCAATTACATTTTGAATGTTACTGCAACGACAATAGTGAAAACCAAAAGAGCAACTACCTCTTAGTTAAAAAAAGATACTAAAGAAGATACATTTACATTGTATGCTTACTGTTTTAGCTGACCTCAGGACATGGAGGAAAAGGTGGTGGTGTTATAACAGCCAACAACGCTGTCAAATGACTGACCACAGTTTGAGTCACCAGCGGGTATTTTTAAAAACACCTTGGGATATTTCCTCCCTTTTTCAAGTGAAGTCAGAACATCTCCATCCACGATCGTGGCAACCAAAACAGGTATTTTAAACCAAACTGTGATGTTTTCCTAACCCTGACCAAGTGGATTCTGTGCCTAACCTAAGATGAGCATAAGCACAGTGTTGTGACAAGAAAGAAAGAAAAAATTCAACCTAAAAAGACATAAAGTTACAACAGTAAGAACATTTATCCTGGCGATTGGGCTGCTTGAAGTGAATGAAGCTATGCCCAATTTATCTCACTTAACTTTTGTCCTTCTGTGGTTAAAATGAGAATCTAGTGTCCAGTTGGAGAAGAAACACTGTGTCATTCCAAGACCAATTAGCTTGAACATATTAAGGAAGTTGGCCCTTTACAGACCTGGTATTAACATAAGTCCTGAGCGATCTGATCACAGGTTGAACAGCTCTAAGTCCATCACTTCACACCTGGTATTTGAAAGCATCTCAAGTGACCACCTCTGATCAGAAATCACTTATACAGTTTATCGTGGTGAAAGTAGCCTATATTGGATGCTGGAAGTATTTAAAAATGCAAAATGTTGTCGTCTGTCATAAAGACTGGTACAGCGATGCCATGGCAAAACAGTATTTTTCACAAGGAAAGAAACGACTTAAAGTTGGGGATGGTGATTTTGGAGAGAGATAACTGATTGCCAAGTCTCATTCCCAGGTTGTCAAATATTGACTTTGGGCCGGTGTTTGTCTGAAATTCTAACCCAAAGTGTTGGTACTTGACGACCTGGGAATGAGAATCATCGATCAACTTTCTTTCACCACAGTCACCTTCCCTACTTTTTATTATTGCATTTAATGCTGAATTTACAAGGAGGCATGGCTTATTTCAAATTTGCCACAGCTATTTCGCAAAGTTTGTCCTAACCCAAACAAACTCAAAATAATGCACTTTGTTCAGGGGGTCTGGGTATACTGTGCTAACTAGTTCACTGGTTAGATCAGGATGGTTAGATTGCACTTCAGTGAACCAAATAACATATCAGACGGTTCATTTTCCATTATGCCTCTGTTGTGACTTGTTTCGCAGAGGATGTCGTTTGAGTTGGTGAACCATCAGTGTGGCCATGGGCACATGTCCGTACACACTGCTTAAAGAATGTGCTCACATGCATCTCAAACCACCTCCGAATTTGGTGTTAGGGATCGGATCTAAAATGCGTCTTGGTAGCATTCACTCCTCTACTGAGATCTGTCCACTTGTGATCAGATAACTCAAGATAGATTTGCAACATTTCAGTGTTCCTCTTTTCAATAACCAAGCCTTGGTTGTTGGTTGTAACCTTGTTCACTCTTCTGTGAGGCACAGCAACTACTAATTATGAAATCATGCATGCAGTAGAGAAAAGTTTATTCTGGCAACAAAATGATTCCTTAAACTGCTGTAGGGTAAATTTTTGTCCTTTAACCACATTTGACAAAGCGTGTGAAGTTAAAATGGAACTTCAACTATTTGGTTAATTCCCAAAAATGTGTTTAATACATATACACAACAAGTAAAAGACTTTTATATATAAAAATACATTTGGCCATTACAGCTACTTTTGCTAACATTTTACTTACTAGATTTATTTAATTTACAGTGTTATTTAACAAAAGAGACTCAGCAGCATTAAAGTACAGTACAGTGTATCCTTTTTGAAGCTAATTATCTAAATCAGGGGTGTCAATCTTACGGCCCGCGGGCCAGCAGGGTTTAGTCCGGCCCGCGAGATGATTTTGCAAGGTGTAAAAATTACAGAAAAGTCTGCAATTTTTTCAATAAAAGTAACTAAATTTGTCCACTGGGAGTCGCTGTTCATGCTGGAGCTGGGAGTTCTAAGAAAGGCAAGATCGCCTCGTCTTTATTTCTACGCGTTCGTTTGGTGTCAACTTTACACTCTGTGGCACCCTCATTACCCAAAATGGCTTTGTCGAAAAAGAGAAGTGGACACAGAGTGCAGAGTTTTCCACGAAAAATGGTCCTTTTCCTATTTATTCGTGGAGGTGAATGGGAAACCTGTGTGTTTGGTATGTTCACAGCAAGTTTCAGCGCTGAAAGAATATAATGTTCGACGCCACTATGAGATTCATCTTGCCAAAAAATATAACAGCTTGCAAGGACAACTGAGAAGAGAGAAGATAAATGAATTGTTAGCGGGTCTGAAGAAACAGCAGTCTGTTTTTACCCGCAGCTGAGATATCAGCGATGCAGCAGTGAAGGCCAGCTACCTTATTGCTAACGAAATAGCATCAAAGACATACTGTGAGGGTGAGTTAGTCTGACCAGAAACACTGTGGCAGATAGGGTTTCGGATCTTTCAGCGGATTTGGACAGCCAATTGAAGCACAAAGTCAAGTCGTTTGTTGTGTTTTCGGTTGCAATTGATGAGAGCATGGACATTACGGATGTTGCCCAACTGGCCATATTCATTCTATGACGGATACCACAACAGCAAATGACATTTTCAACTCTCTCGTCGGAGCGCTGGACAGGGTCCGAGTGGACTGGGCTACAGATGGCACGCAATCAATGATCGGGAAAAAAGCAGGTGTTGTGACAAAAATTCACATGAGTAAATGATAAACTAAGGCATTATATTGTTGAAATTGCACAAATTTTTCCAAAAAAAAAAAATGTCAGGCTGTTAAAAAATGTTTTGTAAAAAGATTGTTCCTTAAAGGTGAACATTTTCAGAATACACTACTTTTTTGCACTAAAACAAAGGGGAACATTTGAACTCGTCATTATCTATAGGCTATTATGCCATGATTTTACTGGTCCGGCCCAGTTGAGATTAAATTTGGCTGTATGTGGACCTTGATCTAAAATGAGTTTGACACCCCTGATCTAAATTGTCTTGCTGTAATATGAGTGTGAATACAAAGGTAAACATGCCGAAGTGAGTTTGAACTTTTGTTTTTCACACGTTGATTTGAATTTCCTGTATCCTAGTCAGAGGCATATCTACAAGATTTTGAATGGGAGGCTTGTTTGCCATACAAGGTCAGAAGATAATTTTTTTGTATCTTTGTAAACAACTCATGAATACAAATTTTCAATAGAAGTATTATAGTCAAAGTAATTAAATTTAAATAAATACTTTTGACTACTTTTATTAAACATGTTTTATTCATTAGCTTGTTTACAAAGATACAAAAAAATGATCTTCTGACCTTGTACTGCAGAAGCCTCCCATTCAAAATGTTGTAGATATGCATCTAACTAAGATTTAATAGAATAGTATAAAGTTTATAATGTATATAAAATTTGTATACACTAATTTGGACCATAGCTTTTAGAATTTTTTCTTTAAAAACAATATTAAGAATGTAGTGTCTGACCCCGTTTGTTTCAGGCCAGGTTAGCATGCAGAACACAATCGTGTTGTTTGATCCGGCATCCAACTCTCTCGGCAGCTGAACTCTCACTTTGCTGTTGGTGACAGGCCCGTCTGACATTGCCTACATCAAAGGCACAGAGGCAAAAAAACAGGAAGAGGATTTAAAAACCAGTAAGCAAATGCAAAGCCTACAGTTATTTGTGTCAGTGCACACCGCATAATACATTCATAATGCACACTCATTCTTGTCAGTTGTACTACACCCTCATTTTTACACAAACACATCATGTGGAATGGATTGCAAGTAGGCAGTGTGCCACATGTAGGCTAAGAGTCTACAAACTTGTGACCTAATGGGAATGTACTTAAGCACAGTGGTGCATTGAGCTAAATGCTATTATCAGCATGCAAACATGCTCACAAAGACAATGCTAACAGGCTGATGTTACACAGGTAACCACAGGACATGTCAGAGGACCCCCAAAGTCATGAGGACACATGGCAACCCATCCAGTAATATTCAATAAATGTGCAGTTTGGAGTGCAAAGCGTGCATTGCAGACAATACCATAGCTTAAGTCATGCTGCTAATATGGCCAAAAAAGAAAAGAGAAAAAAAATACTCAACCAGGAAGTGGAAAACATCATTCTGATTTTTAATTTTAATATATTCTTACCTTATCCTCATTTGCATTAATTTCAAGGCCTCTGAAGGGGCCTTTGGGTCTGTGCAGGATGGCCACTAAGCGATTGACGGATATGGGCGTTGTGTCATCCACCTCTGTTTCCTCGAGCATTAGTTCTAGATTCATAATGGCGCTTGTGAAAAAGAAGAATGACATTATAAGCAATAAGGCTTTATAAATCCTGAACACTGGACCTTTAAATCTGTTTTGGGGGGATTACTCTTAAACAAACACACACAAAACAGATCCTAACATGACAATAGGATCTTAACATTTGTCAAATTGGATACAGAATTCAAATATTTACTCGATAGTGTTGCTCCTGGGTCCTCTTTCCAAACTGTTGTTTATATCTTCCATACAACATCTGGTATCAGATATCACTGTAGAGTAAGATAATTATTTACTGATGTTCAAGATATACATTAAATGTGTTTTTCCAAATAAAATACTAATTTAAAAAAAAGGAAAAAAAACAAACAATTAAAGAGTCTCACCTGCTCTTCTTCCTTTCGACCTTGTACAGTGATTTATATCCGGACCTGGACATTCATTATTACTCTCACCTGAACCTGGATTATTACTCTCACCTGAACATCGATTATCACTCTCACCTGAACCTTTATTATTACTCTCACCTGAACCTTTATTATTACTCTCACCTGAACCTGGATTATTACTCTCACCTGAACATCGATTATTACTCTCACCTGAACCTTTATTATTACTCTCACCTGAACCTTTATTATTACTCTCACCTGAACCTGGATTATTACTCTCACCTGAACCTGGATTATTACTCTCACCTGAACCTTTACTATTACTCTCACCTGAACCTTTACTATTATTACCCTTACAAGTGATGTTATGAAACACCAAATACAGCACCAGCCAGCAGAGGAGCCACTGCTTCATCCTGTTAAGTGAAGAGCATTCATTTAGAATAAAAACCTGTCTGTGCTTTACTTACAGACATACGTCATTAAAAATGTTTGGCAGAGAAATAGAAATAAAATCTGACTTTGAGATTGAAATAAAAGAAGGTGAAGTGTTTGTGTCCTTTATTCTCAAAGAAATCACTCAGCCACATTTATTGATCTTAACTGGATCAGCAATTGCAACAACAAGTAGCCATAGTCATAGTTAAAAAAAAAACAATAGATATCCCCTGGGCCTCATGTCAGCATCGGTATAAATAGGTAACTGTAATGACTCTGAGAGGATCAAAACACAGCCTACCTTTTCATGTTGCTGAGTAACTGTCAAAGTGCTGTTGTCTGACGAGAGTAGACTGCAGTGCAGCTGATAACACAATGGAGCAAACGCAAGTGAGGAAACCTGTGGAAATCAAAAAGGTTCACAGGAAGTCAAAACATGTAAATGACATTCAGAGAAAACAGGAAGCAGCAACAGGCTGAACACTACGCCTTCCTGATCTCTTGCATCTGTAACCACTGCATTCATAGACCGTAGCGAATATGGGAGAAACCCTTCAGAAAATGAGGTTGTTCCTAAAGTATTCTTTTGTGCTGAATCCATTTCTGCCAGATGTCAAGCTGTGAAAGTTACAGTTTGGTCATAATTATTGATTAATTAGCATAATGATTGATTAATCAACCAATATTAGAAATGGCTATAATTTTCCAATTTATGAATAGCCTATATTATATATGGTTGTTTGGTATCATTGTAAAGGTTGCATCTGTGGCAAATTCCGTTGTGGGTAATAGGCACACACCAACAAGGAGTGCAATGCTAGACCAGTGGACTGCTGGGAACCTGGTGAAAACTAACAGTGCAACTTAACCGCTGACTGACTTCACTGGAGGCAGTTTATCAGACAACATGCAGCTTCCTCCTTCATACAATTTTTGTCACATATGCAGTAGTACTCCCCAAGACCTGTAAACACATTTTAAAGGTCTACCTTGTGAGAAAGTTGATTTTAGCGTGTCATTCCCAAGCCATCAGATACTAATGCCTTGGGATGGTGGCCGACCTGGCCTACAGTATTTGACGAGTTAGGAATGCAACTCATAAATCTGATTTCTTACAAAGCGGACCTATAATGTGTCAGATTGGTGGAGTTACCCTACACTTCACATCGCTCGGCTTATGGCTGCATGTCACAACTGCAACCAGCAGAGGGGAGCAGCACATCGAAGAATCAAATGAAAGAAGGTGTTGAGAATTGAACACATGCATTTAATCCTCCCGTTCGTCTACGTTGTGATTTGTTTTCCCATTATAACAAGAATTTAAGTTGAAAACAAGGCCTGGAGGAACCAGTAACTGTACAAATGTATTTCTTTAACTGGGAAAAAAATGTGAATTGTGTGTCCCCTGATAATTTGATTAAGAAATGTTCATTCTATATATATTTCTGTTATGACATTCAAAGGAGCAAATAAAAAAAACCTTAATAAAATCATTTCGTCATGTTATTTTTTCACACTTGAGAATTAAATGTCTATAGTCCACTGACTATAGATGGATCCCCAATTTGTTCAAAATTAAATGAATTAAAAATAATAATAATAAAAAAATAATAAATAAAAATAATAAAAGTGACTAAATACAGGTGTTGGGAAAATTACATTCAGGAAATAAAAGCAGACCTTTGAAAAAGGCAATTTTAAATGAAAAAAAAAAAGGAAATGCTATAAAGCTCTTTCCTGAAAATAAGAAGTTTGAAGGAAATTTAAATTAATGATACCATTATTATTCAACATAATGTATTAATTTGATTATTCATTTCATAGTAACTTAATTAATATTGAACACTTAGGAGGCCTGAATTTAAGCCACCTGTTTTTGCTAATACAGACCCATGTGTTTATGGACCCACCTGTAGCTTGTGACACTGTACATGCATTCCATGGCTGTGTGTGTGTGTGTGTGTGTGTGTGTGTGTGTGTGTGTGTGCTACACATTATACTTTCCCCATCAGCATGTTTAGTGGGCATGCAGGTGGCCTGTCTAACAGGTGGCCAGCACAGCGGCATTGATACTTAACCCAGTAAGTAAACCAGTGCGACTGCTGGCTGATTGAATGGATGAATGATTACATTACATTGCAAATTTTTTACAATTAGTTACAAGCATTTCTCATTATAGTTCACTTTTTTAAAACTTCCCACAATATGAGTAACTTTTCATTGCTTTGAGAAAATTCATAAATGTAGGTTCAACCCCCCCCCAATAAAACATAAAAGTACTGTCAATCAGGCTGCAATTTGCTACATTCTGCTAAAGCTACATTTCAAAAATACATAAATTGCAAAAAGGACCAAACAACAGTAAGCACCTTGTTTTATTCATACATGACCTCAATCAAAAGGGGGCAAGAGGGGACAATGATGAGGACAAAAGTTGATGTAGATAAAACCATGGCCAAATAAAGAACACAGGGTCGACGATCACTACTGTATTTTTATATTTATAGATATCCTACCAATGTATGTATAACAACACCAATCAGCCACAATATTAAAACCACTGACAGGTGATGTGAGTAACATTGATCATCTCATTACAATGCAATATAATGGTGAAAATCCTGGGGTCCTACCATCTATGTGGATGCCACTTGACATGTAACACCCATCCAAACACTGTTGCGGACCAACTACACCCCTTCATGGCAACGGCACTCCCAAATGCACCCTCCCTGACACACCACAAAAACTGCTCAGGAACATGACAAAGGGATCCTAACAAAGAGTCCTAGGTGTGGACCTGGCTTCCAAATTCCCCAGATCCCAATCTGATCGAGCATCTGTGGGACCTGCTGGAACAAGTCCAATCCATGTGGGCCCCACCCACATATAGAGACCAAAAGGTCCGCTACAAACGTCCCAGAGCCAGACACCACAGGACACCCCCAGAGGTCTTATGACCACCTTGACGGGTCAGAGCAGTTTGGGCTGCACGTAGGAAACCTGCACAGTATTCAGTAGGTGGTAGTAATGTTGTGGCTGATTGGAGCAGAATAGCACTTAGTAGAGTTCATGCTTCTGTCAAGGCCCAACAGTCCCCTTAAACTCAATCAAGCCTAATCCAATATCAAATTCGATAGCTCTGTATCACTCTAAATTTTAAATCACTCATAACTGCTTAAAAAGATATTTATGGAACCATCCCTTGATCCTGACCCATACTAAAAGTCGATGGGGTTAGGGTTTCATGTCTAAGTTTCATGCAAATCAGTTCTGTAGTTTATGTGTCTTCCTGCTGACAAACCAACCAACAAACTAACATGCCATCCAACCATTTAATAATTGTAACTGTATCTTTCTAAAGAAAAAAATCAAACATCAAAGCTTCAAAGACGACAACAACACATACAGTATTACTATTCTAAATCACTACACCTAGGTCGTTGTCTTATGAGTGAAAGTCTTTTTGTTGGGAGACAAATGTCATTTGCTCCTTACTAACTGAGGAAAACAATAAAATACAGTTTAAAAAATCCATCAAGATGGGGTCTGTGAGTGGGGGATTTCCTTGTGCTGTGCATGCTGATGCCAAGACAGGTGAGATCAGGCGTTGACTGATGTTAGCCTCTGGGGTTTGATTGTACCTGTGACAAACCGCTCACCTGAAGAAAAAGCAACCAGCAAAGCAGAATGACTCACACGCAGCAGCTGATGATGCTCATTATGACTAGTGGGAAAAACCTGGGTGATAAAACACTCTCTCTATTTGTTCACAGTATTTTTAATTGTCAGCAAAAGTGGCCACATTTTATACAACAGGGATGGGGATTTCCAAGGTGCTAACACTGCTGCTTTTTACCTCCATCCCAAGTTGTATTGCGTGAACATTGGAAGGATTGTATTGTTTTACTTTGTACAAGCCTACATCATACTACATCTAAAACTCTAGCTGAGACACATAAGAATTTATGACCCGCTGAGGCTCAAATACTGAGGAAAAGTACCTTAGGGAGGCTTTACCGACCACCATTGTGTGTGTTCAGTTGACTATGGCGCCTCTTTCCCTGTGATGACCTCAGGCCACAAAGATCAGTGAGTGGTTTGGACATACTGCCCTCCAATACCAAGCAGCAGAAAGTGCATAACTGCTGACTGCCAAAATATCTCTTCAAAATGTATCTCCTGGTCCTAATAGCTTCACATGGTCCCATCATGATTTAGGTTTGAGACTTTTATCATAGACTCCTTAATGCATGAGAAATATGACTCTCACACAATGTCAAAATTAATAGTCTTAAAACACTGAATAATCTGAATCTGCAATGTCACTGTTAACTAAATGTATCAAATAAATGTAGTGGAGGGTAGTATAAAGTATAAAGTAGCAGAAAAAAGGAAATGCTCAAGTAAAGTACCTGAAAATTGTACTTAAGAACAGTACTTGAGTTTATTTCATCACTGGTTGCTTGAAAATTTGAGACAAAGAACTTAATTCTTCCTGCAAATGAGTGTCTCTTTAGTTTCAAATAATCAGTATCGGCCTCGGCCATGAAAAAGCCAAAATCGGTCGACCCCGATAAACCAGTAACCATTTGCATATCCATTCTGGAAATAGCTACTTCCTTTTGCCTTATAGATCAGATCCACTGATAGGGATTTATTTAGACATGTCTCTCCACAGACACTGTCACACTGAGGAAGCTAATGACAGTGACTGCCTGAGGAACAAGGATCATTCTCTGCTATCCTTTTAACCCATCTGCTGTGATGACAGGTTCCTGCTCACCTGGGCACATGCTGACTACCACAGATTCAATACCTACGCCAAGAAGGTTATGTTTTCACCTATGTCTGTTTGTTGGTTTGTCTGTTTATTGGTTTGTCTGTTTGTTGGTTTGTCAGATGGATTACACAAAAATTAATGTACAGTTTGGGTCTGGGCCCAGAACAGACTCCATTAACTTCTGGTGCGGATTGAGATAAAAAGATCTAGTCAATGTAAGAGTTTTTTAGCGTTTTTCAACGTGCCATGGCTGGTATCTGTTAGTGAGTAGTCAAGATCTGGTGAGCGAAGTTTATGGTTAAGAAGTTATGAGTGGTTTAACATTTAGAGATATACACGTCCATCAAGCTTGAGATCTGATTAGGTTTCATTGAATTAAAGAGGGCTGTTGGGCCTTGGCAGAGTGCACTACTGAGTGCTATTCTGTTTTTATTTTATTTTAATTTAATTTTTTTTAAACAAAACAGGGCTACCTCATTTTCTAATAAGAAATTTCAAAGTGACAGATGTATAAATAAACATGTAGTTACTGGAGAAATAACTTATTATTGCTTACAAACATGGCAATTAATGGAACAGGCATAGAGTAAATGCCATTGCAAACATAAAGCGTAACCATTGCTGTGTATTTGTGCGCATGTGCATCTGTGTGTGCCTGAAGGAAGCATACAACATTGCCATATTAGTGAATGAATTGTGAGTTTTTGGTCAGTTTATCACATATAATTTCGGTTTTAAATCTCCTATCTTATCAGTACTTTCCTGTTATATTCAGATAATGAGTGTGTGCGCGCGTGCGTGTGCTCTCCACCTTACAGTGGTGGAGCTACAAAGTGGGGGGAGGGTCTGATTTGCTGGCGTCCCCCTCGGGCTCTTTCTTTGCTCCCTCCCCACTTCCACCTCCATCCGTCCGGCCGATAAGAGCCTTGTATTGGTCACATATATCAAGTCTGCAACAGAAAGACAAGACAGTGCCGGAAATAAGTTACCTTCAAAATAAAATGGAAATCGTAACAATAGCCTACCTGGGGGAAGCATCTTTCATGAACTACTACTTATTACCGAAGACATGGGGTTTTCAGTTACTACATCATCGATTGCTGTCTATGTCACATGTTGGAACATTTATCAAGGAAGCTAGAGTACCTGTTCCATGACCTCCTGAGAACAATTTTGAAGTTTCAAACGTTAACATTCGCTATTATTAGGACAAGTAGTGTTTTGACGAGGGAAAATCAACCTTTGGTATCAGTTTCGCAGCTATAGATCTATTTTAAGGTTATGTCTTGTCACGATTGTCATTACAAACAGAGTAACCTTTTATTTTGAAAGTCAAAACAGCTCGGTCCCGTGCTGTCCAGCTTGACGCTGATATCTCCACGTTTGGTACCGAGGCACTGCGAACAGAGGACCACTTTACCGTCCTGCTCCGGTAGGAAGACCATACAGAGACACTGTCTCGGGACGTGACTGATAGCAACTAGCCAAGTACTGGCGTCCGAAAACATTTCCTATTGGAGAAGGGAAAACCGGATACAGAAGGAAAAGAACCCGTGAAATAAATATATTTTACTCGGGAGGTCGCGGTCTAACACAGAGGAGTTCGCTTACAGCTACGACACCAGCGTTACTTGATGCTGCTGCTAAAGGAGTCCGTCAAGTGCAGTAAACTTTGGGCTTATAATATTTGGGTTGTTGTTTGATAGTTTGCAACTTTCTCAGGGTGAAATTAACCGCACTTCATCGGGCATTATCACGAGGGGATGTTGCTAACCTAGTGAAGTTGAACATGTTAGCTGTGAATGATTTACTGAGGCATTTCTGCGGCGGACCCACTCTCCTGATAAAAAGGCATTGCTGGTGCCTTTGAGGCTCTGTTGTAAAGTGTACTTTCAAGGTCACTAATTACGCAGCGACTTTGGTGTGAAGTGAATGAGACTGAATGGAAGTGCGTTCAGAAAGGTGAGGCAGTAGTCAACGGAGCAAAACAACTTAAATCAGAAAGCTGTATGGACTCAGGCTCACATATGAGTGGAGAATATTCACCGACATTTATGGAGAGTCAGTGTATCATGCGGCTCTGACTGTAAATCTGGGAGGGAGCTCTTTTCCAGGATGCAAGTGCACTGTTGAAGACTGTTGTAGCCTTCCTGCACGGGAATAGTTCACTACGGTTTTTTATTTTTATTTTTATTTTTTATATCGGGGCTTTTTATCGAGCAAGATCGCAAAAGAGCGACTAAAAACTCAGTGACATCTTATCACACCGTCGAGATTGTACCGCAACGGACGTTGGCTGATTCCCCTCGCGCCCAGACCATGGCCTCCACCTCGCGGAACAGCTGCCTCTGGTTGCTCTGGAGACGGACCTTCCTCGCGCTGTCCATGTGTGCGCTTGGGGCGCGTGGAGCGGAGGATGAGAGCGCCTTCAACGCAGAGGTAAAAACACAGCAGCGTTATTAATGATAGGACTGAGGAATTTATACTCATTACTCACAGCAAAAGATGGAGATTCACTATTCCATCAGAAAGCCAACGATGTGAAAGGTTTAAGTCAGATACATTTTAAGAAGCATAGAAAAGTGCTCTGAAATGTTATTCCTTTGGTAAGCAATATAAGGTATGAATTCTTTATAAACATAAACCCAAAATATTGAATTGATGCAGGATTATCCAGTACACAACATCTCGTTCATGTCACTGATATTAATTGCTATTATAATAGCCTACCTTTGACACACACTTACATTCTTATGTGGTAGCAAAGTATGTTGAATGGCAGGTGCACAAAAATAAAACCTAATCCTCAGCAATGACACTGTAGCAAGCATTACAGAGTGTGTGTGACATAAACATTTATATATTTAAGTTGTTTACCTCACAAGGGTTTCAGAAAACTTCCGGTCAGGACCCACAGGACACACACCTTTCACATCTTTAATGTACTTTCCCTCTACAGGAGGTCCTCCCTTGTCAGTAATTGGATATGTTTTATTTGAGGCATCTTGTTCTTCTGGGTACCGCTATCACACCTTTCTCAAAACCACCCTCCATTGATAATCACTGTGCAAGTTAAGTTAAGAATCCTGTCTGCAAAGCTTAGGTGAATGGGCAAACATACACAAAATTAAAGCATTATACTATGTCTCTATACCTATGAGAGTAGTGGAATGTATGTTGGTTGACACAGACAGACAGACAGACAGACAGGCTGTCCGGTCATTAGAGGTGAGCTTGCATTACCAAACTCAGTGACCAGAGGGTCTAGTTGTTACATGTTCTGATGGGGTATTAACATAGCTGTGGTGTGTAGGTGTTTGTGTGTGTGTGTGTGTGTGTGTGTGCGCGCCCACATGTATGCGCATGCAGGTGTGTGTTAATGTTTCCTACTGAGACAAGAGACAGATGGTTTACACAATGTGTGGACTGATGAGAAATTCCTAAGCACTTGTTGCTTAATGTGCATTTGTGTGTCTGCTGAAATTTCTGAACAATTGCACTACCCATGTTGTCGTTCAATGCACCATACAAGCATAGATCTCTGAAAGTTTAGAGTTTACACGAGTGTTTTATTGTAACAAGTCACCATAGTGTAGTTTGAATTAACAGTTAATTTATGAAACAGTGTAAAAATCACAGGACTGCCTTTACTTTGGAGCTACAACTGGTTTGAGCTAATTTTCATAACATCTATATGAGGGTATGCTAAAAGTCCATATGTTCAGGATGCTGGTGCCATGCCATATCTGGAGCAGATGTGACCGAAGCCTGTGAAGTAAAATGTAAGGAATAGCACAGTAATGAAGTTGCCTTATAGGAAATAGTAATAAGAGCCAGTTGTCTTTAGCTTTCCATTTGACAAGTTCAGATGATGTTAAGGTGTAGCGGGCACAGAAAGTGTTTGCACCGTCAAAACATGAAGGCATCTATCTGTACAATTTAGGTAAGACTGCACATATTACTTGAGGATTCAAAGAAGCCCTGCTTGGTTCTTTTGTTGATGCTAATCTCCATGACTTACCATAATCTTTATGGCCGGAAATTCCCAGTTTTTATGTCACTGATGGCCATGCAGTGTCTTTGTGGCTGATGAATGCTTCTCTGGAGTCTGAGAAGAACATTTATTTTCATTTGCAGCAGCTATAATAGGGGTTTTCATGTGTGAACAGGCTGAAAGGGCTTGAATATCAGCTGCAAGTAGGTGGTAAAGAACCTACTGTATAGTCTGTTGCTCAAAATAAAGGAAAGGTAAGGCTGTCAAGCCAGGGCTGGTAAGGAGGCGCAATTTAATCAACATATGCATACAGTTACATAACATGTAAAACTGATACTTGTGGTTTGTTGCAAAGCAGCCTCTAACGTGTAACTCAAACCCAGGCTATGTTGGATTGTGTTGAAAATAAATTATACACCTACTCTACAGTAGTTTTCATACTGAAATACATTGTTCTGAGTTTAATCAGATCCTGACTCTTCAGATGGAAGGCAATCCATGCGTAGCGGTTAGTCTGAGACCTCAACTCCTACTCTGTCTGGACAAAAAGGATGAAGTACGAGGGAAGAAGAATGAGGGAAAAGAGATTAGAAGTGTTACAAGAATCTGATACATTTTGATTGAAAAAGAAAAATGTCACAGCAAGTGAAGTCTGTGGAGTAACTCATGAAAGAGAGACAAAGATGGAGGGAAAGTTGACGGGAATGGTAGCGGTCACTCTCAGCTGTGCAGCATGTGATGGCTGAATGTGACAGCTGTTTTCTAACTGGGACACACACACACACACACACACACACACACACTGCACATGCATGCTGGGCCTGGGACTCCGAGGCATCTTAGGAAATACAATGGACACTCTTGTCTGAAGAAAGAGAGCTGGCGAGAGAAACCTGTGAATAGGAGAGAAAGAGGATGAGAGAGCAAGGACAGAAACATGGCCATGATTTGATAGGTTGTACAGAGAGAATGCAGAAAAGTGTGCGACAGCAATTTGTAGAGAAGGCAGAGTAATATTAGAAAGGAGAGGGGTAATCAGTGACTTAATTCGGCACATAACGAGACAACTTCCTCAATCCTCCTTGTATCCATTTAATCTGCAGCGTGCTGTCTCTTCACATTCCTGCCACATCCCCCCTGCTCCCCTGTGATTGGCTATCACCATGTCCACAAAGAGTCACGTTGCTACAGTGATGGGACGAGACAGAATGACATAAGATAAGATGTGTCTCTGAGAATGCGATTATTCTATGTTTTGGGATATTTCCTGCATTTTGCTAAATCCTGTGTTTGTTGCATGCATCAGTCTATAAGTATGGATAGTTGTCTTGTTTGCAGAAAAGGAGACATGTCTGTTTGCCTCTCTTACTTACTCCACGTGTGCTTCACGAAACCTTCAAATTGAAGACATTCAGTTCTCTCCGTCCTGTCTGTCCATGTCTCTTTCTTTCTCACTACTCCATTTACTTATCCATCCTCTTGGCAGGACTTTGGGGGGTAAAAAATGGCAGCCGACCAAGCCTTGGAATAAAAGCTCTGTTAGTATCTTGGCTGACATTGTGGTGGACACACACACACTCACGCAAATGTACGCACTCACATCCCTGGCAGGTTTTACAACTCCTTGTATATTGCTCGGTCTGGTTTTGGCAGGTAAGCTCAAGGACTCTTTCAAAGACCATTTAATAGACGAGGCTTAGCGCACATGCGCACGCACCCACACACACACGAGCACTCCCCTATTCCTCGTGTTGTCCAAGACTTGTTTTGTATTCAGCCCAGCTGATGAGGGAAGGTGAGCAGCCAGACTGAAGTACTTTACTGTTTTAGATGATCGGTGTGAGGGGTGGCAGGGGTTCACATGCCTCCATACATCTTCCAAACAGCACTGCAGCTCTGCCCTTGTACCTGACTACAGCCAGTTGTAAATACCCGCTACAAAGGGACAGAAAAAGAGTGTAGAGAGACAACATCAGATGCCTGGGTGTACACAAAGACACCCAACAAAAAGACTCAAATGTCAACAGAAATGAAGGCATTTCCTTCTCCCTCAAGTGCTATCACTGCAGCAATGACGACCATGTGGAGATGCTGATCACGGAGCAGCAGGAAGTGGACTGAATAAGAAAAGATGCATCTTGGAGATTACACAGGACAATAACTTTGTTTTTCTTTAAATTATTTTTACTGGAATTCTTACTGGGAATTGCAATTTTACTCCAGCGTTTCTCCTGCAGTGTCTGTTGTGATTGGACGACTGCTAGTGGATACATTATAGCGAGTGCTTTGTTTTTATCAGCATGAAATATGAATGGCAGCAGCTGACGTGAAACGACAATCAATACAGCTCATTACTAATCAGCTATTGAAAGACTTGCTGTCTTTTCTGGACATGTTTCTTGTCATTTAGGGATTTCAATTATTTGCTTCAAACCATCTACTGGAATCCAACCAAGACTGAAAAAACAGTTGTATGTATGCAGCTCTTGTGATAAAATCAAAGCAATACGATAATTGTGTTCAGTTATTTATTACCTGGTGCACTGATGTTGGTGGTGTGGAATAGCAGGAACATGCACGCTGAAGTTATTTGAGTTGAAAGGAGTGTTCAGTGAACCATGCCACCTGTTTCCCTCACCTTGACTTGATGGTGTTTCAGGAAGTGCATGTTTGAGTTTCAGCGTTTGTGTGTGTGTAATTGTGTGTCTGTGTGTTTGAAGCTTTCTTATCTAAAGGCAGAGGTGGGTCATGGTCATGCCCAGTTCAGCCCTATCTACATCTCTTCCTGCTCCTAAACACTAACACACACTCACCGAGCTGATACAGCCTCTACATCCCATCCCAGAGAGAGAGCTATAAACAAAGAGGGGAAATAATGTTAAAATATCGAATATTCTGGGTTCCTTTTACAGCTCTACACCTACAAGAGAAAACAACAGAGGTGTAAATAACAGACGATTAAGGCCTTTAACATAACACCATTTTCTTGATTGGTGGTGGTGGGGCATACAGAAATGCACACCTTCAGTGACACACAGGAGCTCTCTAAAGCTGGACACCAGGTCACTCACAGCACGACACTAGCGCTAAAATGATGCAGCTCCTATCCACAACAGCCAACATCTGAGGCCAGTATATTATTGACGTTTTTATGAGCGAAAATGGATTGTTTTGTAACTCGACCAAAAAACTGCACAAGCACGAGAGAGATATCTTCCACCTCAGAAACCACAGGTGAAAATGCAAGTATCGAAGCGGCACCTGCCACTGATGTAGCGTAGTGAAAGACGTGTCTGTAAAAAGGTAATAAAAGCCTCACAATCCCCCTGAAATGACTCGTTTACTAATAAATACCAATAAAATTTGGAGAGTCTAGAAGAGCCGCCCGATTACATTTTACCCACATCCAAGTTAGCTCAGCGCTAAATCGGAAGTTAGCCGACTCGGTGGGTGGAAGTCTTGAGTGCGCATGCTCTATGGCACCCCAGCCTGACAGCCACCGCCACAATTAAAGTCTGATTCTCTGGGAAACACTGTGCTGATTCCATGCAGTTCCTTACTACAGCTTAATATGCTTTAAATATATAAAACCTCAATCTTTAGAGAAAGCTGCTACTTCAACGAAGGCTATTGATTGTCGACTGTCGTCATTAACTACTTAAATTGATCACAAAGCATGAGATGCCATCACAATCTGTCAGACTCAGCTCAGCAATTGGCAGCGATTAATTGATCTAGCATTATGCATTCAGTTCAGGATAATTAATCACAGCAGACTAGAAGGACTCGTCTAATGGTGGTGGAAGGACACATGCAGACAAAACATTGATTTTCTCCAGCTGGGAATGTTGGAGGCAGAGTTGTGTTGAAGTTATGTTGAGGTTTGGTACCACCAGATGGGCTGGTATTCATAAGGTCAGTAGCTCTGTGTTGATAATATCAGGTCCTCTTATTAGTGGGTGATGTCCAAGAGCACCAAATATCCACACTTTTGCCGTTTGCCCTTTTTATTACTCCCAGTTAAATATTGTAGTTCTGTAGAAAGTGCAGAGCACTCCGGCAGAGAGTCAACAGAGTGAATCAACAAAGGTGTGGGAGACCATTTTTTAATTCTTTTTTATTGGACTGTGGGGATATTTGGTTTGTGCAGGACACACAGCCAATAAACCCTTTTAGGATGGGTGGTTACCACTTACACTAACCCATCCGGTGGGCAGTACATAAATGTGACCAGAACATTTATGACCAGTATTTCATATTTATAAGATGTGTTTTCTGTGAGAGAGACTGAAAGTGATGAGCTTGTTTTTATGGTTTTAAAGGAATGGGGTAATGAATACAGATTACAAAGTGGTATCGTACATTGTGAAAGATTGGCGTAAACTGGAGACCTGAACACACTGACACTCACACAACTACTGTGCATACATGAGCACAAATGCACAGCCAGACACACACCCTCTTACATTCCCTGCACCACCGTGGGGAGTGTGGGGTATCTAGTATCTCAGACTACCTAATATGAAAGTGCGAGTGGGTATGCGCGTGCGTTTGATATTAGGTTTCTACATAACAGGTGGGACAGACTTTGCGTCATCCCTGATTAGGTCAAGTATCACGTTTTCTCCCTCAGGTCTGTCATTAACCCCCACCCCCACCCCCTAGCCCACCCACTTACATACTCGTAGATCGCAGTCAGAGACAGAACAGTGTCCTCATTCAGGCCTCCAACTTGATGTCTACCATACAAAACTTTATAAAACAGAAATGCAGCCTATTCCACAGTAAAATGCTTTGTTATGTCACTGTTACTTTTCTTAAAAAAAAGGCCCCACAACAAATGCCACATTCCTCTCATTCACGATTAAATAACAAATATGAGTATTTTTTCCACAAAGCCTGAGTATCACTGCAAATCGGTCATGTCATCATGTTACAGAAACTGAAACTGAAGAGACAGTTCATTGTTCAGAGCTACAAACAAAAAAACTGCCCATATGCTCAGAAAACAGCTATTGCTGTTTTTACAATTTATGTTTAATTTTCCTTGTCAGAATTTACCGATCAATTATATAAAAAGTCTCCATCTTCTGAGATTCTGTGTAGAGTAAGTTGTCGGGGATTAGTCTTATTGTAAATCTTTATTTTGCTGTTGCTGTCAACTTCAGTGTAAACCTAATGAGTTCTGATTCAAGTGAGTAAGAAAAGCGTTATACAAAAAGATGATACTTCTTTATTTCTTCCAGATTCCTTTATGTTTTTCTTCCTGTGTGTCTCCAGTCATGGCTGAGGATGTATGGTTACCTGCCCCAGGCCAGCAGACAGATGTCAACCATGCGATCGGCTCAGATCCTGTCCAGTGCCGTCAGCGACATGCAGCGGTTCTACGGCCTAGAGGTCACTGGACAGATGGACCCTCAAACCATCAGGTCAGCAGGGTGTTTTTGTGATGTTCTTGTACATTTAGACTTAACTCATTTTGGGACCCAAACTTATGTAAAATTGTTGCTATCAATTTTTTAAAGCCCCCAGAATTTATTGATAGGATGATTTGACCAATAGTTTAGAATTATAGAACGGGTTTGCTGGTCAAATCATGAGTGGGGTAATGTTTCCCTGTTAAGCAGGTTTCCCTCAGTTGCTTAAGAGGAGCTGCTCAGTAGCCTGGCTGCTCTGGGCATCTTGCAGGTACACTTTGAATTAAACAACAAAAACTACAGAGACATCCAGAGGAGAAAGTTGGGGGTTTAACATCATTCTCCCCTTCATCTCTCCTTGTGGATGATTCTTCCTTTCAACACACCCGCACATATTTCTTTCACGCTCCTGACTGCTTTCAACTTCTTCAGTGCCATGAGGAGACCCCGCTGTGGCGTGCCTGACAAGTTTGGAGGCCAGATCAAAACCAACGTGCGGCGGAAACGCTTTGCCCTCACCGGACATAGATGGCTCAAGACCCATCTCACTTACAGGTAAGAAAGATGTTCTATTTGTTAAGAAAATCTAACCAGTCAAAAATCCACAGTACACGGACAAAGTCTTATTTTCTTGGTAACAACCTAATTTGTGTATTATCAATTGAAGTACTTTTAGTTTAAGTTATGTTTTTCATTAGTTTTGTTATTTTGTTGTTTTGCTTAAGAATCAAAATTGGAAAATGTTTTACTTGAAACTTGTATGAGACACAAGTCTATTAAAGATTATTTTCCTCTTCCCCTCTTTGTTTTGATAGCATCCAGAACTACACTCCTAAGATTGGAGAGTATAACTCATATGAAGCCATCCGGCGGGCGTTTAAAGTCTGGGAGGGGGTGACCCCATTGACCTTTGATGAAATCCCCTACCAGGAGATAAAGTATGGACGACGCAAGGAGCCTGACATCATGATCTTCTTTGCTTCGGGCTTTCACGGAGACAGCTCTCCCTTTGATGGGGAGGGAGGCTTCCTAGCTCATGCCTACTTCCCTGGACCTGGAATGGGTGGGGACACACACTTTGACTCTGATGAACCATGGACCATAGGAAACCAGAATGTACAAGGTAAATAGATAAAGTCAGTATAATTTGTAATTTTAGAAATATAGCAATTTAGGGAAAAAATAATGATCCAGGGATCGTTATCGACAACAAACATCTTTCTAGGTTTTTAGAACTTAAAAGAAACCCAGTCTCATGAGGCTTCAGGTGGGTGGATGTTGAGTTGGTGTGTAGTTTGTGTTTCTTTACATGTGTGCGTCAGGCTGCAACTTGCTGTTTTATCAAGCGATTCCTTGAGGGCTCGGATGATGCAAGGGACTCATTGGTAGTGAGAAATGGAGGACCGGGAGCCTCTCGGGTCATGGATCATTCCTGCGAGTGTTCAGCTGACGAGCAGTCTGCAGCGCTTTCGTTATGCCATGTTGTATAGGTTGTAAGGGATCTATGTAATATTGCAAACAGCTGTCTCCGTCACTTTCCTCCACACTTAACTAGACTTGACACGGTGCAGCCTGCTACATCATCTCTCATTTGTCAGGCTCCGCTACTCCATTTACCTCTGTAAAAGTTCAAAGGTGACGCTCGGTCTTTGCCCCAACTGCGCCTCCTTAGAGTTCTCAAATTTACCCCAATTATGTGCTAAGACTTTATAGTGAATTACACTAATCCATAAAAGCTGTGATTCATTGACCATGGCCTGCACAAGCTGCTTGGGAGAAACACACACACACACACACACACACCCATGCAAGGTAATTGTACTTCTGTGCTTTTGAGGACTTCATTTTGCTGAAATCATTACCTTGATTGACCCACATCCTCCAAACATCTGCACTTGTTTAAAGATGAACTCTAAAACCAATAACAACTCTTAACACCAATGTCTATCACTAATCATATGCAGAATTACGGATTAAGATATTATCTTCACTTGTAAGAAGCTTCCAGTGTTCCTCTCCTTGCAGTGCACCCATTAACCTTGCTGACTAGAGAGGGGTTTTTGCGACAATGGGCTTTCCTGCCCTGTTATCTACATACACACAGCAGACACAGACAGCTAAAATGTGTGTGTGTGTGTGTGGACATCTGACCATGTGTGTGTGTGCCTGTATCTGTGTGATCAGCTGTGTGTGGGATGTGTTGCAGGACAGATCACAGGGATGGTGGAATACCACAGTAAGTGGGAGTGTGTTCCACTCGGGAGATCTGTAGACGGCCCTCTTTGTTGCCCCACGCTACTTACACAGCTTAAAAGCAAAGTCCAAACAAATTACAATCTTGTCTGACTTAAGTTAGACACATGTCCAATTAGCTGAACCTTTCACAGATGTAGTCTTCATTTAAGTCTGGCATTTTTTACTGCCTTTCAATTGCTTTTGTGCTGAAACGAATCCCCTGCCCTTTGTGAAATTTGAATTTGTAATTTCTTTCTGCAAAACTCACGAGATAAGTCCATTGGCTGTCTGAGTGACAATATACAACACAGTTGAGAGTATCTGTAAGCCATGCAGCATTCAGAGCTGACACAACAATTTTGCTTAATTTGGTTAATTGTTTGAAGCAAATAGTTTTGTTCCTTCATGTTCTGTCAGAATCAGCTTTATTGGCCAAAAATGTCTACACATACACAGAATTTGACTGTTTTTGTTTCTCTCAGTGAACCTACAGAATAATCGACATACAGCTGTAATATTGAGCTTTAGGTGACTGTCTTGCACCATGTGATGAAGCTCCCTGTCTGTCTGTCTCGATCTGTATTTCTAGTTCAGACATTTTATAAACTCAAGTGTTAGTTGCTACTGTTAGTATGTTGAAATTTTTTGGTAATGTTAAAAAATAGGGATATTCCTCCCAAACTGCCACTTTTCATTTGCTGGTTAAAACAAAAGTAAAGGAGATTCTACTGTAATCTCACATGAAGCAGTAGAATTGTATGAAGTAAGGAGTAAAGTTGGAGAGCCTCAGTTTGGATCAGCCCTGCTGAAGTGCCCTGAAGCAAAATCAGCTCTGACCTCTGACTTCCTTTTGGATGAGGTTAAACAAAAACAGACTTAAGCTAAGGGATCAATATTTAAACATTAAAAATGTATATGAGGGCCATAAAAGCACTAATTCATTGAATCCATTCTTTGCAGTAACTATGTTTTTTCCCTTTTCTGTGACCTAAGTTTTATGTGTCAGTGAATAAAAATTCTTTTAGGCTGATCGTTTCTGGTGTAAACCTTGTGACGGGCAATGTGATTAATCAGCCCTCCTGGCTTGGATGCTCTCACAAAAACAGATTTTAGGCTTTATCCAACTCCCTTGCTGACATGCACAGTCACACACACCTTACGCAGATGATATGCTATGGGCCAGTTGCGGGAAAAGGTCAGACGTTTTTGTGGTCCTTTGTGGTCAGATGACACCAGTGTGAGTAATCCAGTGGCAAAAGTCGGAGCAAACTTGGAGAGTGCATGTTGGTTGTCGGGGTGCTGCTTTAGTGCTCCTTTTCTTCACTGGGAGCTCCCACTACTGCTGATGAACGAGGTATGAGACGTGGTAAACAAGTGAACAAAGCTTCGGAGGGTTTAGATAGGATTTGAATGACAAAGTGTGTGTGTGTGTGTGTTTGAGGGTAGTCAGAATTAGCAATAGATGCATTGGCTGAACTTCTAACTCCGTCAAGACTTTTGAAGTTTACTCCTTTTTTCTGTCCGACTGAATGGTTGTCACAGTTACCTCACAAAGGCCTCTTTATCTGCTCTAAGCACTCTCTCTCTCTCTCTCTCTCTCTCTCTCTCTCTCTCTCTTTTCATCCTCAGCTATCCCTAGCACACTGGTCTTGCCCTCAGCTGTTTTCTCTGCTCTGAGTGTTAGCTGCAGCTAAATACACCATGTCACATGACTCTGAAATTATAGATAGCAGGGGAGATGAACTGTGTTTGTCCTTGTCTGTGTGTGTGTGTGTGTGTGTGTGTGTGTGTGATTTGCAAAGAGGAAGTTGGAGATGCACAAGGAAAGGCATCTAGAGGATCTCCCATTTCCCTGTATGCACAACAGTGACACCATCTAAGTCCCAGGCATCCAACAGCATGATGTCACTGGCACAAATCTCATCAGTCAGCATAGGCCTTTGGGTCAGACCTATGACTAGCAAGTTCAGAGTTCACAGGGAGCAGGGCCATACAAGAAAGAGGTATTGACTGAGAGCAAGTACCCACTTGTATGCTGGCTTCACTTCAGAGGCAGACTTGTAGGAATATGTTGGTAGAGAGGAAGTTGAAGCAGTGGTCAGTGTGTCACAGCCGTGTTGTGGACTTCAGTATGTAATTGTCGCGGTGGCAGTGCACAACGGCATCCCTTGATTGGTTAAAAATGTTAGAAATGTATGCTGATTCATATCAGAGGTCGTTAGCCCGCCTATGTGTGATTTATCCATCAGATCTGTGAAAGTTATTGTCATCAGTGCTGACAGCGAACAATGCACAGCCAGTGTCATACACTGACTGCATTGATTTATTAGGACTTTCTGCTCTCTGGGGTTTGGCGCTAATGCAGTCCTTGTGTGCTTTTCATTCAGGCACACATGTATGAATACAGAAGGACATGTGTGTTCTCTCATTCTCCTTCTGGACAAACTCAAACAACCCTTCTCTAGAGATCATGTGTTAAACAATGAGGTGCGTTTACCTTTTCTCCCTCCTAAACTTGTCTCTTTGCTTCATCATATCAATTCAGGTAATGACCTCTTCCTGGTGGCAGTCCACGAGCTGGGCCACGCCCTGGGCTTAGAGCACTCCAACAACCCTCTGGCCATCATGGCTCCCTTTTACCAATGGATGGAGACTGACAACTTCCAGCTGCCTGAGGACGACCTGCGGGGCATACAACAGATCTATGGTAGGATAGTTTTTGGATCACTCTCCTGGTCTCCAGTGTGTATAATGTGTGTATTCCCGACAAAAAAGACCATTCTGTCAAAGAAGACTATTTGCTTTTAATTTTCATCCTGAAATGTGATTAAAACAGCCATCAACCTGCCAGGGACTGCATTTGAAAATTAGCCCGTATGGCTAGATATTGCACATTTACATGATAGACTCTGGTGCACATGTTAATGAATGTGCATTGCCCCTTCTGTTAACAAAAATGCAATCCCAATAGGTTGCTTCCATTTATTGGAATTACACAGACTTAAGCTTCACGCTTTGGTCTTGTCTTCTTGTCTTGGTCTTGTGTTTCTTCATTTAGAGTCCTATATGTCGTCATCATACAAAATACTGAAAAATAGGTTGAGCCCACTCTGTTCATTTATCCCCCAAGGTCAACCAGACAGCGGCCCCACCCAGGCCCTGCCCACTGTCACGCCCCGTCGCCCAGAGCCCAGGCCACCTCAGACACCTCCTCGGCATCCTGACCGCCCTAGGACCACCGAAAGACCAGATCACTACGGACCCAACATCTGTGAAGGGAACTTTGACTCGGTTGCGATGCTCCGAGGAGAGATGTTTGTTTTCAAGGTAAGTGCTCTGAGGTTCAAGGAAACAGCGCCGCAGCTAGCTTGGTTTAAGTTATGAGCATAAATCATTAGAAGAGATATGTTAACCCTCCCGATGGTTTATTATATGTCCTTGCTTGGAAATTAAGCTGGCCTACAGCAGCGGAGCCATCGTGACAAGTTAACTGTGTCAATAAATTAGTTATTCGTTTCTGCAGAATCAATTTGAGACAAATGGTGTGCACGGCCAACAAGGGGTCTGTTTCCAATCAGGTCCTAGTGGATTGTAAACCGACAGGGCCAGAGTTTTTTATGAGACGGAGCACTGTTAAGAGGGTGCGGTGTTGTCAGGTGTTAGCCTTAAAGAGCCTCTGGACCCACACAAAACACTAACAAGGGCTGAGGCAGCAGTGAGCTATTAGTGGGGATTTTACCTTAAAGAGATAATGTTGTAGAAAACTTTTTGCCAGTGCTGGTCATTTGGCTTTTGGCTGCAGTTGCTGTCAGCTGAGTTGTATTGTGCAAATAATACTGAAGGTCTTTTGTATAATTCAACTCGGCTCTGTGGTCGTTTGTTATCACACATCTGCTAAGTGTTTTTGCCTGTTGTGGAGGTAATGGTTCCTCGTCACTATCATGTAATGTATGTGTTCATTCTCAAAGTTGAATCAACAGAAAATTCAGTGGCAAATATGACTCAATTTCTTCCTGTGCATTTCTTCCTCTGTCCAGCAACACTATAGATAGTGCAGCTCTACAAAGATCAGTAGTGATGTGTTTGAGTGGGAAAGGTCAGAGGAGGTGTGCAGTATTGGCAGTGTTGTACACTGAAGAGGTTTGCAGATATTAGACAGAGCTGAATGTAGGACACCCAGGCTTCACTGTAAAGGAGCTTCAGCTTCACTTACACAACTATTGTTACGGTCTCTGAAAACTTGACATTTAACTGTGAATCGCAGCAGTGGGATTCAAACAGCTGTAGATATCCAGCAGTATAAAACTATCCACACATCTTTAACTAGATCCCAGTAAACTTTTTTAAGCATGCCCTACATCAAGGGTGAATTTGACTTTGGGTGGAAAAACATACCATGTAGATGTTTCTGCAAAGTAGAAATTGACAGAGCTCTGCCCCTCCTATCACACAGCCTTTGAGTATCTCCTATCATGGACTGTAAGTGTGTGCGACACTGACCAGTAGTTATAAGATGCCAGCTGCCTGGACATGTGCTGCACATGGTCAGGCAGTTATATCTGTGTTCTTAGGTTTCATCTCAGCCAGCAGTGTCTATGTTCTTGGGTTTCATCCACAGTCATGAAGCTCGTCCAGACAACATTTATCAGTGTCCAAAATTAACTTTTAACTTGCTTACCAGTGTTTATTAAGCGAGTATGAATGGCCTGAAGCAAAAGGTATACCATACTTTATGTAATCAGTTCAGTTCAGTTCAGTTCAGTTCAAATGCCTGATGTACAGGCATTTGAATTTTTGCAGTCTGCCTTTGACGTAGTGCAGATTCGTTTGGTGAAACTGAAACTGGTTTTAAATGCTGATAAATGGAAACTAATGATTTTTACAAATTCTTCTGTTCCCTTGGTGAATAGCCCCTCAATCAAAACTGTCTTGGGTGATACTCTGAAGCAGGTCACCACCTATAAGTACTTGGGGTTGACTATCTATTAGGAGCTTTCATTTAAAGTACATGTCAAAGATTTGATCTCAAAACTAAGAATGAAGCTCTGCTTCTTTTATAGAAATAAATCATGTTTCTCTCTTAGAGCTAGGAAATTGCTGATGTCAGCCACTTTCTTGCCAGTACTTGATTATGGTGATGTTGTTTACATGTCAGCTTCAACTGGATGTCTTCATTCCTTGACTCCTGTATACCACTGTGCTGTAAGGTTCATCACTGGTTGTAGCCGCCTCACCAACCACTGTGAATTGTATACGAAAGCTTGAATATGCAACGTTACACACATTGGATGATTTCAGTTTACAAGGCTCTCCTTGGCTTGGTACCTGCATATTTAAGCACTTTTCTTCAGAGAACTGGAAGCCGTTATGCACTACGTTCAAATGACTTTCTGCACTTTCTTCACTAGCTCCATCATCAGGTCATCATTTCTGTCATACTTCAGTTTATGAACATTCCAACTGATATTCTCATCAGCCCCAGCTGATGAAAACTCTACTGTTTAGTTCTGATTAGCAAATGTATGCATGCTTACATACTAAACTAAGGTGATGAACATGGTTAACATTATACCTGCAAAACATCAGCATGTTGACATTATCATTATGAGACTACAGATTTTAGCATTAAGCACAAGTACAGCTCACGAAGCTGCCAGAATGGCTGTGGACTGCTGGCTATGTATCAGTGCATGCACAGTAACATTAAACTTGATCTAGTCTTTGTCTTTAAATAATGAAAAATAAAAAAAAAAGATCATTCCAAATGTTTTAATTATTCAGACACCCTCAACAAGAACAAAAACTGAATAAAGAAATTAAATAAAAACAGAAAATTCCAACCCCAAACTAAGGAAAGATAGCACATATAGATGAAGCAGGCTTTGCCTTCCAGGGACAAGCAAGTTGGAGACTTTGCAGGTTTCTGGAGTGTCCAGAAGTTGTCAGATGTATGATTTATCATGAGTTAGGTTCTTTCGTGGGAGAAGAGCTGATACCTGCTACATCCACATGTTAACTTAAAGGGACCTGCCAGTGGAGTGCCACTTTTTTTAACTCCTTTTTTAATGAAATAATTATAAACAGAGATTTGGTGTCATTATCAAAAATCCATTTTGGAAGTATGGTTTGACAGGTAAAACAGTTTGACTGAAATGAGCAGATTAACATACATTTGTGTGTTTACAGTTAACAAAAGTTAGAGTTGTAAGGGAAAATTATCTGGAGGCAAATAGGTGTAAAGTCTTGAGGAAGTTGTTTCCATTTTGTTCACATATAGAAATGGAAGTGCATTTCAGAAAGATCCCATTGCAAGCGTTGATCCAATGTGCAGAGCTCAATGTTACGACCAGATAATGGTCCAGCAACGGTTTCAGGGCTTCATAAACTGAAGAATCAAAGTACCATATTTGAGCATATAACTCTGAGATTATTCCTTTGAGAGATTTGTCCGAGATCATGGCAATTCCAGTTCTGATAGTTTCAAGCAGATCCTATTCTTCCTGAAAAGAGACTCTTTGTGACTGATTTGGAGATATAAAAAAATCTGAATGAGGAATATTAACATCACTTCTACTTTGCTCAAACGAGAGCCAGATATCATCAGGGCCGTAAAACCTGATAGGCCCTTGGAACTCCACACTATCATATCAGCACCCCTATCACCCCTACTACACCTACCGACAAATATTGACTAGGGTTGGGTGATGCCGAATTGGAATATGACAATGTCTACAGTGAACCATTGTGATGGACAATGATGTAGTTTATGAAATTGAGGCAGCGTGTTCCCTCAGTGTTGTCTTAAGGCAGCGGTTGCGTATTAGCTCACGACTGTAGTGGCTGCTGTTTCTCACCGTTGCTCTGACATAAATGACTGTCTCACCCTGCAGAGGAAAACTATCTCCCGTTATCAATATAGCAATTCATAATTACAATATGAATTATTAAAATTATTAATCCAAATTATTAATTAAATCAATTAAACAGAGGATCAGTAACCACATCGAAAACAGCCTCCAAAGAAGGGTTCACTTTAAATGTAAATATTAGGAAGATACTGACCATCACAACCAGCCGTTACCACAAAGCATATGCATGAATAATCACAGAAAACTGTTCTGTACAATACAATAGAATATATTAAGGGGAGTGAATTGATAATCAATAATCAATTATGAAATGAAAACATTTAGACAAACTCAAGCAACAAACAAGTGTGGGTTAGTGGACAAAGAGAAAGAGGGCTTACGCTCATAGAAGATGGAAACAGCCATGGACAGACAATACTTGCATCTCTATCACTCAGCGGCCAGTTAACAAATCAGAAAACAAATCACCTTCCTTGACAGGAGTGTGGCTTATTGTACACTCACAAGGCTAAGCTAACACTTTAGCTCCACAGAGTGGAGAGGTTCAAATCAGCTAGTGATGAGTACAAAGAAAAGTAAGCAACAAACACAATGTTTTACAGTGTGAAACTAACAGAAAAAAGGACTCGGTGGTCAACAAAACTTACAAATACACATAGCTTAAACGCATACAATACATGCTAATTTCTAGTATCTGCCCAGATACTAAATACGCCTCACTTGTGACTGCACTGGTGGCCGGTACAGCGTCTTGCTAGCAGGCTGACGGTGGCTGTTCTCGGTGTTGTAGCAGAGGGAAACAGCAGAGTTGACGTGGGTGAAGAAAACTGGATAAAGTGGGCTGCTTTCTGAGGGGAGAGATCTCTTCTACAGGGATGAGAGAGGCTAGGTTGCGCAGCGTCTTCTCTGGATCTGGGATGTGTTTGGTAAACACAAGGCAGCATTGGCTCCAGCAAGACGTTAAAATGGGACTGCCATGAATTGGGGCGTGCAGCAGTTTTTAATCACCGTGCTATGGCACCGGAACTGATGTTAGGGGCGTCATGGTATGCTAAGATGGCAAGTGTTTCCACTGTCCTGACATTGGTCGGGAGTTCGTTCCACCACTGAGGTGCCAGAACAGAGAAGAGTCGCGACTTCGCTGAGCGAGCTTTGTTTGCTCTCAGCGATGGCGGTACCAGCCGGCCAGCTGATGTAGTGGAGCGAAGTGCTCGCGCTGGGGCGTGTTGTCTGTTCTGTTGACGGCCTTGAGGGCCATCATCTTGAATCGGATGCAGGTCGCACAGGAAGCCAGTGGAGGTCATGGAGGAGGGGGGTCACGTGGGAGAATTTGCCTAGATTGAAAAGGAGGCGCGCTGCAGCGTTGTGGTATACGCTGCAACGGTTTAGTCGCAGAGGCTGGGAGTCCAGCCAAGAGCTAGTTGCAGTGGTCCAGGCGGGAGATGACCAGCGCTTGGACCAGGAGTTGAGTTGCGTCCTTTGTGAGGACTAACTGAGCTGGTTTAATAAGAAAATAATAAACGGGACATGGATACTTAATATTAGATATACTCTCCCCACATATCACAAACAACAACAACTCTTCCCCTACGGCAACTCTGAGGGGTCACGCTACTGAATTGTGCCGTGGTAGTGAGCTTTTTTTTGTTATTCTCTCCAAACGACATCAGTAGTGATTTGTATGCTTTATTGTCTTTGAGCACTTGGCTTGGGACTGATTTCTGACTGTGCTGTTCATATTTACATTGTCCGCTTATCAATGTGTGACGTCTCCACTGTGTAGAAATAGAAGAAATCTTTTCTGTCTTCCACTACTCTGCAGAGGCATTATTACTCACTTTATGTACTGTATGAGTGGGAGTTATCTGTAGCACATTAGCACCACTCTCTCTCCTCCAGAGTCATGCCTATTTAAAAGAAGAAAGGGACTGTCAATCTGGAGGAACACTTCTCCTGTCATTTATTCACTTGTAGTATTTCATCAAAGCAGAGGGCTGGACATAAAGACAGCCAGCACAAAGTCCCACACTGAGATCTCTTCTGTCTTTGCTGAGGACTAATATGGTCAATTCAGTCCTAATCTGGGTAAGGCAGCGAGCTATCAGGCCACACAAATTGAAGAGCATGCAGTCTGTTCTCCTCGGTCCTGTTACTGTTTCTCTCAGCTCAAGCCAACCAATGTCCATTCTGTTCCATTCCATACCATGCCGCGCCATCCCGTCTGCCAGTATGTCCTGCGTGAAGGACGAAACTAAGCGTGCTTGCCAGAAAGAAGCAGCACCGAGCATTTTACAGTTACATTAGCCAGGACAGGACAGGGCTACTGACTCACCACTTATGAATGAGTCTGAAAGCTCTTAGTGTAAATCTGTCTATTTGCTTGTTCACACAGCATATACAGTAGATATGAATGTTCACAAGCCATGAGTGTCTTTCTGTGCTTGGATGTAAATCAGCTGCCGGTGATTCCCCTTGTTCTGTGCTTGATTGGACTTAACAATGAAATCAAACAGTTCTTTATGAACGTTATCTTGTGGCGGACTGTGATCAACAGAGAGAGTGTAACAAGGGGACCTGATAAAGCCACCAGAGCAGAGACTGACTATTATTAGCCTGCTAGTGTTCCGCTATTGTTAGTTTATTGTACGTTCTGGTCTAGTTATCTTGCAGAGCTCAGTTTGCTTGACATAATGACCACCGAGCGTTATGACAGTGCTAAATCACTTGACTAATAAAAAGTGAGTAAATGAAACGTTCTTACAGCAGCTTTCTGTGCATTTGTCCTCTCCTGCATACACTTCATATTCTTGTGCATAGTAATGTTTTGAAAGGACAGAGGAATATACCTAGATTGAGATATGAAGACGTATGTTTGAACTTATTCAGACATTGGTTTACTTTGGATTTATTTATAAGGCTCGAGTCTCAGCCAGGAATTTTGAAAGACAGAGAAAAAGAGAAACTGACTATAAGAGATGTTGCACTCAAGCACACTTCTTGATTTTGTCTCCTCAGGGCCGTTGGTTCTGGCGGGTTCGTAAGAATAGGGTTCTGGATAACTACCCCATGCCCATCAGTCACTTTTGGAGGGGTCTGCCTGGAGACATAGATGCTGCCTATGAGAGACACGATGGCAGGTTCGTCTTCTTTAAAGGTAAGCAGCATTACTTGCACCATCACACACACACACAAGGTGAAGGTTAATTGCCCTCACTGATTATGTATCATTTATCACTCAGTACTATAAAGAACAAGAGCAGTTTATAAGTAATCAGCACATGTGCTTGTTACCTTTCATCCTCCATGTTTGTGAACTATTAAATCACATTTAATATAAAAAGAAGCCTGCAATTATCATGTTTTTGAACATTATAAAACACATTTTAAGCAACAGTCCCACACTGAAACATTTCTGAGAATAAGAATAAAGAATAAAATAAAGAACTTAATTTATATAGCTGCTTTAAAAACACATACAAAGAGCTTTACATGAAAAACAGAAAAACAAATCTGATAAAAACTAAACGCAGAAAACAGACAGCATTTCATAAAATAAATAAAATCAATGAAAGCTATTTGAAGTGACCTTTTTAAAATTTAAACCCACTTTTAAACTAATTGCATAAATTATATAATACTATACTGATCTAAATTGTATAAGCTCACTTATCTATTTTTTTTGCAATATGATGGCTCACTTTTGATTGAAGTGGGAGACTTGTGGCTGGGGTTTGGAAGATCATCAAACTGACTGACGCACATTCACTTCTTAAACCATACGTCTTTTCTCTTGTTAGCAAAGAGCCGTCTCTCCTCTCTATCTGCTTTAGGGAACAAATATATCATCTGTGTTTCTGGTTACTGTTGCTGTAAAAACAGGCCTGACCCTGTTCTAAATAATATACTTCTGGCATTATTAGCTGTCACTTAGAGGATGACAGACTCTCAGCAGCGACAGCCATCGCTAAGAATATACCCAATTTTGAAATAAAGCTAGAAGCTGCCTTAGAGAATGCAGGGCACAAACATACAAACCCTGCCAGGCCAATACACAATCATAGTTGGACTCACTGAACTCTGTAGTATAACATAATTTTTAAAAGTTAGAATGTTCCTTTGTTTTCATGTTTATTGATAAGATATTACAATCTTTGAGTACCTTTGAGTCCTGTAGCTTATAACATAACTATGCTGTCCTGCAGAGAAAAACCATCCACCATCTGGTTTCTTCTATACAACCTCAATGCAGTTAAACTGCTCCATGTCTTAATGATCTCATACTTTAACAATAAAAAGATTCCGTTTTTTTTTTTTTTATATCTTATGATGATGTGTAAGATATACAGTACATACCCCCATCCCCTAAAGAAAGCAGCGGCACATAATGTATTATACGTGCCAAGTATAAATCTCTTTTTAGTACAGGTCATTATTTTAACTGTGAGTCACTGAGAGCAGCTTGTCTTTTATAACAGTGGATAAAGTTGTTAAATGAAAAAGACAGAGCTCAGTCTTCAGTGCAGCGCGACTCTCGGAGCCACAGGCTTTGGGGCAGCTGTTGGTGATGGGGAGGATGATGTCATTGGTAAGCCTCTCAGTGTGACACTTGGCTGTAAGTAAAGAAAGAACAAGAGAAAGGAAGAGGAAGGTAAGAAAAAAGGAAAGCTGGAAGGAAGCACTGCCAGCGCTGAGTTTCTGAATCTCTGATAGATCAATAAGATCAGTCAGCAGCTTGACTTCCTGTCAGCGTGGAGACAACAGTCCTTTTTCAATCTTTTGGATGTACTTTTATTTGAATGCTTTGAAAGACAACAAAATTTATCACGGCTTTATTTCAGCAGATGCAACTTTGGTCTTTGTTGAATCTGGTGATTTTCGACATAAAACACCCGTGCAGGCTCTTTTTCTTTTCACATTTTCTGTGATAAGTCTGTGCAAGAACACAACCACATTGAAGACTTTATGTCAAAAAGCCATGGAACAAAGGGATCACAGTCTATGTTACCATATGGGGGAAGTTATCATGGTCACTCCCCACTCCCTGCTGCGCCGAGCTTAGTTTTCCCTTTTGGGGAGTGACGGGGCGAGACATGACACTGTACAAATTATACATTAAAAACGCAATCCTTTCCATACTTGTTTGTCAACTGAACTGTTCTTTCTAAATTAAATTTTCAGAATTTGGCAAGAAATGTTGGAAATGCGGTAGAATTGTAAAATATGGCCTAACTGACTTTTTTGTTAGATGTTTTGTGGGCCTGGTGGCAAGGGCAGTTCTAGATATCAGGCCTCTCCTCCTCCCAAGGTTACCATCTGGTCTGCAGCCACTGTAATGTTCTATGGACATTGATAGCTTAAATCAAAAGAATTATTGAACTGAAAACAGGCATTTGTTTGTACATATGCAGTACATAACAGTGAGGATGGCGCACATGGCTGTGAAGTGTAATCATCTGAGTCTTACTGAGCTGGAGATGTCACAAAGAGAGTGTACCAACTGTAAACTGAGCGCACTGAATTCTTTCATTCTCAGGAGTTTGGACTCCTGGGCTCAACTTACCAACCAACAAGACACAAGTTATCATACATTCATGCAAACATTTCATGCAATGCATTGAGAAAGAAAAGAGAAAGAAAGAATATTTGGAATGTTTGGATTTTGAATGGTGTAATCCAGCCTTGGAAAGTGTGGGAACATCAGAGACTTTCACAAATTCTCAGTACAGTAATATGCAGAAGGGTATTCATCTAGTTGTCTGACACAGCTGTTGTTTTACCTCGAGGTTTCACAGCTGTTTTATCCCAAACAACCATGTAATAGATACCAAACCATCTATCCCCATAGAGAAAGAACAAGCACACAGCAGGAAGGAATCAAATCTTTAGGTCACTCTGGTGCTCTGCGTGGCTGTGGAAAGTCATGGAATAAGTCATGGGATTTTAAATCAGCTGTGCACCGCAGGAACCCTGGGAAAGCATTGCGTCAACCACTTGTTCTCTCCAGATGCTAAGTGTAGAGCTTTCAATTTAAACGAGGAACAAGGGGCTGGAGGTGGATAGATGTATGAGCGAGTGGGTTGGTGGGTGTGGGCAAAGGAGGGAGGGAAAAGAAGACTGAAGCCAACAAGAGAGATGTAATGGTGCCAGGAAGAACGGAGTCCCCCCGTCTGACACAGTGAAAATAATAAAACCCTCCCTTCAGCAAGAAATCTGCTTCAGCCCAACATGAGACAAGCCGCTCCTAATGGATAATTACAAGCAAAACCCAAAGTCTTTAGTCAATAATGTTGTACTCGGCTTTTTGATCGCTTGCCAACAAATCATTATTGCATTCACATAATTTACAAGTGTGTGTAAATGCTGGTCTGGTTTCTCCGATTGCTCTTATTGTTCTCTTTTTATAACTCATTCAGTTTCAATTATTTAACATATTCTGTGCCAGTGTGTGAGCAGAGTGTGTATGGGTACTTGATTCTGTGTGAATGTGGGCATGTATGTAATTGTACATGGCATATACAGTATGATTGTGTGTGTGTTGTTAACTTTTTTCCAGAGTCTAGAAGGGTTATGAGTGGGAGTGGATACAGAAAATACCGATGTATACACCAGAAAGAATCATAAAGAAATTCTCCTCTCCTCTCCTCTCCTCTCCTCTCCTCTCCTCTCCTCTCTCCTCTCCTCTCCCTCCTCCTCTCCCCCCCTCTCCTCTCCCCTCCTCTCCTCTCCTCTCCTCTCCTCTCCTCTCCTCTCCTCTCCTCTCCTCCTCTCCTCTCCTCTCCTCTCCTTCTCCCCTCCTCCTCCCTCAGGAAACAGATTCTGGCTTTTCAGGGAGGCTAACCTGGAACAAGGCTATCCACAGGAGCTGGTAGACTATGGTCGAGACATTCCCTATGACCGAATAGACACAGCCATCTGGTGGGAGCCGTCCGGCTTCACTTACATCTTTCAAGGAGACTGGTAATGTAGTTTACAACCTGTCAGCATCACATCAAGCACACTATCAGTGTATTATAGATTAGTATGTCAGCAGTTGATACACGATTTTTACCAACATGTGTATTTTATTAATTTTGAATTGAGGCAGACAAAAGGTTGACATGAACTGAATACAGTATGAAGGAATTTTATTTTTCACTATCAGTGGATAGACTCAAGTGACTCAGATTGCATGAATAATGTCTATTAGAAATTTTCGTTATTGCCCTAGTAAATTAAGCTATGCAAGAGTTTAGCAGCAGCTATATCTATTTATATTTTATATTTTAAAAGGATCTGTGAACACTTCAAACACACTGAACAAGCTTTGCACTGCTTTATAAAAAGAAATAACACAAGCATATGCAAGTATAACATATTCATAAACTCATAGAAAAATAATCACACTTTAGGTCCAAATCCAGTAAGCCCTCGCTAAACCCAGTGTGACTGACTGCAGTTCACCAGTGAATTTACACGGCTTTTATGTGGAACCTTTTTTTTCATACAAGTCTGTTTGGATGACTGAACTGACATTTCATATAAGTCTGTTCTTTTCTTGTTCGGACAGTCAACAAAGAGTAACAACCATCTTCTCCTTTGCTGTCTGCAGGTACTGGCGCTTCAACGAGCAGTCACGCTCAGCTGACAGAGGCTACCCAAAACCAATCAGCGTCTGGGGATCGTCAGTGCCTTCTGCTCCCAAGGGGGCCTTCCTCAGCGATGATGGGGGTAAGCTGAGACGTGAAGAGTGGTTTCTCTCTCTATCTGTGTGTGTGTGTGTGTGTAAAAGTGTAAGGAGGGGCTAGGGTAGACAGACACATGCCTGAAACAAAGCCTCAGGGTGTGGTCTTGCATTGTGAAGAGGACAAAGAAGCGTATTTGAAGTATGTTGACGTATGTCTTGAATCGCATCATATATCACATCTTCACCTCGTTGTCTTAGCTGACATTGTCTGCTGTCCTCTCCTTCTCTAGCATATACATACTTCTACAAGGGTTCCAAGTACTGGAAGTTTGACAACCATCGTATGAAGAGTGAACCTGGCTACCCTAAGTCCATTCTGAGAGACTTCATGGGCTGCAGCGTTGACCTGGACCCAGACAGAGACACGGACACAGACTCAGGACGCAAATACCCAGACCTGAACCGGCCGCCGTTCAACCCTGACGCAGGACGTGACGCTGATAAGGGCAAAGACAAGGACGGAACGGATCGCGGTGGAACGGACAAAGACTCGGGCAAAGGGTCGGACAGCGACAAAGACACAGACTACCGCGAGGGTCGCGAGGAAGACACCAACGAGGTGGACGTGGTGCTGAAGGTGGACGACAGCGAGGAACGGACCATGAACATCCTGATGGTGACCATCCCGCTGGTCCTGGTGCTGTGCATCCTGGGACTGATCTACGCCATCATCAACACGCTGCAGAGCAAAGGAGCGCCACGGCTGCTGGTGCACTGCAAGCGCTCGTTGCAGGACTGGGTCTGACTCTTGACTTGAGGGGACACTGAACTTTGAACTTAAAACGGACCTTAGACGCACCTCCTCTAACCCAACCATCCTCCCAGTGATCCATCGGTCTCCAGCCTCTGTTCTCCTACAGCTCGTAGTACATGTGTTACTGCACTGACACACACACACACACACACACACACTAGAAACATAAATTATGTCTTACATATAAATACATCCCCACAGACACAAACATACACAACCCTGACTCCCTCCCGTCTCCCATGGTGCTCTACAGTGCATCGACTGTAGTCTATTTATATGAGAGAAGTTTGCACATTGTTTTTGTTTTTTTCTTGTTGTTTTTGTTTTGGTTCATTTCGTGTGACTTTTTGTTGTTATTATTATCTCTAAACCAGGAAGGCCCTTCTGTTCTCTCCCCCCTCTCTGCACCGCCCTCCTCCTTCCCCTCGTCTCAGCAGGGACTTTTTCCTCGCTGATAACGTCACATCTGCTCGCGCTATCACAGTCGTCACAGAAGAAAGAAATGCAAAGAGTCGGAAAAGAGTCACAGAGTGATTTGTGGACGGGCCATTACGCTTCAAGTAGAGTTCAGCAGGGTTCCTTCTTCCTCTTGTTATCTTTGTCTTCATCATGCACCATCTTTTTCTTTCTCGATAGAGCAATATCTGATGAGGTGGAAGGAGAGGTAGAGAGAAACAGAGTTTAGTCACAACACATATTTCACTGTAGTTAACATTAAGAGGTATGTTGAGGAGTGCCGTGAGCCCAGGTATTATCCTCCCTCTGATGATGATGATGATGAGGTTGTGGCTGTAACCCTGAAGATTGGATCAGACTTCAGTTTGTTAGTCACACAGGCACTGCTTTGCTTTTAAAGGGTCATTTTAGTCTATTACCCTTTAGATCTTGTTTTTTTGTTAATTCTAATAGTAATAATAACCCTGTACTCATAAAGTTTAGTGCTGAGGTCTGGTAATGCATCGGTGAGGATCATACTGTCTTTTAACAAAACCCTAACGTTGGCTGAACGTCTTTGGAAGAGAAAATGAGCACAGGTGGTGAAATGATTAGTCTGTTATCAACACAAATCAGTTTGTAGACCAGCTTCCTGGTTCCACTTTGACCTCCCACGCTTGCCCTTGGTTTTACGTGTAATGAGGCATTATTTACCTTTCAGGTGTGCTACATTTTTCACTTAGCTCCTGATAAGTGAATCTGTCGGACACGGGGGTCTGTTTATAGGAAACACATGTAGAGAGATAGACTTTGAAGAATCAGTTAGCCTGGCTCTACCAGTGCCTCTACATCTGACTAATGAACGCTTTATTACTTGTTGGATTAAACTGTACATAATTAATCAAAAGTCCGGTTTGTGTAGCTTTAGACAGAGCCAGCCAGCTGTTTCTCCTGCTTTCAGTCGTTTAGCTTACTGGCAGCCAGCTGTAGCTTCATATTATGTGTACAGACACGAGAGTCTTCTCATCTAATACTCAGAGAGAAAGCAAATAAGCATATCTCAAAATGTTATCATTTGTTTTTTTTGCCCCATCTGGCTTTGTTGTAGCCATTTTGTCATGTTCCCCAATTTTAGCAGCTTGTAACGAGTACAATGTTTTGATATATTATAGAAATGATGGCTTTGAAAATAAGACCCAAGCTGAATGAATCCTTAGTTTCATTTCGATTCAAATTCAGACGAGCACGGCCCTGTTTTCTTTCTATATCTTGCACTCACATAGTTGAGTCCACCTTCTTTCTTTCCCTTATTTGGAAACAATTTAAAGACCTCCTTGGCTGAAGGGTAAACAGACTTTAAAGAGGACCACTTCCATTAGATTTCATTTATGTGGCTAATTCTCGGAAAGCCTCCTTTCTGTCAACAATAGCTGACAAGAGCGGTTCTTTGTGCTGCAGGGCAGACAGTCTGATGGTTCAGTTCAAAATCAGCTCACTGTGAAATAACACAAGGATGGGAGTATTCATTGTATATGTGTGTGTGTGTGTGTGTGTGTGGTGTGTGTGTGTATGTGTGTGTGACACATAAAACAAGAGAGAAACAAAGCAAAGCCACAGCCTTTAACTCCAGAACAGGATGCAACACCACAAACACACCACAGCAGCGGCAGGGAGCTGCTAATGTGCCGTGCAGTTTATAGTGGACTTGTTACCAGTCCTGTGTTATTGAAAGGACACGTTTAGAAACTTCAGCGAGGACCTGGGGTCTGTCTGTCGTAAATATAGTGTAGCTGTAAGCAGCAGGTCGGGCTCGGGCCACGCAGCCTCATGTGAACACACACTAATCCTGTTCATTAAATAACAGCAGGTGTGTGCAGATTTTGCTAACCCCACGCGACCCCTAAAGTAAACCTTAAACTCGCCGAACCAAAACAGTCCCTGCGCCTTTTAATCTTGCAAGAACAGAGATGGGGAAATATGAAAAAAAGGCCATCTTAAATACTGGTTACACCTGTATAAGGAGCCATGCCAGTGTGTTTGAATGTTTTAGCTTCTTCACTACTAGTCATTGACGACCTTTGACATCATTTCAGTTGACCCATTTGTGAAAACATTTTCAAGAATTCAGAGTCACTCATATCGTTGTGGAATGAGATTCCCATTTCAAGTCATTCAAAAAGTGTGGCAGCAGTGGAAAATCTGAAATTGTCATAGTTTTATCCTAAATATTGTGATATTGAGTCTACAAAGCGGGCTAAAAATTAGAGAGTGAGACTTCAAATACGAACGGGAGGACGGCTTATCTGAGGTGGCGTTAAGAAGTTAAGCTGCCGGTCTGACCAGAAGGGGCTCGGTGCGCCTGACTCAGGTTCGGGAGGGGAGGGTGAGGAGAGGTTTCCTGCAGCTGAGACAAGGAAACAGGGGGGAGGGGGAGGGAGGCTGACCTCGACTCCCTGAGCTTGCAAAGTTTGGATCTCAGGAATAAGGAGGGGTGGGAAGATAGAGAAAGAGAGAGAGAGAGAACTTTGATGGCTCTGTTCCGTTGGCAATGGCTCATGTGACCCAAATTCTCCTGTTAGCTCAACAACAGTGCGAGCCAGAGAGGAAACCTTAGCTTTCAGAAGGTGACAGTCCTTTTAGTGCTTTGCTTATAGTTGTGTATGTAGCTCATGGCTTGTTTTAAAGCCTGCAGATTGGTTCCACCTCAGAAGCAGTAGCAGTTTTGCTGTCTCTCTGTTGACAGACGGCCCAGATAGATATCACTGCTCTTCTGTAGGTCTCCTGCGAGGTGACGACAGGTATGAGGTGAGACACCTACGCAGACGGAGGTAAAGTTAACCGGACACTTAGACTGAAAGGAAGAAAGGGAAGAGCATAATCGGCCGTCACCACTGGTCTGGAGATTGATCTGTGGCCAGTCGATGGCGGTTGCCAGGAAACGGTGTCCTGTGTCCATCGCTCACCTCTTCATCAACAGGGTCTGAGGGGGGGGGTTGGCGGACGCAGCTAATCAGCGCTAAAAGCACCCCCATCCCCCTCTCCTCTCCTCTCCTCTCCTCTCCTGTCCTCCTCTTCCATGGCTCCTACAGGCACATCAATGAGTGCTTAGACAGCGTAGCGTCTGGACAGGCTCACAAAATGCCGACTCATTGCACTAGACACGACGGAGTTCTTCTTTACGAACCCTCTCCTTCTCCTCCGTAACCTCCACGCAGAGCCCACGGGGAGTTAACCACTTCAAAGTTAAAAAAAGTCAAGTGCACCGGTTTGCTTCACCTGAAATCACAGAGCGGGTGATTCAGCAGTTTGAGAGATTCTCTGTAAGGTAACTCTGACAGGGATTGGATTGAGTGCAGCTCTTTGTCTCAGGACACCAAGCGGAAGAGAAACAGTGAGAAGTTAGGAGGGAGAGCTGTCAGGGCTGATTGATGCCTGTTTTTGTGTTTGTGTCGAGGTGTTCAGTTAATCAGCTCTCCTCTCCATAAGCGAGGCCCGTTTTCTGACTGTAAATCTTCCACGCTCTCCCCTCTCTCCCCTCTCTCCCCCCTCTCTCCCCTCTCCCCGCCCTCCCCGTCCAGCCCTGGAAGCCCGAGGGGCTAACAACAACAATGGCCTTCTCTCTCTCTCTCTCACTCTCCTCCTCCCCCTATTTTCTTTCTCACACACAAACACATTATTGTGTGTCTTCCCCAACCTCGCCTTCCTCCTCTCCTCCTCCCCCCCTTAGGAAACCAGTCCAGGCCAAGGTCCAGCCTCACACAGCAGAGCCGTTTTTTTTTTTTTGATCCACCTCCTCGTTCAGCAACATTGAACACCGGGGAAGGACTCGCTTAAAAACACTGTACCTGTCAGGTCTTGAGTTTTGGTGAGTGCAGGCATTTGCAACAGGACGTCACATCCACAGTGAGAGCTGCAGAGGCTGAGGCTCTTTTATGTTAATGCCTCGTTCGTTTTGAAGTGCAGGGCCTTGATGCAAAGTTTGGGTAAGGTTAGGACATTGCTGAGCTTGTCTGAGCTTTCATCTCTCTCAGGATGTGTTTCTGTAAACACCAGCGTTCCTCACTCAGCCCCGCTGTTTTGGCTCAGAGCGCGGGCTTTACACTTTGTTTTTCCATCTTTTATTTTAATGACTGTGTCTGTTCAAATGTCCACAATTATTCAGAAGGCAGTTATTCTCTTAAGCTGTGTCCGTGTCCTCCACTCTGCACTTTTTTATGTTTCAGCCTCCTGCGGTCACCGTGTATCCTTGCAGCTCCTGTAAGCTTCAAAAAGTTGTTGCGTCAGCTCTGTGCAAAGTCCAGACTGTGCTGGGAAAAAGCAGATCAATAAATAATGGACTGACAAGATCAAAAAGCAAAAGAGAAAAAAAGTCAGATGTGACTTACATTAAGACTTGTTGTGTTTCTGGCGTGTGATGGCTCAGATGCAGAGCGTCTTTCTCTTTTCCCAGAGTGTGTTTCACCGTGCTAATTGAGCCCGTCCTCGCTGAAACTAATTTCAAATCACCACTTGACTAACTCAGCCACTCACTGCAGCGATGAAACAGAAAAGATGGCCGACAAATGACTTTCAGCGCTTTCGTCGTCGCTTGTCCCCCGGGCGAGTGCAGCGGATCAGCTCTGGTTGTACTTCAGACGAACTTGAGCAGCCGACTGAAGGAACTGTTGTCGTCCAATAACTGCAGCTACAGTAGAGAGTAGATTCTGTTGATTCATCAACTGTGGAACTTTGCATCTCACACTTGAACTTCTCTCTTTCATTACTACTTGAGTAATGATACAGTTACCTGTGAAAAAAAAACAAAAAAAAACTTGACCATCACCCCTTGCTGGGATGAGATGGGAAAAAAAAAAACAACAACAAAAAAAGCAGCAGTCGATTGAAACAGATGAGTTTATTGATCGTCTTTTTTGATTTTGATTATTTGTCTTATTTTCATTTTATTTTGTGCATTTCTTTTCTCCAAACTTGATATGACATGTTTTGTTAATAACATTCCAATTAGTTTTTTTGATTGGTTGTTAGTGTTTTGTTTTGTTTTTCTGTAGAAAATGTAAGATTTTATACATTTGAGTTGTTGTGTGTTCACCTCTAGTTGAGTGTGTTAACAAGCCATGCTGGACATGTACACATTAAAAATTGCTCTGAAAATATTTCAAGTTCTGTTTTGTTTTGTTTTTTTCATGCAGTTATTGGCAGTAGGTGATTCGATGGGGGGGATGCCACCACCAAAAATGTATCCCCCATTAACCTGCTGTCTCTCCTCTCCATTCCCTACTAGCAGAGAGAGGGTGGGGGCAGGCGGGTGGAGTTGAATAAAAGTCTGCTTGACTCATTGATCCTTTGTCCGACTGAAGTTTCTGCACAGAATCTACAGCAGCGACCATGGGTCTGAAGCCAAGGGAACAGAAGAGTCCGTTTTCCAGTCGCTGGTGAGAGAAATGAAACAGGTCCTGTTAAAAAATGATCGGACCCCCTCCTGGTTATTGGTGCAGCTTGATTCTGTCTGAGCTATCTGATGAGAATACAGAGTTACAGCTCTGCACAGCCACACACAGGACACTCTACTCTCTTCCTGCGGTGAGGTCACTGTCCATAGGGCCTTGCTTCCTGTCTCACACGGGACAGGCTGCCGAGTGGCTTTATGGGCCACGGTAGGTGGGGAGGCAGGGGAGGCTGGCCGGTTGCCAGGAAGCCACATGAGCAGAGAGGAAGTTAGCGAGCAGCTTGTGGAGCCTATGAGAAACCGACCAGGCAATGCTGTCATCACAGTGAGAGGAAATTCATTGTTCGCAGCACCACAAAGGTTTTTTTTTTTTATGATGGATTTAATCCAAACACCAAAATTACAGAACAGAGATTGGTGGTAGACTTTAATGAGATGTTTTTGTGACTTTGACTAAGTTGTTTCCAAGCCCAAAAATTAAGTGACACCTACTCACATCCTGTCGCAGGCATAATTGGGCAAAATTGACACCAAATGATAGTGATTTTGTCTTCATCTGAGTCCTTGTGATCAGTTTAATGGAGGAGCCGAGCTTAGGACCACAAGCTTTCAATAGAAATAAAAGGTATTCAACAATGGGATGAGAAAAAGGAATGAAGGCAGTTCAGAGACATGTCTTGAGGGGTGATAATGTCTGACTCAAGAGAAAATATCTCTCCAACTATGGACAGTTAAAAGTTCGTACAGATAACATTGTTCCCTGGAAGAGAGAGAGAGAGCTGTGACACACAACAAAGCTCACCAGCTGGAATAGAAACAGCATCACTTGTGAAAATACAGTATGCATTGTAACCATTCGGCTACAAAGTGCTTCAGTTTTGGTCTTTCAATGGGATTGGCTCAACAAGAATAATATTGGTTATCATTTGCTCAAACTCTCAAAAATTCTATGTCATAGAAGTCATCTGTCCCATCTGTCTCAGTTGTTAATATTACACAGGTGTGTTAGGTGTGCTGCTATCAGCGCAACTTTTTGCTTCCTGCTCATGTGCAACGAAATTGAGCAACACAAAAATCAACATTTTTTACATAGCAATTCTGTCCCTCCATTCTTCATCCCAAAATCTTGGTGTGCAAATCTGCATTGATGACAATTGGCAAACATGTAAGCAATTGCTCATGTGGAACGTTTAGCAACCAAATGTCAGATATTTCCCACCAAATCTGGAGGGAAATATCAGACATCTGGTTGCTAAATGTTCCACTATGATGACCAGCTAGTTGCTAATGCTAACCCGTAGCCTCCACGAGCTGTGCTATGCTAACTAGTTCCACTGTACATCAGGTATTTAAAGCTTTATCTGCCATACTAAGCTGCTGACAGAAAAAACTGGTAAGAGCGGTGACAGACCGTAACCAGAACAGCTGTGTTTGCAAAAATACTCCAGGGTGATTGTTATCTTATCTTATCTTATTATTCTTAGTAATGTAATCAATTGTTAATATGACTATTAATTAGAATGGTTTAAATGACCAGTACCTGTACTCAAGGGCTACTACAGAGTTACGCTTATTTGAGGGATGTAGTCATTTTACAGTACCTCTTAGAATAGTTGGTAACTATCAACATCTAAAGCCCTATTCGCACGGGACCAGTATTACCTGAGGACCTCATGTGATTTAGTAATTACCCCACCACGTCTGTGTTTCGTGCGGCTCATTCGTACGGGATAAGCAAAGTCTGTGTTTTAACTCGAATTTCCTGACATTATCCCCCAGATATGATGTCAAGGCTCTGCGTAACCTATGCGTACCATTCGCTTCCTGGACGACAAGAGCAATGGCTGCAAAGAAATAAACCCGGCATTGGACGAGCGAAGAGACGCTCAGTTTAATTGCTGTGTGGGATGAGCCACATTACCAAAAGCAATTTAGCAATTTGATCAAATGGTGCACAGCCACACAGTTTGGGAAAGTATTTACAAAGACCTCCTGCTCCGGTGCCTGTCTGTACAGGACTTTGGAGATTGGACCAAGTGTAAGGATATTTATATATGTATGGATATTTTTAATATAATAATAACTGGTGAGCCTGTTGAAAGATAGAAAATGTTCCTCACCGCATGCTGCCATGCATGTAATCCATCTCATCACCTTTCGAGATTTCGCTCTTCTGATGGATTTGAGCTTGCTCTTTCTGCAAATGGATGAGCCTGAATTTGCACCCAAAATGCTGTCAAAACTTTCATTTATAATTGCCAACGCAGCCTCCATAATTCTCGACCGGGAAAAAGGGAGAAAAAAGGTGTGGAAAACACAAAAAACCTTAAAAAAAAACCAAAAAAACGACCCCAAATCACAGAGATGCTGATTCACATGGGAGTAATATTATCATATGACCTCTGTGTTTGGCGAAATATGGTATATGGAATTTTTACTTTACAAATTACGGACATGGCAGATTCACACGGGATTAAGATCACAGACGACCTCCTCAATTATTACAAATTACTAGAGGTCCCCAGGTTATACTAGTCCCGTGCAAATAAGGTTTAAGATAGTGTTTTGCTCGTCTCATGTCAGATTATTGACTTGGTTGAGAAGATAACTGGCGTCAGGCCTGTTATATCATCGGAGAAGGATGGACACACAACACTTTCCTCCACACTGACCTACTTTTTAGAAGCACCGTCAACCCTTACGAGTTGGACATACCTCTGTGCACTCTGTAAACAAACAACTTAAATGGCGCATGTCGTGTGTGTACACAGAGCGTGAGGATGTTGGCCGTTTTTTGCGCTGTGTTTACATGCTTCTAATGCTTTCCCTCTGTGTGTGTGTGTGTATGTGAAGTCTGGCCAGGATCACTGCTTGTTAAATCTCTCTGCTGCAGTTATCTCCAGGTAGACCTGCTGAGTCCCGTAATTACTTTCAGTCATCTCTTTCCTCTGGGTGGAAAATTAACTTATCCCCACAACACACACACACACACACACACACACACAAATGCATACACACACATGTGCACACACACACACCTGCTACTAATGAATCAGCTGCTAATGTCTGAATGTGGTGAAGTTTACCCACCTGTGTCAGAAGACTTTTACACTAATGCTCCTCGTTGACCATCCTGAGTCCTGTATGTAAACAGACAGGGATTTAAATGGAAAGACTTGTATATATCTTAAATTGAGTTTGTTGTCACTGAAACCTTCAGTCCATTCAGTTGTCCCCATGAAAACAAATAGTTATGTGGATTATCCAGCAAAATGAGGACATCAACTCTAATAAGAGACTGCAGTTTAATTTGTACTGCTAACCATGGTCCAGACTGAAATACCCCAATGCATTGGTTTATGACTGAATACCTTCTTAATGTAACTGTTTTATCTTGGTCTAACAACTTCAAACTCATTTTAATGCTTCAGTGTCTGTCACAGCCACTCCACCCCTCCATCACTTGTTTTTACACTGTCGAACTTCAGTAAGAGTGCAGGATTACAGTGTTGCATACATGTTTACTTCAACATACAAGTCTTCGTTGACATAACATTGTTGTGATGTAATGATTTTTGTTTGTAGTTAGCATCTACATTACGTCTGACACACTGTTACCGACCCTACGACAGTGGTGTTGCACTCAAAAACTGTAGGGGGCGCCAAATCACACAAAACGCCAATTTCTACAAAATGTTGCTTTACCAAATTACAATTCCTGATTAGCAAATGCAAAAAAAAAAAAAAAAAAAAAAAATGTTGACCTTGGCAAACATTATACCTGCTAAAAATGGCATAGCATGTTAGCGTTACCTATGCCTACGCTTGTTGTCGGAGTCAGACACGAAATAAATACATTTTTCCTCCATAGTGTCGGGGATGCTGGACAGATCACAGGTGGATAAAGAGTGCTGCAGAGATGACTTTTCTTTTTGGAGGCTAACCCAGAAATCAGCACCTCTCTGGTTCCCTTGTCAAAAAGCCTGTATGATTTTCCAGTTGGAGTTTTGATTATTGCTCTGCGACAAAGACAACTTCATGAAGCTTACATGTTTTATTCAGCAAGATAACCTTCATAGATGAACACACCTTTCGTGATGAAACCTCCAGAAGGAAAAAGCTAACCTTATGCTGTAAAAGAACTACATAATGGTTGCATGACTTAAATGTCACTCCTACTAAGTGTCCCACTACACTATACTTTACACACTTTACTATAAATTGATTGATCTATAAGTCAAAATGTTAGAGTTACAACGGTTTGCAACTAAAGTCCGCCTGTAATGACAGGCTAGTGACTAGATGAGTCTCCTTGTTCACTGTGATGTTGTTTAATGTCCCTGATAACCTCTGTAGTCTCACTAAGCCACTTGTTAGCGATGCCTTTTTTAAGACACATATACTGTACTGTAATTCAAACATGGGGTATTTATAGACAAATTTATATATTAGACCAAAAAATGGAAATTAAACTTGTATTAACCACAGACCTTATTTCAGGCATTTAACCCAAAGCCCTTTAGAAAAAACCCATTGACTTCCAAACTCGGGAACTGGAAGTGCTAAAATGCTAACTTAATTCCAGTTTTATGACTAATTCCTGTGGCAATCTATAGCAAAGCCTACTCGAATTAAATTTTAACTAGCAGTTATGGTCAGAGGATTCTTTGAATTCTTGTTCCTAAATCCTTTTATTCACATTTTTGAAAAATGATTGATGGAAAGTAAAAGGTTGCATGCAGTGTAAAGCTGTTTGGAGAAATGTCAAGCAGATGTAGTCAGGAAAGTGTGCCTCAAATCCAAATATTCTTTTATTTTATATTCTATAGGTGCAACATAACCTATTTACATTAGCTAATCAGATTAGATGGAATTGTAATGAGAGCTGGAGGTGATGAGCCAGCAGATAATGGCATACACTAAAGAAGAATAAGATAATAATAACAATAGAGCGGATGGGCGGCAATTCATTCACTCATTCAAACAAACTTAATTCAAGCCTTGAGAATCACTGAGGTGTCCCTCATTTGAAATGATGTTGAGATACGAATGTAGCGTTAAAAACATTTCAAAAGAACAATACTGAGTGAAAACAGCTGCATACTGAGGCCAAGTGAGCGGAAAAACAACATGTAGTAGAAGCAGAAGTACAGTGTCCTCACAGAGAAAAGAAAATCAGTCCAATATAGGATGACGCATAACAGCATTTGTAATACAAAACTAAATGAAGGCAACAGAGGCATAAATATGAATATAAAAGGTTTTGTATCCCTGTTGTCATGTTCTGAGGGTCCTTGGACAAGTTTCAAGTAAGACAACCAACATGTGTGTATGTGATGTAAATTCCTCACCATAAAAACACAGTTTCCATTTTCCCTTCTCTGTTCTCCGTCACTCCCCCTTCCTCCTTTACTTTTACTGTTTCTCACTGAGGTAATGTTGAGGGAACATCTGGAGCAGTGCTGGAGCTCACTACAGTGTGTTTTGGTGCTGGCTTTGGCACACACCGCCGCTGCAGAGGGTGTGGACATGCTGCCTCAGGGGAGCATGAGTTTGCCTGTGTGTTTGCCAGTGTTTTGGTCAGCGCCGTGATACTCCTGATGCTTATTAAATGCTGGTGGGGCAGATGTGTAGGTCAGAGCTACGGCATAGTGCTGCTTGTCATGCCCGGCTCATTTTCTCCGTAACAACGAGGATACTTAAAGCAGCTACGCAGAACATTTATGTCCTGTTGACTCTGGCACCCCCTGTGGATGGAAATGGTATGAGAAATGGTAATAAAGATCTTGAACCGGCAAGTGTGTGCATTTGTTTTGAAAGTTTCTATTCTGTGTTCATTTTTTAAACATCTTCTCCCATAGCCAGTCATATCTCCATATCTCCATAGATATTCTCATTTTGCTCTCGGGGAAAAGAAAAACATTCTAGTGTGTTTGTATTGAATCAATCAATGACTATCAAAATGACTAAATCACTTCAAAAAGAGCATGTAAGAGCTGCTTAGTTAGTGTTATCGACCAGGTTAGTGTTCGGGTAACTCGCCATTTTCAGCACGTACGTTGCTCGATCAGAGTTTGTTGTTGTTGTTAAGCAACGGGGACTTCGAAAACAGTAACACGACGGAAAGCAGGAGAATGCCACCTGAAATAGACGGCCAATGGCAGGCTTATCCTAACAGTCTACATCCTGTGAGTCAGACTATTTCAGGAGCAGCTGTGTGCAGGATGCATCGCGATGAAGCGTCTATTTGTGGCTGAGATTAACAACCGTAATACGATAGTGAAACAAAGTAAAGGGTCATACAGAACCACCAGACTCCAGACCAGCTTCTCTGCTCAGCACTCCGTAATAAAAATAGTTTTAATTTTATGATTGATCCAACACAGATACATACAGATACTGTGACAGGCATTAAGTGTAATGATAATTCAGTCAATTCAATTAATTAATTTAAATTCAAAGCATTTATTGTCATGAATAAGTCAAGGAAACAAGTTTCCCTCTACAAAGAAAATCTTCCTTTGCCTTCTACTCTGAATTTAAAAAAATTTTGCTTGCCAGATGAAAGAATTAAAATATCAAAGGTACAAAAAGTAGGCTATAAAAAACAATGACATTATACAGAAGATGTACAATGTGCGACATACAATGAACAACATTGGTACAGATATACAGTATGATAATATCATAACTATATAGAAATAATCATGCTTACAGAGGCATCAGTATTAAATTAAGACTGAACACATTTTAAAAAACATTCAACAAGTAAGTGATTTATTGAGAATAACTACAAGATAAGTGTGGGAGTTGGTTTGATAGCCAACTGCAGGCGCCTTCCAGGAGGGTCGGACAGAGAGACATCTTGGAAGCAGATCTGTTTCCTGCTTTAATATAATTTGACACTTTCAAATTATATTTAAGTGACAATTGCACCACTACACTCAATAAAGTAACACATCTGAAGACAATTCCAAATCACAAACAAACAAACAAACAAACAAACAAAAGATTTTTGGATGAAAAAGAAGCAAAACAAATCTGAATTAATTATTCAAGAGTAGACAGCCTCCTAAATGTCAGGATCCCTGTTAGCAGTTCTACACACAGCAACACTGAGCTGGATCACTGATGTGTGAGGCCGATCAGACAGTCCTGGATCATTACCTAAAAGTTGAGTGTATATGTCATTCCTCTCATGAACAGGCCCAGTGTCCCTCTTTAATGTAACTGCAGCAATTTAGCAAAATAATAATAACTATTAAGTTAAAATTCAGAGGTTTACTCAGCATGTACCTGTATTAAATTATTATATTATCAAATTTTATCAAATTATCAAATCCTTGTGTCCTCCACCTTGAATATAAACTCTTCTGCCCACTCAGTCCAGCTGGACTCCAATACGGAACGACAAACAACACCTAGACATGCTCGCAAAGTCCACCTGGACTCACAAACATGCAAAGAATGCATGAATTGACCAGATGACCAGATGACCAGATGCAGGTGCACGAGTACCTCAGAAATGCAAATACACAGACCACACATACACAAGTGGGTGTCAGTAAAGCACCTCATATGGTAAACAGATCCTCAGGGCTCAGATCAGCTTCTATAGAAATGATAAAATGCCAAAGAGGAGCGACAGTGAAATAATATTTGCAGCACAAATTGCTTTACCATCTGTTAACATAAATATATATATTTTTTGCTTTCTTGAATTGACTTGGCTGCGTAATTAACTGCTCATTTGCTTCACTTTGTTATTGCAGAAGCATTTTATGAGCTGCCAAAATCGCACAAGGACAATGTTTACTCTTAATTATGGTGATCAGTGGCCTCTGACAGCAATAGAGAGACAGCCAGCGGATGTGTGAAGACAAAGAATGCAGGTAAATAATGACATAATGACAAAATGACATAAATGTTGGTGTGTTAGTGATTTGTGTGGCTGATTGGTCCATGTCCTCCAGAAGCGACTCCACAAAACGCCCACAGTCAGTTCATCTCCTTTTCCCCAGAGAAAGTTCTGACCTTATCTCCACAAGCAACCTCTTCCCTTCCCACAACCCCTTGTGTTACGAGCCTGTGACCTCCACAGACCCAGACCACAGATGAGACACAATAGCAGTAGATGTTTTCTCTTATAACTGTGATGCTACTGTGTTTATCATTTGGAAAATTAAGAAATGCTCCCCAATTTACAGTTTGCTAACACAGCCTTTCTTAATGACTCACTCCACAATAATCACACCACTGTATGATTAAGCAGATTAATTTCATTTTTTATGATGATGTGAGGGGAAAATCTATTGCCTTTTCTCACAGGACTGTATCATTATTACACCCTTACAGTACATCAGTGTATCCTGGATGAACCAGAATAACACTTGAAGCCTACAAAGACTGTTATATTGTTCATAATGTACATTTAATAGTCACTGTTTGTTTGTTGTTTATTGTCTTCAGTGCATGCACCTTTTTCACCAACACAATGTTCTTGTTGGTGTAAAATCCTTCTTGGTAATAAATCTGTTTCGGATTCTGATTTCTGATTCTGAAGTCGAGCTGTCAAACTCCACATTCAGCTCACACATCAAAGTCCACAGAGAATTCTCTCAACAGTAATGTGAGAACTTACCTGGTCGTCATGTTGTCCCACCTTTATATTACTGTCTCTAAACTTGATTAAATCCCACATCAACCTTTTGCAGTGGTTGATGTGTCCTGCTGTGTATTGTAACTGATTATTGACTACAAAGAGAACCCAAATAATGTGATGTAACACAAACCTGCTGTATCCGGTGTGTTTTATTATGGTATGTGGCTCCTTATCTGTGCAATAAAACCTGTATCTGTGTTATGTGTTTACACTGTTACGTGTGAATTAGAGTGTATGCCGATAAGACCTGCTCACAGTCTGTTTCACACTGATGCCAAAGCCATTATGATAACAACCGGCAAGGAAGCTCATAAAATTATGGGATGTAATAAAGTTAATGAGCAAAACATCACAAGGGACACATGTTGCGTGCGTCTGTAGCTGTGTGCATGAGTGTGTGTTTGCAGTGAGAGAAACATATGAGGATGATGTTTGTGAACGTTTTGAAGCTAGGAAGGTGGCGGGGTCCACCAAATATGAACAAAGTAAAACAGAATGAAATTGTGTTGTCATTGAAGGTCAGTTTGTTAATTCAGTTTATTCAAAACAAAAAGATTCTTTATTTAGTTTGTTAACCATGATTCAAATGTCTTCCCCAAAACGACACAGTGCACCTTTGACGTAAGTAAAGTAGGTTCAAAAGTTTACCTGTGGTCTTCTTACCTGGCCAACTATGTTGTGCGTCAGGTCCCTTGTGGTCTCGAGGGAAACAAGGTGTGGTATACCTGTGATGTTTGCTTAGGTAAAAAGTTTGTGCTGCTGTATTTGCTGGAAGTGAGAGCGGGCTGCTGTTAAGAAGAGTGCACACAGCAGACTGTCTTACCGCCGCATGTTGTGTGGGCCGATTAGCGTGTGGACATTTTTTTGTACAAAATCATTGAAACTTCTCTTTTTAGAGAAAACACACACACATAATCTAATATGATACATGTCTTTGGCACAGGACCCTCCGACAAAACATGACCACAAGATTAGCGAATAACTCAGTTACTCTAATGCTGCAAATTCCCAAATCAGTCATTTGTGATCAATCTAATGACCAAAACCAACTAACATGTAGTGAGCCTGGGACCTTTGGGGCTCTTGGGTGTTTGGGTGCGTTGTGCTGCTGGGTTACTAACTAGTTAGGTCCAGTATGTATGTATATATGTTTGTATAACATTTTAACGTGCAGTATGTATTTTATATTGTTCAGAGTTTATTGCAGACAGAACAAAAGATTTCTTGCAGATGTTCTTCTGGGTCAGTGGGAGTCTGTACTGTCTGCCTGATGGCAGGAGGGGTGGAGGGGTTGAGAAGGGTCCTCTGTGATCAAGGTCGCTTTCCTGATCCCTGAGTGGTTGTATAGTTCAGATAGAGGAGTTAGGGATGAGCTGATTGCCTCATTAGTTATGCGGGGGAGTTTTTTTGTGTGTGTTTGGTGGAGATGAAGGTACAAGTTGAAGGTAAGAGTTAATTAAATGAGTTCAATTAATTTGCCTTTATTTTCTTTCCTTAACACACCTCATTCTTCCATGGTATCTTTTAATAGGGTTTAGGAAAAAAAAAAAGCTTCAGTCTGTCAATGCATGTGATTTAATATGAAGGGGTGTGTGATGAGTGTATTTATTACAGGTTAATTAGCAGACATTGCAGAAAACACACACCCACACCCACAAACACTCACTGAGCATCTGGATACAAACACTGTCTGCTCATGAATTCTGGCAGTCCAACAGCTGTTAAGGTTGCACAGATGCGCACACACACATGCACAAACACTCACCTACAGGCACACAATACCTTCATCTGGTGAAACTGCCTTTATCAGGGCAGGGACATCTGGAGCTGGCGGAGTCCAGCGAGAGGCAGCATTAGTGGGCCACACAGCAGGAGGGGAGCCCCTGGTCATGTAGATGCTCTGGAGATGCTGTCATGTTTTCCAGGCAGCTGGAGCAGGAATGGTCGGGCGGTCTACTGCATAGCTAGGAGTAAACAAACAGATGCCAAATTGAGAATGGAATGACAGACACACAAGGGCATGTGTGGATCTGTATGTTAGGAAATTAGAAACTTTTATGTACCAGGTGAAGTCCCACCGACCTAATTGTCCTTTAGGAAAAAGAAAGTGTTTGCCAAAAGTGGATAGAAAACATTTGCTGATCCAATGTTGTTTCTCGATGGCAGGAGAGCTTGCAGATTACTTTTAACGTTTGACTCTTAACCCTTAATTTTTGACTGCTGTCTAGAGCTGAAGGGGAAATTTCGTTCCTTTATGTTCACATAGGAGAGGGAAAGAAGACAGAGAACCAGAGTCTTTGGTGAGTGCTGAGGGAAGTGACAGGTTGACCTGAATTCAATCATTGATCATTAGCTCAAAGCTAGTGTACAGTGAAGTTATCTGGCTGTTTGGGGTAAATAAACCCTTAAATACATGCTAAATACAAATGATCCTTAGTTCAAGGACAGGTCATTTGTCACAAGTTTTATTCCCATTATGTCTTGATCACCAACTTCCTTGGAGGTTTCTTGTGGTTTCTTGCGACAGGTGACTGAAAGGCACCATTACCTTGGTTGAACTTGTGGATTTCAGATAATGTAAGTACTAGGGATATCAGTTCTGGTTAATTTTGCTTTCGACAAGCTGACACCCATTAACCAGTAACTAACCAACCATAGTTTTGCATAGTTGGACTTATTTCCGCACTTTGTTTTGTTGCTGTGTCAGCGCTGTAGAGAGGAGCAAACTTGGACTGCAGATCCCAGTCAGCACTGATGAAGTTACAGGTAGCTGTGAGAATTTTGTTTTGTGAGAGCTGTCTAGCTAACATAACCTGTCGGCCCTATGGCTAGCTCACTTTAGCTCATCACTCTTCTTCACAAAACACTTTTCCATGTGTTTAGTCATAGCTCTCAATGTCATGACGCACTCAGGCACATTATTGAACTAACTCTTTGAGCCCCCCACCCTCGACTACAGTGACTGGCATCAGGTGGGCGAGCTTTCTCCACCCCGGTGATAGTACTGCTAAATTGAATAGTAGCTTCACTGATTTTAAATACATTGACTTTGCTGCATTTCTGATAGACACTGAGCTTCTTTTAGTGTGCTTCACGCCTTGCCTCAGACTGCTTCAGCAAAGCTGTTAAGTTTAGCTAACCCTAACCCTACCCAGTATGCAGTGTGTTGGGCTAAGTTTCCCTGCATGTGTTTGAGGCCCTAAGTCGAAGTCAGCTGTGTCTAAATGTGTTCTAAATGACCACAAATGTTACCTGTTACAAAGTAATTAGTGTTGCCAATCTTCACAATAATTCTACAAATCAGTCTAATAGATTGCACTGTTGTGGTAAAAAGACATTCGCACCATGAGTGAAGTCACGGAGCGGCCGCTCTGAGTACTTTGAATTTAAAATCTCTTTCGCTGGTGACATCACTATTGCTCATTTTCTTTTTCCTGGCCTAGATGATATTAATCACCATATTTTTGCCTCCTACGGATCATGTCAGGCACCCACACACTCATAACGGATGGTAAACTGCAACAAGTTAGTGTCGATCATACAATGAATGGTTGTCAAGATGTTGTTTTCATAGAGACCCAAGTGCAGTGTTTTTTCTCTCAGTGCACAAGCACTTCATCTCAGCACATAGCCAGCACTGTTCTGCCCGAAATAAACGAGTTGTGGATGAGTTGTGGGTTCTAATGGTTCATCACTGACATCTCATGATCATCAGATGACAAATGTCTAGTTATATTTAGACCGTTTATGCATAATTCTTACATATCATATCTTTAACATACAAACACAAGATTGTAATCGATTTTTTAATCTGTCCGCAGGAAAGCAATTAAGTTTGATTTACAAAACTTAGAATAACTAAGAGTTGTTGGCTGTGCAATATACTTTAACTTTTAACCACCAAATGTCAGTACAAGGGACTGTATTTAGCATTTTGACATCAATCAACCCTTAATCCCAAAACATATACTCTAAAAACAAAAGGGAGCATTGAGGAGTGTCACCTAATACCATTCTAGTCATTTTCACATCGCAGATTATTTTATCCATTGCGGCATGGCACACATCAGGATTGCTTGAAGGCACACATCGGGAAGATGTACTGCACTTTCAGTATAAATAGATCCAAGTATAGACATCCTGTTTATAAGAAGCTATGGGTTTCACAAAAGTTGGTTCTATTTTGAGGAACATTAGCATGAGCAATAGCCTGCCATGACACACTCATTATTTGGACCACCAAACCAGCGTATTCAGAGTAATCTGGAAGGTGTAATGCTATATGCAACACATTAAATGCATGGATATGAATTGCCTCTTCAGCCTCTACATGTCATAGCCAGACGGCACTTGTCATCATGCTGACAGATATGAGAATTTTTCTTCTGCTTGGGCCTCCGCATCTCAACTCCCATTCTCCCCCATTTTCATCTTTATCCGTGGCAGAATCACTTCTCGGCTCGCTTCATCTCCCCCTATCACCCGTCGCACTGTCAAGACGAGTCGGTTCTGTCTAAGTTTCAGCTTCTCTGTCAGATCCCGCCTGGGGCCAGAAGGATTCCTGTGATAGCGTCCTCAAAGTTGAGATATGCCTGCACACTGGCGCACATGAAAGAGAGACGGGGAAAGGCTGCAAGTCAGTGAGGGGAAGTGAGAGCATCTGACGAACAGTCTCTGACGAGACTTGAAGTGTCAGGTCCCTGTTCACGATTCAGCTTCAATTTGCTTCATTTAAATTGTTACATGTAAAACTGGAAATTACAACATAATGGAAACCTATTCTCATTTAGTGATGGTTTTAAGGATTGGAAATGAAGATGTAGTATGTAAATGCAGTCTAGTTTTTGAATTTCCATTTCCCAAATTTTAATTGAACGAAATACACATTGAGCCACCGCCTGCTTCAGAGATGTCCCTCGCTGTTTGGATGTTTGCAACATCACTAATTTTCTGGCTGGTTATCAGTCTCTTCTCACCCCCTCGTTCCACTGGACTAATAACTACTGTGCCTTTCTCTCATGTCCGCCTGAGAATAAAGGATTCTTGTGCAGAGTGAGAGCAGTCTGGCCTGACTCTCGCCTCTTCATGCATTCCAGCCTCCGTCTCATCTCAGCCCAGGGCAATGTCTTCAGTCTTGACGCACTCCTGACTGGCTGAGTGGGCTGAGTAGGTGGGTGCTTGTCCATCTGCAGCCTGCCTGCATGACAGGCTAATGGGATTGATAACTAGCTAAGTGTGGGTGTTATATTGAGTTCAGCTTTTTGCTTGCTGTGTCTGACACAAGCCCCAAGTCAATTTTACACAGCCGCTGACTTTTTACATGTATCCAACTGAGTCCAAACCAGAGTTTGGCCTTTCGTACATTTACTTAGAGGTATGAATCATTGGAAATCTCTCGATTTGATTCTTGGTTGTCGTTGTTTTTGATTCAAAACCGATTATTAATTGAATGAGTAGGAAAGATGGCCCTATATTCAGTCCTTTTTCTCCAGTATATTGTGTGCCAAACCATTCACTGATGTCCTTAATCTGCTGGAATACTATATGAAACACAACTGGAAAATTAAGATAATAAAATCTGCAGGCTTTTAATTTGGTGTGTACTGCTTTGGCTCACGCATGTGTCCACAGTGCAGCTCCTGCCTGCCCTGTCTTTTTACATGGAGTTTGTCTTTGACAACTATCCATACTTATGATGACATGATTTTACTTTAACCTTGTTGAAAGAGAGAGAGAGCAGGAGAGATAAATGGGTGATGAGAGGGAGAGAAAGAAAAATAAATATATATATACAGTGCTGTGAAAAAGTGTTTGCCTCCTGACAGATTCCTTTTGTTTTTGCTTTTTTGTCACACTTACATGTTTCAGATCATCAAACACATTTTAATATCAGACAAAGATAACCTGAGAAAATACAAAATGCAGTTTTTAAATAATGGTTTCATTTATTAAGGGAAAAAAGCTATCCAAACCAACCTGGCCCTATGTGAAAAAGTAATTGCCCCCTAAACCTAATAACTGGTTGTGCCACACTTGGCGGCAATAACTGCAATCAAGCATCTGCAATAAGTGGCAATGAGTCTTTCACATCCCTGGGAGGGAACTTTGGCCCACTCTTCTTTGCAGAATTGTTTAATTGAGCCACATTGGAGGGTTTTCGAGCATGACCGGCCTGTTTAAGGTCATGCCACAGTATCTCAATTGGATTTAAATCAGGACTTTGACTAGGCCACTCCAAAACCTTCATTCTATTTTTTTTGAGCCATTCAGAGATGGACCTGCTGGTGTGCTTCGGATCATTGTCCTGCTGCATAACCCAACTGCGCTTGAGCTTAAGGTCACAAACTGATGGCTGGACATTCTCCGTCAGGATTTTCTGGTAGAGTGCAGAATTCATGGTTCCATCAATTCCGGCAAGTCGTCCAGGTCCTGAAGCAGCAAAGCAGCTCCAGACTATCACACCACCACCATGTTTGACTGTCGGTACAATGTTCTCTTTCTGAAATGCCGTGTTAGTTTTACGCCAGATGTAACAGGACGCACACCTTCCAAAAAGTTCCACTTTTGTCTCGTCAGTCCACAGAATATTTTCCCCAAAGTCTTGGGGATCATCAAGATGTTTTATGGCCTTTGTGTTCCTTTTGGTCAGCAGTGGTTTTCGCCTTGGAACTCTCCCATGGATGCCATTTTTGCCCAGTCTCTTTCTTATTGTTGAATCATGAACACTGATCTTAACTGAGGCAAGTGAGGCCTGCAGTGCTTTAGATGTTGATCTGAGTTCCTTTGTGACCTCCTGAATGAGTTGTCGATGCGCTCTTGGAGTAATTTTGGTAGGCCGGCCACTCCTGGGAAGGTTCACCACTGTTCTATGTTTTCTCCATTTGTGGATAATCACTCACTGTGGTTCGTTGGAGTCCCAAAGCCTTAGAAATGGCTTTGTAACCCTTTTCAGACTGATAGATGTCAATTACTTTGTTTCTCATCTGTTCTTGAATTTCTTTGGATCGGGGCATGATGTGTTGTTTTTTGAGATCTTTTAGCTTACTTCATGTTGTCAGACAGGTTCTATTTAAGTGATTTCTTGATTCTACAGGTCTGGCAGTAATCAGGCTTGGTAGGAGCTACTGAAATTGAACTCAGCTTTCTAAAAAATGTGGTTAATCACAGTTAATTCATGATTTAACAAGGGGGGGTAATAACCTTTTCACACAGGGCCAGGTAGGTTAGAATAGCTTTTTTCCCTTAATAAAAGAAATCATCATTTAAAAACTGCATGTTGTATTTTCTCAGGTTATCTTTGTCTGATATGAAAATGTGTTTGATGATCTAAAACATTTAAGTGTGACAAAAAAACAAAAACAAAAGGAATCTGTCAGGGGGCAAATACTTTTTCACAGCACTGTATATATATGCATAATATAAACTACTTGTACATTTGAGACATAAGTAAATTTGATGTCGGAAACACTCACTCAATAGAGACAGTATACATCTTTACATATTTACAAGTATGACTTTTGGGTACTTTTTGCACCACTGACTGATGAGCTGCAGATGTGTCACTCTGTTTCACAACTCATAGCAGCTATTTCTACAAGTTCTCTTGGTTTTTTTATTGATGAATTATTGATGAGAGATGAGGAGACAGGCATATTAGGATGAAATGAGAGCAGACTGAAAAAAATGTCATTATTATATTTTACAATTTTGCTCGCCCAGGATTTTGTCCAATGCCAACATTTGTTACTCTAGCGGTAGTTTAAGTGTTAAGGGACATTGAAAAGCTGAAAATATGGCCCTGTTATTGTTTATACCTCCAAAATCTTCATTCCTTCAGCTGTTAAAAATAATGGCAGTGAGATGACATTGCACTTGCCCCATGGCAGTTTGTATTGCTTATAATTGCCTTGGTAACACTGATGATGTCACCGTGGTTCCTTTGAATTCAAAGCAATCCATTTTTGAAAGCAGAAAAATATTTTTGTCAGTGAAAGTGCTGATGTATTCAATAGCGCAACGTCACCAAAAACTCCCAAGTGAATTCTTGACACTGTTTTTCAGGCATCAAAGCAATGCCACGGAACAAGGGTAAACTTGTTTTTAGCTCTAGAAGGCACGGCGCGTCTTCTGTTTAAAACAGCTGAAAGAAATTTGAGTTTGGAGCGTCAAACAATATTTGGCCTATTTTCCAGACCAGAGAATGTTCATTGTGATATACTGAGTAGATTTCGAGTATATACTGTTGTACTGGACCTTATTGCCATAATGTTACTATAAATACTATAAAATCTCTGCCCATCTGTGCTTTCTTTGAGTGTCAACAGCACCTCACATGGCTACTGCTGGAATCGTGGGTTTGCACAATTGTTTCATGCTGACGTTTCCCTCTTGCGACTGGGTTGCAATAACTGAATGACTTAATGTACAAACAAACACATAATCAAATACTCTTTAATTGAGTCAGATTTGCACATTTCAGTTCATAGAGGGTGTACATGACCCCCGCTGACTACTGGCTGTCTGGCTCGCTTGCTGCTCGCTGGTTGAATGGCAGTATTATCCTTGCACTATGACCTACACAAATTGTATCCTTGAGATCACAAGGCCATGTTGCCAGCAAAGCTGGAGAGCATCTGTAGGGGAATACCATTCCATATGACGAGCATATTAAACGCCTCTGGCAGTCCAGCTGGAATGTAAATACAAACAAGGCTGTTCCAAAACAAGTGAAATGCAAAGTAATGTTCAGCTTTGAAGGACAATGTAGCTGTGTGGGTGTGTTTCAGACATATGAATATGGAATTAGCTTTTAAATGTTGATAGGTTTGTTTGTTCTCGCTGGTGCACCCTCTCTCTCAATGCCTAATCAGATGTCCAATTTGGCAAGTGAAAAATTATTGTGTCAAATGTAACATTGTCTGGAAAAAAAAAATACATTCTATATCAGTGATAGTGTTTTGGAAATCGCCTCCAGCTTTTTTAGCAGCTGATTCGCCTGTGTTAGTCAGTTTCATCACTGAGCATTGACTGATCACGATGACGATGATTATGATGATGATAATGATGATATATTCAAGAAAAAAGAGCGCTGCAATCAGTATCAGTATCGGCATATATCCAAATGAAGGTGTCAGAATCAGATCGGAGCTGAGAAAAGTGGATCGTAGCCTTTCCGGTGCTAAGCTAACAGCCTGTTGCTTTTAGCTTCATATGTGGAGCTATTTTGAAGTTCTTCCACTACCAGATTGTTTTTCCTCTTCTCTGCATTATTCATTATCTACATGTATTTTGCTGTCTCACAATTTGCATTTTCCTCACAACTGTAGCTACACCCACCATCTATTTTCCTGGCATTTTCAGTGAATATGAAAAAGGTTTAGAATTAGAGTCATTATAAGCCAGGCTAACTGTGAAAGGAGGTCATGCCTTCAGAAAGTGAGAGCTAAGATAGATATGTAGAGCACATGATTTTAGAAACAAGAAGTATGGTAGAAGTGAACAAACAGAGACTTCTGACTTGTTAATAAACTCTGAAAACGTAGTTTTTCAAAGACAAAACGCTCGGGAATTACCTGTAAGTCCTTGGTATTCAGCAACAACATTATAAACCTCTGGGGAAATACAATATCACCATCTTCTTTATGAAGATATTATCATTTGGTCGCATGAGACAATAATTTGATAGTATTCCAATTTGAAGTTGCAAAACAGAGTTGGAATCAGATGGGGTGTGGGGTAGGAGACAGAAGAGAGCATGCTGGGTGAAACTTAAACGAGATTCCACTATGAGAACATCCCTGCCAGCCCAGTAAGGCTCTGCTGCGTGGAATGTGTTTGCATTGGTATTTGTATTGTGCTGTCTTGATATTTCATCTGGCTCAGGAATGCAGACAGACAGTAAGTTACAGCAGCCACCTCTGTTTTGACCACTATCATCCCTGTGGTGATGCAAACACACACACACACAGACAGTAGGCAGCCTGGTAGATTTAAAGGGCTATTTATCGTGCCAGTCAGCCGTCTGTCTCGTCCTCATCTATTCTCGTCATGCAGCTGTGTGGGTGTGGATTAAACCTCTTCCTGGATGATGCACACCACACGTACATCTCACTTAATGAGAATAGATGGTGTTTAAATGTAACATGGCTAGACCTGGCCGGAAACATTGGGAGCAGAATGTCATGTTCTGCATGGTGCAACCGTTGCACATGCTGAAGTAACCGCAGACAGTTCATGGGAAATTGCCTTTCTCGGGTTCCCTGGGGGCATAACAGGCTACAAGAGGCATATCACACTGTCTGGTTCATGACCTCTGTCGTGTGCCATCTCTCTCTCTACCACTCGCGCTTTGTTTTCTCCCTCTGTGTGGAATCCAGTGCTGTGAAGCAATGATCACAACAGAGTGTATTGTGTTTTCACGCTCTGACGCCTGTGTGGCAGGTAAAGCAATAGAAGCAACAAGAGGGATGCTGCAACAGAAAAACATGACCAGCACGTGTGGTTTTAAGATAATTACATCAAAACAACATAAAGTACAAAATGAGAAGGCGAGTTAAGAATGTCAAAAATGAGCCTGAGGATGTAATGAACCTCAACCACATGCTGACAAGAGGTGGGGGAAGAGGGGTGAAGCCAAACAAGGCTAAGTTATAGGCCTCCTGCTCATCAGGGGAATTACAATGAAGCCTCTTATCTAGTATGGTACACGATGACTTGTGTTTGTGTGACTGTGTGCTTGTTTGTATTGCTTTGAGCTCATGTGATGTTTTCCCTGTTGGTTACAAGTTGCAGTGTGACGGTGACACATCTACTGTGTGCAGCAGAAAGCCGCTGGTACAACATGGTGTGTCTGACTTCGCTGTGAAACAAAAAAACTGAAGGACAATCTCGGCAGTTTGAAGAATCCTCTATATGAATAATTCTCTCTGATTTTTGCTGCGCCTCAGTGTAAGGTAACTTGCGCTGACAAATACAAGACACAGAAATGTTCTGTAGCTTTTCCTTGTTTCAGTGAGCAGATGTAGACATCGCTGATGTAATGCTGATTTAATGTGCATTAAGTGCTTCCATTAAACTTGTCCAGCTTCATTTGTTCATTTGCCACAATTCAGGCATTGATAAGAAAAATAATGAGGACGATGAAGGAAAACTGGGAAGGACGAGATTTGTTCCCACTTCTTTTTTCCTGTTCAAGATACAGATGGGGATTTCAGCATTCAGTGCTCTCTCTCACTGGGTGGAGGCTTTAAGGCTGCACTTCTATCTCAACATTGCCTGAACCTAAACACAACAACGTAACTGTTCTGTTGACCATCAACAACATCATGGAAAGCATTGAATCAGTTACTTTTGATTGTACTTGTTGGCTAGTCGAAAAGCAACGGTGCTCACCTTGTACATTTAAAGAGTAATTATCAGCTATGACAGTGTTGGCTTGTGTTGTTTTCACTTTGTGAGCCTGTGTGTGTGTGTGTGTGTGTGTGTGTGTGTGTGTGTGTGTGTGTGTGTGTGTGTGTGTGTGTGTGTGTGTGTGTGTGTGTGTGTGTGTGTGTGTGTGTGTGTGGCAAAATGTGTTCCTGGAGACAGCTATTGTAGCTGGAACTATATATACTGTATATATGTCTTATGGACAGATGTTGTCAACATGATAGCATCAGAAGTGTGCAAGATTCTGAGTGATGTCGTGGTGAAACTTCACAGGTGTGTAGTTGAGATCCAACAAAAGTCGAAGTTTGAAGATGGGCGTGGTTTGGCCCATGAGTAGGCTACTGAGCAGTCATTGGTCAGAATGTGAACCTGTTGACAGGCGTCATGGCTGGTGTGATCTTATTGTAAGATGATGTCTAGTAGCTTCAGTAAAGCTCCGCTCCGTTCATTGGCTAGTCGCTAATTTCTTCTGTTGGCAGGTCTAGGGCTATGCAAGAACCATACAGTGTTATTTTTTTGATGTTTTTTTGAAAACAGCTTCCTGGTGTTGAAGTGACGAGTATGATCACAGTGCTATTTGCAGACCAGAAAACCAAAACAACCAGCTGAAAGAGGCTAAACGGTAAAATGAACAATTTGTAAGATATGGACAGAAGTTTATCAGAAATCTGAATCAGAAATACTCCATTGATCCCCATGGGGAAATTGCATTGTTTAAAACATTTTAAAAAGTAAGCTAACATCAATTGAGTGTAAAGAAACAACATTGATGGAGTTATGTCAAAGACATCTATGTCCTGTGTTGCAGAGATTTTTTTTTATTTTTTTTATTTATTTATTTGATTAGGACAATGCACATTAATCAACATCAGCAAGAGCATCAATGTAAATATGCCGGAGTTAGCACAGTTGCTAAATTTCGTCCGTTGTCCTAAGGCAGGTATGTCTGAAGTTAGCATGCTAACTAGCTATCCCTGGCAAGAAGAGGTATACTGATAACTCCCATAGTTTTAAAGGGACTTGAGGCAGGATTTGTGAAAAAATAAACATGCATTTTAAGTTTTTTTAATGCTAATGGGTGATGAAGCGTTCAAAACCATAAAGAATGAGCCCACCCACGTATCTCTCCGTTGCCTTGAACAGGCTGTGTGCTGCATAATGTACTGCAATTTGTGGTCCGAATTTCCCGCGCAGTCCTGCGGACGTGACGTCAGATGACGCTGAATGCGCGTCCTCAACGGCTTGGATACAGGAAGAAGACAAGCACAGTGGACCCAAACTAGTGTTTGGGTAGTAATGGATTCTGCTACGGCCAGAAAACGACCCACCACCAAACAAAGTCCACTAAAAAGTCATACTAAGAAGAAAACGAAGGTTTTATCAGCGGCAAGTCGAGAGTCGAAACGAAATTACGACCAAAGCCGGGCCGACGCCCGAATAAACATCGGATACGCATTCGACTCATGGAGGCAGCTTTAACTTGAATTGGGACTGAAAACAGATGCTGACATGGCTCATTTCCTAGTGACCAGGTAAGAAAACATTACAGGTCATGTTTAGAGCTTGATTTGAAAATCATATGAGATCACCGAGGACTCGGTGTGACCTAACGTGCAAAGTAGCGTTAGCTGCAAACATGTAACTTAGTGTATACGCTGCGCAGTGTAACACTGAATAGTAACAGACTGCACATTTTCCACGGCCCTTTAGTCTGAAACCGAATAGTTAGAAATATGTCCCTTTATATATGGGACCGAAAGCCCAACCTGATATCCGGGAGGTGACGTTAGCAGCTGGCTGTAGCCACAGGCTAACGGTTTGTTTGTGTCTGTGTAGTAACATTAGCCGCTAACAAACAGCAGTCCCGTATCAGAGACGATATTTTTAGCTAAACTTACTGTACATTACAACTGTCATTTTGCTGAATGAATGCGCTAATGTTGTCAAAGAAATATACTAAAGTTACACTAAAATAAACATTGTTTACTTACTTTGTCACTGGACATGATGCTGTTCGCAGTTGTAGGCTACCAACGTCATTCCGCGGAGGCATGCGCGGAGGTCTTGCAGTAAACGGTCACGTGAACAGCGAGTAAAGAAATAACAGTGTCACAGCATCAGCTGCTCTGCTGTGAAGAGTTCATGTGCGCTCCAGCGCCGGCTTGACTGATGGCTGCAGTTACCCTAACAGCCGTTGTGTCACTATTGAGTCTTATTTCTTGATCCTGTCCCATGTCCCTTTAACTACAGGAAATGAAACAAAATATATGTACAAAATGTCCAGAAAGGAAATATCTCAACACCTCACCTCAACTTAACGGCCTTGTTACCTCATTATAAATCACAAAATGTAATTGTCACTAATCAGAAAAGTCATGGTTTATCTTTCCACAATCATCAAATTTAAAGAGTAAGATGTGAAAATATTTAAACTCTTCACACATTTTCACGTGCCGCTGATACCTGACTCCCCTCTGCTGCTTCATGCCTCTCCTGTCCCCACCTGCTGTATCTGTTGTCCCTGGAGTCAAAGTCCCCTGTCTTCAAACATTGTCATATATATTGTCTCTTTGCCTTGTTCTGTAATCTTGCTTACTAATTGTCTTTTTCTATACTAATTTTATATGTACTATTCCATCAATCTGCCCAGGGACAACAGGTGGAAAATAGCAATCTGCTAGAACCTGGCACAATGCATATTCTCTTGTTGAAAAGATCAATGTTTTATTGTGCGCTGTCCCTGTTTTGAAATAAATAAAATTACAAAATTACACACTGGCCTCTGTCTGTGAGAGACTGTGCAGTCCTAGTCTGGCATCCACTTTTCTCCGTGGTTGCCTAAGCTACTTGCTTATGGCAACTTGTTGCCATCTATGGGTAAAGAGCATACAGAGAGTAGGCTGCCCCCTGTAGTTTTGGAGCTACCTCTTGAATTCTGGCCTTTTCTTGCTAATTTTTTGCTGGTTCATCAGAAAGACACCCTTAGTGTTGCACACATTTGTCCCACCGTTAATATTAAAACTGTAAAATACTATGAGCCTATCTAATGTTTTACTCCATTAGGTTTAACATTAGCTTAATATCATAAGCTCAGGGGCTGATGCCAGGTTTCCCTGGATGGAGTGCAGCTAAATGCTGTTGCTGAGACAACTTATATTTATTATTTTATGTTTGATTGATATTCAGGCAGGGAATCGATTTAGTAGGAAGTGACTTTCAGCTCGGTGTGATTTAGGCAGACAACGTAAATATTACCTGGTGTATCTTCAAAACCAATCAGCTTCATGTAAGACCTCTGTTTTCAGTAAGGTATTTTTATGGAGGAGATCATGCCAGTAGCAATATTTTCTTCTCTGCAATTGGATATTTAATAAAGCTTTCTGCATTAGACAGATGGTTGTGTGTTAGTCTACATTGGAGCTTTCACCAGATGCGCCACAGGCTGCATGATCTCCAAATTAAGACTGAAGGAGGCAGTGCTCCTTTATGATTGAGACAATTCTCCCATTTCTTCATACAATTTACAAAGTCAGTGAATCATCTCAAAAAATGTTTTGCCACAATGCTGTATTATGTATTTTTCCGATTTTTTTTAATGAATATCTTGTAGTGAAAACACTTTCAAAGAACACAGTCTCACCATGTTTGATGTTGACTTGACAACTCTACTTTCTACTTTCAGCTACACAAGCAATTTAATGTCTTTCAGCTCAGTGTTTAGACCCTCTTTGATTCAGTCTTCAACGCTGTCTGCAGCAACATTAAGAGCTAAAAGGAGAATAAATAATGAACCAAAATTTGTCATGCGGCCTGAAACACATCTTTAAATACTGCTAATGTAGCTCCATATCTGCCACATGTGTAATCAACAGATTAACGATGTGATTGCCATGTCAATTTCTTGAGGTGAGAAAAATATGAATATTGAGTGTGCATGTTGTCCTACCTGCAGATGGTAAAAAAAAGAGCAATGAATGCAGGTTAAAGGTCATGCCTGCCCAAGGTAGATATACACAAGTGACTTTACTGTTTTGTATGATTAGACCTCATATCAGTACTGTGCTTAATTGACTTTTCCCTGACTCTTTTGTTAGCTTTCTTAGACCTGTTAGGGCAGGAATTTAGACCTATTTTTATTCTTATTAGTACATGGAGTCATGGTTAACTTATACATTTACCATGACTCCATGTACTAATAAGAATAAAATTAGCACAGCTTGGGTTTGGTTGAAGAAATGTGTAAATCATTTGCTTATTTTTGATGCAGAGGTAAATTTATTTAGTTATTATTTTCGTTTTTATGTGTTTGTCAGTGATTATTTTTATGACCTACACAGATTCCGAAAGATTGTAAAGATGTAACCCATCACTTTCTTCAAATCAATAAGAAAACAGTCCATTTTCTAGAAAAGTGAACCATGTCTCAGTCTGCATCCCTCTTTTGCCCTGCATGTTTCACACACAATACTGCAGACATGACTCAGGCATGTACAACTGCCTATCAGAGTCAATTTTCCATTAGAAGGCTATTTATTGGGTGATTGAGCACTACTTAAGCACCGCTGCTGTCTCAATTTGCCACACATGTTTATATGCAAAATAAAAAGAAGGAATTGGAGAGTTAGCTAAGTTATAAGGTCAGCCAATTTGCTTCCCCCCGTCCCCTGACACAGAGGATTGTGGGAGGTGAGCCAGACTATCGTTCTTCCTGGTAAATGGATAGATATTTGTGCCTTGATCCTGGCTGCACACTTTCCAATAAACACAAACCAAAAGAAGTGTGGGACATGATATGTGTGGAAACTGGCAGCTTGATCTTAACCCAACTTTCCCTGGAGCGTTCTCTTTTCATGTCCACTACAGCAGGTACTGTCACACGCTCCCACATCAATACACTGATCCATTTTCAACATTTACTATTTCTAATATAGTATGTATGTTAAGTCAAGGAAAGTGATGTGATGCAGTCAGTCAAGGACTTGCAAAGTAAGATAATTTGTTTTAAATGGTGCTATCAATCTTTTTGTAAAAGTAGGTGTCACTTTTGTACAAATGGTGGATATGTCATTATGGAATGAAAGTCTTTAATTATTTAGAGACCAATTAGTCAAACCCCACAGCCTGGAGCAAATGCAGTTGTTTCGAGTGAGCTGGGCTGATCCATAGGGGATAGAGGAAGAGTGGATGTGAATCTACACATGCCTTGTTTACTGGACACACAGAATGGCAAAAAGGATTTGCATTAAAACAAAACCTAAATACTTTTATTTCAGGAATAAAAAATGCGGGAAAAATGAATGACCCAGGTCAGCTGGAAACCAGAGAGCATGCATTTCATTTGTGCATCTGATGAGTTAGGAGTGTGCGTGATCTTTATTATTAAAGGTTAACCCATTATTTTGAAATGTCAGCATGCAGCATGTGATTGGTTGAAAGGTGAAGAGGTGGAAAGTGGTCACCACAACTCTGTTATGAAAAGTGCCATTATGAAATGAAAGTGTGAGCACAAAATTGGAATTTTTGAAGGGCAATACAAATCAACACCCACAGAGCTGCTAAAAAGAGGTGGAAGACATACGATGTCACAATAATGTGTTGAGTTTTAATGACTTATTAAATATTTTATAATTTTGGGGTTCATATTTCATGTGTATTTTCACTGTATTACTCATGTGTCAATACATTATTAATTTAATAATGTGTTGTCTTGTTTATTTATTTAATAGCTGCCATTTTCTCATTCGGTTTATTCCCACAGTGTGAGAGAGGGCCAGACAGAGTTCATTATGAAGATCCCAAAGGAAACATTGGTGGGCTCACATCATCCAATCAGACTAATCAGGAAATGGGTCAGTGTTACCAAGGAGACCAGTTGCCAGGGTCACTAAATGCAAGGGCACAGAGGATACACACACACACACACTCACTCTCTCAAACACACAGCCACACACACACGCACACACAAAGCTAGTTTCATTTTTTAAACCTGTATGCTGTAAAAGACTGTAATAACTTTACCTTCACTCTTTTACCTTAGAGCGCGGCCTCTTTACGCTACGCAAGTTGTGGCTGTTCCAGACAAACATTGACACATGTGAAAAAAAGCATGGTCATATCTTTGGTCAATAAAAAGGAAAAGCATGTTTACAAACCAAGCAACCAGAATACACACAGAATGGTCGGAGAGAAGATAAGTGCTAGTCAGACTCCTACGGTTTGTTAAATGTGTCTTGATAAACATATTAACAAGTGACAAACAAATAGAAAAAACACTATAAAGAGGTGTAGCAAATAGCCAGGCCTCCACAGTCCTCCTAGCAGCCTGTAATCACCTGAAGAATATAGTTTATATAATATATAGACCATATTATATCTATTGTTTGGTGGCAACCTCTAGTGGGCGTAGTGATTATTGCAGCAGCAAAGGAGGAAGTCAAGTGATGGAGTACAAAGTTAGTAGATTAGTCAACTCACCTCATGTAAACAACATAACTTATGTATGTAAGTACAGACATAACCGCTTGAAACAGCTAATAAAGTGCAATTTGCTCCAGCATATTTATGTGTTTCCCTTAAAATGTGACAGCAGCTAATAGTGTGGAATGTACATTATGGAGGAAACTCCATAAATCACAGTAATTGGCCTCCGTCGTTGTTCAGAGGCCACGCACAACCCCGGTCAGCAGCTGTTCATTGAGAAGCTGCTGGCTATCAAGTTTGTTAGCAGTTTCTTTAGCAACAAGTAAAGCTGTATGTCCAGAGCCAGTCCAGGCAGAGCAGCTGAGGACAACTGAGGGAGAACCAGTAACCGATAGTTTCTGCATGAAACATGACCCAGTTTCACCCAATTCATTAATTGTACATGTTCTCTTCTGTCGTAATGTTTTTCTTTTTATACATCCATGGCAGAGTCATTGGACAAATAATTAATATATGACCCCGAGTACAGGATGAGTCATCAACTTTAGTCTTTTTTCCAGGAAGTTACAAACTCAAAAATACCATTCAAAATACCTTCAAAATGTTTTTTTTGCCACTGTTTGGTCTGATACTGGTGTATAAGTGAGAGACAGAACCAGAATATGTTATAAAAAAAACTGTAAACAGTAACTTTGACTTCATGGGGACTTTAAACCAAATCACAACCTTTTCCTGAATCTAACCAGTTGGTTTAAGTGCCTAAACCTTACCCAACTGTGACCATATGATGAAGGTCCAGTTGTGAACTGACATGTTGTTTTGGGCCTCAATGGCAATTGACCTCTTCAGTCATCCAGTTATGAGTGTATTTACAACATTTAGTAGTTTCTGATATATTTTGAAAAAATCTGATCATTTTGAATTTCTGACATCCAGTGCAGGCTGTGTTGTGTGCTATATGTCAACAATTGTGTGAAACATTACTGTCCATCTTGTTTTTGTTCATACACACTATTCTTTTTCTTTTGATCGCAAATTCATCCAGCCATCTCAATCTCTATCTCTTGTGTAGGTTGGTGGTCCTGTAATTACCACCTCCTACTTTATTTCGCACACTAACACACAGATGCACACACACGCACACACACACGCATGCACACACACACACACACACACACACACACACACATTCACACAGAAATCATAAACACAAGGCTTTTTACATTTCATTTTATCCTTTCATGTCTTTCATCCCCATTTATGTAAATTACAGGGCTCCATCAGATTGAGTCTGCCTACCCTGTCTGACTGTAGAGATTCTCTTGTTTCAGAGAATTTCCATATGAGTCGGATAATTACGTCTCGCTATTCAGCCTACGCATAGGGACACTGCACCATGGGTGGTAGACCGGGCGCAGTTCATCAGAAGGTCAACAAGTAAACAGGCAGATCTTGTTTCGTACAGTCCTGCTGCCTGCTCAGCTCATGAGTGTGTCCTCTGCTCTGTGTTTGTATGGTTATGTGACCATGATAAGTTATTTTTTCATATTAAGCCATACTGAACCACTTTTAAGCGGACTGATCAATTCCCAGGAGTTGAGTGAAGAGGGAAAGTCCCTTTTATTGTCAGTGACCTCATGGTTAACCTGAACCTTAATTCAATGGTTATTTCCTCCAGAGAGATCGACACCAGGATTCAGTGGCGATTTGTCACCCATTGACTGGGCTGCAGGGGGGTTGGGACCATGCGTTTCAGCTCAGGACCTGCTGAAGATGTCCACCTGTACAGATAATCAGTATTCATTTATCAGCTGCAGTTACTCATGTAGTGGTCATTCAAACAATGTGTCAGCCATAGTGGGTCATCCACTGTCAGTCAGTGAGCATCGTAAGGCAAATTTGTACCAGTTCTATTACATTCATTTGCACCTTTTACATTAATATGACATGTTCATACAAATCTATCAATAGGCATAGAGTTAGCAGTTTCCAAAGTACACTTGAACAATTAATAAATGATCTTTGGACTCCTTAAGTAATCCTCACACAAGATAGGGAACCACTTATCAAAATAAAAAAAAACATCCAATACAACAACTTTTTGTGTGTGTGCAACCCCACTAATTTGTTGTATTTCCCTCCCTTTTCAGTTGCTGTAGGCCGGTGGTGGCGTAGGTGGTGATCTGGTGGTGGCATCCTCCCGTCCTGTCTTGCTGTGTCCCTGGGAGTGGGTTTTCTTCACTGAGAGTGTGTCTGCCACGTGTGCCCAGTGATTTAAGTTTGTTTCTTTTTTTTTTTGGTGAATCCCTCCCCTGCACTAGCCTTCGGCCTCAGCCCTGCTTAGGTTTGCCCCTTTTTCTTTTTGTGTGAATGAATTTTATCCATGCCTTTTTTAAAAAAAGAAATGAATATTAAAAGTGTGTTTTAAAATTGCGAACCACGTCTCCTGCCTCCAAGTAACTACGAACCTGTACCGTGTGTCAGAGTAATTCCCTGGGTGAAATTCCCAGGGTGGCGTTGTTGAGCTCTTCAGTAATATAAGTAATATTGCCCCCTTAATACCTCCCTCTCTTTTGCCACACTTGCAATAAATATGTTCACTTATCAATGCTGGAGGATTCAACTCTGTGAAACACAGTCATTTTGTGACACATATGTATTGATATACAGTCTACATTTTACAATGCCAGCAACTACAGCCCCAAAATTGTACATATTGTATGGGTTCTGGGTGATTCATTTCTCATTATACAAGACAGGGTTGCATAATGAAATGAAAAAGTGGAACTCCTTCATGCTAGCAAAACGTAGAACATATATTCAGTTAGTTAAGCTATAAACATACATAAACACGTGCACACCCAGGAAATCATTTTGTAGTGCACTTCTTTCATCTGCGTCGGGGTGAATTTAAACAGCAGCAACAACGTGGTGATGATAATATGGTCAGCAGCTTCACATTGAAAGTCTGACATTGGGTGAACACTGTCCATCAACTCTGACTGTGTTTGAGCAGCAAGCATTAATATTATAAACACAGAGTCCACCTCTCCTCATCCTGCTGTTGTCCCGCACTCTGTCAGCTTGAAACAGAAGGCTGCCTGCCCATCTCGAATCAACAGCTTGATTTGAGATGTTATGGTGGAGACAGGTCTCTGTAAATATGAAACTCAACAGTCTCTGATTTCTAATTACAGTACAATTTTGACCATTTAACTTCCTTGCAACTCACTTTACTTGAATATTTCCATTTGATGCTACTTTTTGCTACTACTCAACTACCAATCTAAGAGGCCAATATTACATTTTTTACTCCACTACATTTGTCTGACAGCTTTAGTTACAAGTTACTTTTCCTCACCCTCCTGTCCAGTGAAAACCATTTGTGACCAGATTTGTTGATTTTGAAAGTTTCTCATAAACTATGAAGTGCTCCATTATGTGTTGAGAAAATTCTCCTCCTTGTTAAGCTTAATAAATGCATTGTCACAAAGCTGAAAACAGGCTCCTTTTCTGAGTTTCTACAGATGCATAGTTCTCACAGGACAGCCACACCACTAACATATGATCATTTTACAGAATATGTTGCATTGTTGTAGATTAAACTACCCAACAGTATATAAAGTTGTTAAAATGAGCTCAACCTTAAATATCTACAGCAGCTAAATAAAACATATGCATTTATGCAGTAGTAGTATTAATCCAAAAGCATTAGCTATAGGCTAATAGATATAAGACATCAATCAAACTGAACAGCATTTCTTTTAACTACATGATCGATGCGCCTCTTTGAGTTGTGGTAACATTAGCCCTGCTGACATGATTGTGGTGTTGGAATAAACAGGAAATTAGTTCCCAACCTTAAAAACAGCTTTCAATGTGTTGTTGATTCAATTTCAGCAATAAAAATACAGCGTATCTACTTTGTAGAGTCCCTATTGTTTCCACGATTAGAGCTAATGAAGCTAATGAAGTCAAAAAACTTCGGAAGAAGGACTTTCCAGGTTAGGAAACAAAACTATCCGAGGAGCAAGAGAATGCTACCAGGTTTCATGTGACGAGAACACGTTAGGGCAAGAGATTGCAGTGCTGTGCCTGAAGAAAATAAATATATTTATAAAAAAAGCCTTGCCATGGAAGTCTATCTGAGTGGTCTGGACGATTTTCAACCAGATTGAATTGCCCTAAAGTGGGTCATTTGTTTGAACACCCACAAAGATTAGGTGGGAAGCCTGATAAGGGTCTTATCCATGTTGCTGCACTTGTGCCCCCTACAGAGAAATGGCTTTTAAAACCATGAGTTGCGGCGGTAGCAGATGCCTGTCTGCAGCCTTATAAAGGCCAACAGTAAAGATAGCAGTGAGGGAGCCCAGCTCAAAGGAAGGTGGGTGTCTCAGATTAAAAGAAAACTGGGCAAAAATCCACTAAAAGATAAAATGAGAAATAGCAGCCATGCTGTTTGATTGACAGGTGATCTCTCAGACATGAACACACTAATCTGAGTTAAGGTGGATTTGCTCTACCTGACCGGCTGGAGCTTGTCCTCTGCCTTTTCTGTATTACTCACCAGTTCGCAGCACAAAGCTGTGACAGTGTCCCTGTATACTCTCTCTCTGGCAGTTTGTCTCCTCCTTTGGAAGAACATTAAGCATTATCAAAGACAGGACGTCTTTGATTCACCACAAATATCATGAAGGAAGTGCATTATGTATCGAGCCCCAGACATCCCAGGATGCCTCATTGATTTACTTATTGATTGCTCTTACTTTGATGCTCATCACCTTTGACACTTCGGTTGATATAATAACCAGCCTTGCTTGACTATTTTCATTGCTGTGTATTAATTGCTGTCATGGCCAGTGGGTATTGTAATTGGCAGGTTTTTATGGGTATTTGAGGAAGGAGCATTGAAACAAAATTCATTCACAACTGCAGCCAGTCTTTCTCCTCTGACAGCCACGAGGGCATCGAGCAAAACCATGATGGATTGGAGGGCGAGAAGGATGAGAAGAGCCTCAAGGAGAAAAGGAGGTTAAAAGGAAGAGAGGAAAGAAGAGGGGAGGAAGGGGAAACATGGGTCTATTATGTGACCACCACGGTTCCAGACCAGTTGCTCTCAAAGTAGAGGTCCTCAAGCAAAGTAAGTAATGGTTCCAGTTCACTAATGGGCCCTATTAGGGAATGTGCTCTGACCACGACCTTTGTCCCCATCTTGATTCTGTTTTGGCCTTCATTTTCATCACCTCCCATGTATTTCAGTGCAAAGACCAACAGTCGTGTGTCTGTATGCAGCCCCATATCAGTCATAACTGGACTGGACGCTCATGTGTTTTCTAAATCAGTCATTGACATGAAAATATTTGGAGTCAGTAAAGGTTCACAAATAGATGAGATGAATTTAACTGTGTGAAAATACAAACATGGTGTGAAACATATTGCTTCCAGTGTAGTCTCACATTGACCTGTTTCCATAGCTCTGTGTCAGTGCTGGAGAAAGCGCTGGCGACACCAATTCTATTTCTGATATATATTTATATTTAAAAACAGCTCTGGTTTGTCTGTATTCCTTTTAACCAATCACAACTGTCTTGAGTGGTGCTAAACCCAGGATGCAACAAGGTAGCAGCTTAGAGGTTTATTGTGTGGATGTTCTTGTTTTTCAAAGAGCAATGGGGATTAACATAACATGCATATAGCAGGAATGAAATATTCCCTGAATAACCAACGGAATACCAACAATCATTATTAATATCAACATTTCGTTGGGTTTGAACTAGAGTTGTTCTGATTTCGATACCAGTTTCAGAAATGGCGTTAATACTGCCGAAAATGTGGGTACCGGTATTGGCGAGTATGTGAGTCTATGCACCGATCCCATACCACGTTATTTAGAAATGGGACACAGCTACTTCCAGTTAGCTCTGTTAGCTCTGCCTAACATTACACACCAGAAATCAATTCTTCTTCGCTGCACTTAAAGCTAGGGGTGGGTAGTATCAAGGACTTCACGATACGATACGCATCACGATACATGGGTCACGATACGTTGATATCACGATACATTGCGATATGATGCATATTGCGATATATTACGATATTCCACATAGTTAATTGAAAATGCAAAAACAGAGCTATATTATATTGATAATTCAGCAGACAAATTGAGTCAAAACAATGTAATTCAAAATTTACTTTTCAATTTATTTATATTTGGCAAATTACCAAACACAGATCTAGCTGCCATTACATCAAAATGAAAATGATGTGCATTTTAACTGGAGACACTGATACAGTGGACACGCTGATATTGAAAACAAGAAAATAAAGTGCACAGTGAACTCACTGAGGATGGTGTGCGGCTAGTAGAGGACTGAGCTGAAATGTAGACAGGAAAAAAAATAAATAAATAAAATATATATATATATATATATATATATATATATATATATATATATATATATTACTGGACGTAACAGAGCAAGCATGTTGCAACAAAACCCTTGAGTGTTATGAAGTGAGCAAAAGTGTTGTTTTTTTATTGATTATGAATTGAACTTTCGTGTATAACAGCAAGAATTTGTTCATTCATCTTCAGGGTATTTTGATTTCTGCTGCTTTAATTTTAACTATTGTAACAAGTTCCCCAAACTTCATGGAGGCAATTCAAAATTGCTAGAATATCCCTTTAAGGCCACATGCTGAGTTTTACCTTGACTTACGAAATGTATATGCCTGCCTGAAGAGCTTTTGTAACAGCAGTGCTCAGCTATTGTTCAAAGCACAGAACTGAATGCTGAGTCAAATCCTTAAAAAGCCCTTTTATTTCTTTTAAAGCACTGTGTAATAAAAGCCTTTTCTCTGATGTTTTACCAGCAGTCACTCCAACTAAATGATTTAGCTGGCAGAGATACCCACAGGTATAACTCACCCTCAGCTACTCTGCTGGAGGGGTCACAGGTCACACCAATTCATCATAGGCAGGTGGAGTGGAGTAAATGATGGAGAAACACACACACATGAAGAGGCCGCTCACTAATGTCAGGCTTGCTCGTTCAGTAAGGAAGTGGATAGGAAACATTATTATGCTAACCGATAATAAATGTGTGACCCCTGAGGTCACACTGAGGTAGATGCCATAGCTCATATGAATGTGGTTTTACACATCACAGGGACTTTTACTTTTCTTATTTGTTTGCTCATTCAACATAGATTTAATTTCTTCCTTCCTTCCTTCCTTCCTTCCTTCCTTTTTTTCCTTTATCAAGACATAAATGTTCCAAAGAAAGGGCCCTGTCTTATCTGGTTCATTGCTGTTAAGTGAAGTTATGGGTGGAGAGGTGTAAGTCATTTCCCTTACGCAACTACTGAAGGTTTGTCCGGAAGACTGAAGAGCAGTTATGTGTGTGGAGGGGTGGAGCTGAGGAATGGAGGAAGAGGTGACAGGTGACATCACCTCCTTCCTGTTACAACTACGTTTCGTGCCTACGTGCTGCTACTGGGGGAAGTGGCCTGCTTGTAGCATCGTGTATGCGTGTGTGTGAGCAAAACTTTTGATGGGTTTATTTCCAAATCTTGAGGATGGGCTGTGGTGAGACAGGATGATATGTAACAATAGTAAGTCACCACCCTGCCCGTCATTCCTCACACCTTAATGATGTCAAATACTGGGAAATAATAAACCATTGCCACAGTGTCCAGTAAATATTTGCTCCCATTAAACCAAGTTCACCAGGAATTTCACCAAATGGCTTGTGGCCAACTTTTTTCTCTCGGACACTCTTCTGTTACACAGTAGATACACAAAAGAACTCATTCCATTTTATCTGCAAAGAGCAGTGTGTTTCCTATCTATTTTACAAACTATCTACTTTGGTTTTAAAAGTAACATTTAGTAAATGTCACCTACAGGAATAGTTCAACACTTTAGGAAATAAGCTTAGCCTGTCTGTATGTGAAAATATCAAGCTAGAGAGCCTGGCCCTGTGATTACAAATTAGTAGAAATCAAACAACTATTGTCCGTGAATTAGTGAGTTTGAGAGATGCAGGAAAATGAATGAGTGACCTTCCCAAAATGTCAAACTATTTCTTAAGTGCTTACATGCTCAGAATTTCTTCAGAAGCGTCTCACTACTTGCAGAAATGTCACTTTTTTTGAAGATTACAAAAGTCCAGATGGATACCAGTCAAAGTATCAGTAAAGCTTTTCCTTACACGAATCGAGGGTCTAAGGATAGAGGATGTCATTCTCTGTACATATTGTAAAGCCCACTGAGGCAATGTGATTGTGATTTTGGCCTATTTTAATAAAGCGGGATCCTTTCAATACACCAAATGTCAGCAGAATGTAAGTACACAACTCAACAAAAACATATAACAATGGTCATTTTTGTAGACATTTTATTGCAGAATTCCTAAATTTTATATCGTTAATCTCATCATCAGTGCAAAAGTTGGTTTTGAAACATTTTCCCTTAATCTCCCTGGTTGTCATTTTATTGGTGAGATTCCCTGTGAAATGGACCTCATATTCAATTTTTTTCCTTCACTTTAATTTTACTTGGGTTCTCCATGTTCCTGATTGTTTTGCTTTCTCAGCTCATCCAGATGTTATGGTATAGATATAGTTAATTTATTTTGATGTGTGTTTTGGGACATGAGGAGAGGCAGAGAGCAGGAAGCTCCTTTTACTTGAGGCAGATAAACATGACCTGAGTAGTAAGGAGTCATCCATCGGACAGACAGTTTGGTCAGTCAAAAATGTCAACTTCAGAAACCCTGCAGAGATAAACTCATCATAATCACTTGCTGGTTCTTGAACTTTAACCCACAGACAGTGGAGGGTGACACTGTCAGGCAGTAAACAGAGCCGTAGACACATACCATTGTTATCTACGAACTACATGACTTCACTATTCAAAATAAGTGAAAAACATCCTGTCCTTGTTGCTTATAAAACTCTCTAAAAAGAATTTTGGAAAAACTCATAAATGTCTGTTAAACAAGTTCAGGATGAGGCCCTTTATCTTGACCTCTGAAAACGTAGTTCAAGGCAAACATGCGTCCACACACGTGACACAGACCATTGAACAAAAGACAGACCCAATTCTCATGTGTTTATAAGACTGATACAAATCTCTCAGAAGACTTTATGTGACTTTGAAAAGCAGATAACAAACAGCAGACCTCTCAGACTTAGTTTAGGACGTGGACATGACATTGTTGACCTGGGGCCATCAGTCTGTGTGTGGGCAGGCAATGCATGTTACAATCCATTCTAGGAATCAGGAACCAGTAATCTGTGTCTCTGTCTGTCTTCTATGCAGGAGCCAATTAGCTTTGCTTAGCACAAAGACTGGAAACAGAAACCAACCAGCCTGGAAATATTAGGAAAATCCACTTACTACCACCTTGCTTTTAATCAATGTCATATCTAGTTTGCTTAATCTGTACAAAAAACAATTTTTGTTTAATGAATGGAGAGATCTCCACATCCAATTCCGATATTAGAAAGATATCATGTGGTGTTCCCCAGGGAAGTTGCTTGGGGCCACTTTTCTTGACTTACAATATGTTATTGAAAAAAGCTGTAATTTTTAGAAGAAAGGGTTGTATTGTTGGTAATTTGGGTGAATTATTGACCGTCTCAGACACTCTCAGAAATTCAGATAATGACATTTGTACAATCATCGACAGGTGCAGTGGTGGGCAACAAAAACTGATGAATATCCGATATGTAATAAAGCACCATCATCAGGTTGACATTTCAGTCGGCCTGCAGCTAGGTAATACACAGGTGAATATGTGGGAATAAAGCCACTGTGATGTCATCCTTGTAGCCTCACAGCTACTGACGGTTCTGTTAGGTGTTCCGAACAAGAAACAGGAATCTTTTCTAACAGTCCACATTGACACGTGTGACTGATGTGCCCTAGGCATCTTTTTCCTGACCAGATCGTACTGCGCAGTCACTTTCAGCTCAACTGGCCATGACCACATAAAACCAATATATCCCTCCTCCCACATGACTCCAGCTGTGTTTACTGACTGCTACTGTGTTTGATTCCCAGGACCTACAGACAGGAGATCCTGGGAGAAACAACACACACACGCACACACACACACACACACGGATAGATGGATGACTGTAGACCAGGACAATCGATCAGCGTAGTAGTAATGATAATAAAGTCTTTGTGCTTCCTGGATCTGTGCAGTGCATTATTTTATAACATTTGAGGAACAGCTTGTTCTCTCTCAGGACATAAGTATAATGAAAGAAAAGCCAATATATTTATACAGGACAAATCTTTGAGTCAGTTTCAGTTTTAAAATCCATTTAAGAAAATGTGCAAATGAAAACACAGCGTGATGATCTTGTGGCAGCCAACTGGCGTTTTATCTTCATCAAGACACTTATTCTATTATTGCATTGCTGTTCATGCTGCTACCCCGACTGGTATTGCTTTTCTCTTCAACATCAATTTCATAAACTGCTTGGGGAGGCCAAAAAAAGACATGTGACAGAATGTTCAGTAGGAATTAAAGATAAAATATAGACACACAAACAGAATAGAAAATAATTAGTGAAAGGATGAAATTTGGTGCCATGTAAAACAAAATAGAGGTCAAGTTGCTGCACTGGTCATTACAGAGTTTTGCCTCTTTTTCCATACCATACTATACACAACGATAAGCCCCAACATTTAAACCACTGAGAGGTTAGGTGAATAACATCAAACATCTCATTACAATTCAATATTCTCCTGAGAAACCTTGGGTCCCCTATATGGTGCCACTTGACACGAACCACCCACCCAAACACTGTTGCAGACAGTGAAGTCCACTCCCTGATGGCAGTAGCCTTCTCAACAGGGCAATGCACGCTCAAGTACAATCGGGTCAGAACCAGTGAGCATGGAAACAGGATCTCTGGGGGTGTCATTTGGTGTCTGGCACCAGGCTGTTGGTGTCCCTTTGGTCCCGGGGTTGCCCATGGAACCTCCTTGGATCAGACTTCTTTAAGACTGCCCATGGGCACCTGATCAGATTGGGATCTGGAGAGTGTGGCAGAGCACATTGTCCTCCTGGGGGCCTCTTATTGCCAATATTAGTTTCCTTCATCCTACACTGCATCTGATTGGCTTACCCTGATCGTCTTTCTCCCTAACTCTTACCAATCTCATGCCTCAGTCTAACCAGAGACATTTCAGAGAATGTTGCAGAGAATCTTCCACCAACCCAACGAATGAAGGCAACCAATCAGAGGAAGAATGGGGAAGGATGCAGGAGGCTGTGTTGAGTAAACATAGATGGGGAACAGAGCTAATAAGCTTCACTAACTTTTCCATTTTAACTATTAAATGTCAGCACTGTCAAGAAAGTTTGCTGTGTTAAGTAAGTTAAACTCAGTATGAAAACTGAATGCAGTTTTATTTTTCCCCTGGATGGAAGCACTGATACTGGTAACACAATTAGAATTAATTTATTTAGTTGTGATATGTTCCTGTTTTAAACGCTTATGGTTTTTTTTGTTATGTTATCTCTTTCTTTACCAGCCACTCTGCCTGCTTTATTGCTTTTTATTTAATTTGACTTGAAATTACTCATATTGACTTTTTGTGTTTCAACATTTTCTGCTCTGCCTACTTGTTTGAACTCACCTTAGACTAGGGTTCCTTTTGTTTGACTATTGAATGTTTATTCTGTTGTATATTGTAATGTTGTCGTCCTGAGTTTCCTGATTTTGCTTTTTTGTCAAAGTACTTTGTAAACTCTGTTTTGAAAGGTGCTATATAAATAAAGTTTATTATTATTATTATTATTATTATTATTATTATTATTATTATTGTTATTATGTGAATGGAACTTAAAATCAAAACAACGGGCCTACTTCTCTATGCCATGTTGAATGAAATGGGCTTCTGAAGTACTTTATCCTGCTGAACCTACTGTAGGTTCAGCATTTGACAGATTATCTGCTTTGCGAGGGATGGCATTTTGAATATAATAACCGGGGGGTAACAATCAAAAACAGCTGACAAGAAAAAAAGATGAAGGGTCTTTAACAACAAAGAAAGGGTTTAGGAAAAGGGGGAACAAAGAGAGCAGGTTAATTATGGAGACAGATGGCACAAAATTGCACACATTAACCAATCACAGAGGTTAAGTGAATGAGGTAAGAGAGTGAGGTCACTACCTGTAACCACTTCAGTTTGGGACTTAATCTCTGTGGTTGAAGGATTTAGAGGTGAGGGACTGTGGTCTGAAAACATGTGCGAGTGTGTGTGTGTGTGTGCTTTTATATGAGTCACATGTTTGTAGGGAGGTATTACTTTTACAAGGAACCGTTTATCAGAAAAATAAAAAACCTTCTTTGAAATTCTAACAGTACAACATATAATTACATAACAACAAAATTACATTGTAAAAGTTTAATATACAGTGTATTAAGTCAAATAGTGCTGCTTGCCCTCGATGTGTGTTATAACATAGTGCTCAGCAGAACAGAGAAACCGTATCGCTGCCAAAAGTGCATTATAAGGGATGTCTGCACGTAGAGACCAAGTGTCACCTTGGACAATTTCAGAGGTATGTTTCCTTACTCAGTCATATAGCGCGCGCGCGCACACACACACACACACACACACACACACACACAATAGGACATGGCAGACGCCACCACTACATTAGTTTGTCTGTGACCAAGGTGGTCATTATTAGAATAGTTGCTGTTGATGCAGACCTTCATTTAAACCCGCCTAATGGCTCACTGTCGTCCGTCCACACCCACACACACACTGATAATTATACATTCCAGGGACATATTGTCTCAGTATGGCGGGTCTCCATGCCAGTCTGTCTCCATGTGTCCATCTCTCCTCTCTCATCTCACCACATCTTTTGTTAATTTTCCACAAAGTCGTAACTTCTGTCATCTTGGCTGGACTCCCATAGGATGCCTGGTGACATACACACTCACAAAATACTCCCAGTCACAGGCCTTGATTACACCCTATGTCTCGACCTTTACCTGACCTGTATATGGCCTACAGAATAAACTGCATTTTCTGGGGGTTATCTTTTTGTTCACGCTGATCTTTCATGAATAATGAAACACTCACACACACAGGTTGTGTCTGACATTGTTAACAGTATACAGTCCAGTACATGATGTATTCACCCCTTTTCAAGTGGTCCCAGTATCTTGTTAGAATGTTAATACCCTGTATAGTGGACCCAAATTATCCCACAATGCATCAGTCACTCACTGAGCACAACAGTACTACCATCATGCATTGCACTAACAAGGGATTAATTGGCTTATTTTGATGGCTATTGGATGAAAGGAAGTCGTGGTGTCAGAAATTGCTCTTTAATTTGCCATCTGAAGCTATGTTGTGCACAGGATTATCAACTTTCTCATCTTATTCTTGGTAAGAAAACGAAACGCACATTTCCCAAAATGCGGAATAATTCCTTTAAAGAAACAGTTTACCCATAAATTTTAATTCAGTCGTTATCTGCTCACTCCTGTGTCAGTAGGAAACTTAAGATGGGGGCTTGTTTTAAATGTCAAAAAAGCTTGAAGAAAAAAAAATATAAAATGGTTCTCCATCTTGTCCCATGTAATCAAAGTTTCGTAGTCCACAAAACATTTCCGGAGCTTCACAGCAAAACAGTGTTGCAGCATTCTCATAAAGAACTGAAGTAGCTTGGAACTGCACATCCCGTGTGATCCAAGTCTCAAAAAGCTCAGAGATCCCAAATTGATTTGAAAAGACATTATATTTACTCTCTCGACGCGCTCAAACTCGTGCATCCACTTTCAGAGGTGGTGGCTAACGTTTGTAGCAGAGCAGCGGTAGCAACAGCAGTTTTTGCCTACAGTATAGATTTTAGACTTTAAAAAAATTGGGGATCCCAGCTTCAACTGTTTCGAATAATTTTCATTTTTGGGAGAACTGTTCCTTAAACCCTAACCAGTCTAATCTGATCCGATTCTTATCTCAATCCTTAACTCAAATGCCAGAGTAACCGACTGCAGAATTAAGAACCAACGCATTGCCCACATTGTGCATTTTATTGTTTTACATCACATGGCAGTCACATGCACTCGTCTCACCCCGCTGTGCTGCATTTTGTCATCAGGCAACATTAAAGGCTGCCATGTCTGTCAGAGCTGCTGATAGACCAGTTTCATTTTACACATGGATGTCTACTGGAAAATTACACTCATCATACACATGATTCCGTATGTACCAAACAGACACACACACACGCTGTCATTCAGTGCACATACATACGGTAGATAAGCATCAATCCCCCCCCAGCTTCTCTCTATTTACGAGAGCTTGTCCTTTTCCCTGTCCGCTTCCAGATCATAACTCCACCCCTCCGCCGCCCCCACCCCACACTGCCTGCAGAGCCTCCACAAATGAGATAAGAGCACTAATGTGATTGGGAGAGAGAGAGAGAGAAGGAGAGACAGAGACAGAGAGAGTTTCTAATTTAATAGAAACTCCATCAGGCTAATGGAACTGTGGACTGACCGCCCAGCCTCCTACACACACACACGCGCACACACACACGCACGCACACACACACACAGTCATTTACTCTTCACTGTATTGTACCTTGTGAGCGTGGGAACCTATTAGCATTCACCACAATACGTTGGGCCACAGAGTTAAATGAATATGCAGAGAGGGGGGACATGGGAGGTTGAAAGAGGAGGATAAACCAATGAGCGTGATAGATGGATTGGCGGAGAAGAAAAATAAAATTATTCTTTCGGATGGATGTTCAAAGAAAAACACAACAGCCACCAAATTAGAGGGAACAAAGCACAAAGCAAGGTGGACGGACGACTGATGCGATGGCCACCCAGCGCAGACAGTTCACCAATTATGGCTGTGCAGGTTTCTGGTACTTGTTGAGGCCGGGACAATGTGAATGGAGATGGAGGAGGTGGAGTCAGGTTGGCGGGCTGGAGATGACGGATGGGTTTTCGCTCACAATCTGTCTGGCACGACGGAAATAAATGAGTGTGTGCTCCTTCTCTTGCTATCTCGTACACACAAACACGACTGATTCTCATTCACACACACAGGCCTGTCAGCTGATTTATCTCCACTTACCCTCTCAAGTGCAAAAATTTGGACAAGTGACAAAAAGTACAAAGAGGACATGTCCTTGAGCTGTACGGTTCTTGCTCTTCTCATTCTCTCTTGTTCTCCCTCCTGTCTTTTATATTCCATTCAGCGGCTGCACTTCTTTTTCCCCACCAGTCATGTCTCTCTTTTCTGACTTTCTGACTTCTACAGAAACAAATATATTTTGCTCTGCACATGCTCCTTATCACATTTCCTCAATTTTGCCACCCTAATGAGAGTTTGAGTAGCCTTTAACAGAAAAAAAGAAAAGCAGCCTAAGCGGAGAAAATAACCGAGACAGAATCAATTCTTCATTTCCACTGACCCATCCACTGTCCAGCCGACTCATTTGCATAAAAATGCAACCGAGGCTCGGCAGTGTGAACAGCTCCTCAGTTTAAATGGGTACACATGCCATATATCGTTAGAAAGCGTATATTCTTGTGATTCCATTCAAGAAAACCATTTCAACAAAGAAAAAACACCAAACAAACAAACAAAAAGGTTTTGGCAACTCATGATTGAAGCGTTTTGTCAATAGTGAATCAAAATCCAACCAAAACTGTCATCTCTTATTCCCAAATGTCCAGCAGATCCATTTCAGTAAAATATATAGTCCAGAACACAGAATTATATGCATAAATGATGACAAAATTGAGGCAAAGTTGGATCACAGATGTTTTTCCATACGTTAATCTGTCAAACTACTCTCATTTTACTGCAAAATGCCAGTATTATCGATACTGGATATGTGCTGAGATGGCCAGCATTTGATGGACCCCTAATTTGAAAAGCTTCTATGCCCACCCTGAAACCTATAACAGCCAATGACTGATTGTGTGGGCAGGAGAACGACTTTCTGTTCCATCCCATCTCTCCTAAGCCACTTACACTCTAGCCACCAATTGTTGATGCATCATGAAGGCCAGAGAAATTTCAAATCCAGCAATACATAGTTTTTATTAGTTTCTCAGCCGTAACCTTGGTAATTATGGAAGTTTATATAATTGGAGCTATCTGACCTAATATGCCAGTTTATTGTTAGGGAATGGCAGAATTTAAGAATTCTGAATTCAGACTTAAGTAACTAGACTTGACATGGAGCTGTGAGACATGACTTCCAATTGATTTGAGTTTGAGATATTGACCTTGTAAAATCAAAGTAAAAAACTTTTTTGTTTTTGTTTTTGTGCAGCAGAACAGAATCTGGTGAAATAACAATCCCAGAAGGCACAGGCTTTCCATCTGTCTGTTACTGAAAACATTACATTAAACACTTACAGTAAATATAGTTCCATATATGCTGGTTAAACTAGTGCAAAGCTCAGTAGGTCACCAGAAAGACTGGGATGGATCTGCTGGGAAACAACGTCCTCAGAGAATTTGTTTTTGAGACGACTTCCTGGGACCAAGCGGACGTTTTGATGGAACAGTGGTGATGCATCAAAGGTCAGGAGGTCACATAAGCATCTGTGGGTCTATGTCACAGAATCCTCCGCTGCTCAGAAGTTGATTTAGCTGCTTGACCTTTTGGATTAAAGGCAAAATGAGTAGGATTGTGGGTTGTGGTTTGTAAACACAACATTCACAGTTGGCCCCCCTCCACAGCTCAGCGGTTTCTCATGGATGCATGCTTATGTGGCGGCACGAGTTATGGGATGATGCCTCTTAAGGCAGTATTGGTAAATCTAACAGTTGCCAGACAACGCCACCCTGGGAATTTCACCCAGGGATTTCTTTTTAAGTGGACTAACCCAATTAAAGGAAGGCACTAAGGTTCGTTATGTAACGAGGCAGAGACGGCAGTTCAATGCAAACATATTTTTTTATTTATACAATTTTCTATTTTAAAATGAATGTAAAATGACTCACTGAGGGGAATAAGGGGGACCAATCAGGGCTGAGACCTACTGTGAAAAACTGCATCCAAAGGAAAGGGGAATCCCAGGAACACCACACGTGAAGCAAATAAAAGTAAAAAAAACAAATCAAACGAGTGCAAACGCAATACAAATGGGGACACCGTGACCAGGACACCAATCCACCACCGTAGGCTCAGCACCTGAATGGGGGAGACCAGAGAGTAACCAATTAGGAAACAATGAAACACAAAGAGAAATGAAATATACAGAATCTATTAAACAAAATGACAAAATAAACAGAAATCTATATAACCACAAATAAAATACAACTCATAATAACCCAAAAACAAACACAAAACTAACAAGATAATCGTTTATGGGTTGCAACAAAACCAATTACGAAAGAAATCAACACAAAAGACAAAATTATATGTTTCCGCACTGTCCTCTCACGCAAGCGCGCGCACACACACACACACACTTTAAGATATGGCTGCACGAACAATAACAGACAGCGTTGCCGAGCCACCACTTCGCCCAGGCAGCAACAGGAAACACTTCATATGATCGCCACCGAATGACCAGGCAAGGCGATCAGAGGCCGAGTCTGGTCTGGCGAAGCGCCGAGTGTCCAACACGAGGCTAATCAAAGCCAAGCGAAACAATTAGTCCTGCACAGCTCTGTTCCAGGCGCAGCAAACAGTTCCAGTGAGGCACAGCGTCTGATTTATATAGTCTGATTTCTTTAAATGAAGCTAAGATGAACAGAAACAAACGAAAGCAAAGCAAAGCAAAGCAGCAGTTGTTTTATGGGCGGATTAGCCGGCGCTGCGCCGCTACAGTCAGTCACCCTACGATAAAACAAACAGATAAACAAACAATGAGCAACTTACAAATGGCTGGAGGAGGAAGCTAAAGCCACCGCACTACATACCGATCAGGCAGTCTCGGCCAACACAGCGGGGAGGAGAAGGATCGATGCTACATGAGTGACCAACAGCGAACACAGAGTGGCATACGGAGCGGTGAGCAGCGCGCAGCCAGCAGCAATCACCCAAGCGAGCCCTTATAAAACAATAATGAAGTTAGCACTGGATGAGCGACATACGAGAGAGAGAAATGCAGCCGCTGCCGGCAGCCTACCTGTCACCACACAGAAACAGAGATGGACGCACGGAGATGACGTCACCCAACCTCCGGCAAGCAAGAGGCCGACAGGTGCTTTACCCCCGCCTTTATGTGGCAGTCTGCCACCGTGATTGGTTGGGACTGGAGCACAGCTGACAGTCACCATGACAATTAACTATGTGTTGCTACAATCCGCCCCCATCATTTGAATCGTCGTCCCGACGATGGAATAACCATAACAATAACAAGCTGGGTTCATTTCCAAGGCCTAAATAGTGCAGCAACTGCATTGGAAATGGGAACAGCAGGATTACCACTTCCTTGTCCAGCTCCCCCTGCAGACCGTGGGAGGTGGTGGACATTGGAGTGGTGACCTGCAGTTGACCTTACTGTTCGCCGGGCAGTATCTCCAGCAACAGGGAGGGAAGAAGAAGTACCTGCCACAACAGGAGCAGGAGCCACCAAGGAAGATGGCACAGAGGGGGCTGGGTCAGATGGTGGAACCAGCAATCTAGAGGTGGTTTGGGTCACAGCTTCGGCCTGGAGAGAAGTGGGCAACGGGTTCTCAGGCCTCACAACCAGCCACTCACCATCACATGATACCTCATCCTCGGACTGAGATCGCTCAGGAGGAGGTGGGGAAAGAACAGCAGCGCCACCGGGAGAATCTACCCCTACCACACCCTTCAACAAAGACCGATGGACCTGCCTGGCTCTGGTTGGATCATCCCTAGGGGCAATGGTGTAAACTGAGCCCCCTTCTCTCGGTGCCCTCACGACACGATACACATCCGAGGCCCACTGATCCTGGATCTTGTGGCGCCCTCGTACACCAAGGTTTCGCAACCATACCAACTGGCCCTCTTCCAGAGGAACATCTCGGACATGTTGGTCGTGATTTTTTTACGGCGCTCTGCAGCAGCCTTCAACCGGTCACGAGCTCCCTCAAACGCCATTTGTAAGCGGGCTTGGTGCTCCTGAACCCACTCATGGACATGGCCAACAACAGGATCCTGAACCCTGCCTAAAAGGAAATCAACTGGGAGTCTTGGCTCCTGGCCAAACATCAACAGAAAAGGGGACTCACCAGTTGCCTGGTGTGGGGTGGTGTTGTAGGCATACAGGACCTGGGGAAGACAGGAACTCCAGTCACGCTTACGGGACACGGGCAATGTACGTAACAGGTCGTGAAGTGTTCTATTAAAACGCTCACATTGCCCATTCCCTGAAGGATGGTATGGTGTGGTTCGAGACTTCTCTATCCCATAGAAAACACATAACTGCTGAATAAGAGAACCTTCAAAGCTCCGCCCCTGATCCGAATGTATCCGGGCAGGGACACCGAATTTTGAGAACCACTCTGTAACCAAGACCCGAGCTACAGTAGTAGCTCGCTGATCACGGGTAGGTACAGCCCACGTGTACTTACTAAAAACGTCAGTCATTATAAGGACATTTTCAATCCCATTATGACTGGGCTCCAGAATAGTAAAATCAATAGCCAGGATCTCGTTAGGTCGAGAAGCCAATAGGTGTCCCATAAAGCTGCGAGCAGCCGGTTGACTCACCTTGGCCACCTGGCACCTTTCACATGCCTGGCACCACTGTGTCACCTCAGCAGACATACCTGGCCAGTAACACCGCTGACGCAGAAGCTCCAGAGTCCTCTCAATCCCCTGATGACCATGCCCTTGGTGAACCCCCGTCAGCACACCTGTTTTTAAAGCTGCAGGCAACACCAACTGAAGCACAACCTCGGCCCCATCTGGCCGGGAAACTCGGCGATATAACGCACCATCCCTTTCGATCAACCGGTCCCACTGCCGGAGCAGCACCAAGGCTGAATGAGACACTTGTTTCCGCTCCTCTTTGTTAGGACGCTGCTTACGTGCCCAGAAAGCCAGGACTTCCTGGATGACTGGGTCAGTACGCTGGAGCGTAGCAATGTCAGATGGGGGATGATGGGGCAAGGCTGCAACAGTGGCTTGTGTCGCATCTACCTTGTCCACCTGCAGGACCTGCTGTAAGGGTTTAGGGAGCAACGTGCCACGGACCATGGCTTGCAGGTCTTGTGCCTCAGGGGGGAGCTGACGAGAAAGGGCATCAGCGTTTGTGTTGCTACGGCCTGAACGATATTTAATGTCAAAGTCAAACGACGCCAGCTGGGCTGCCCAACGCTGTTCAGTGGCCCCAAGCTTGGCGGATGACAAATGACTCAAAGGATTATTGTCAGTATAGACAACACATTTGTGCCCCAACAGGTACTCCCTAAACTTTTCGGTCATTGCCCACTTGAGCGCCAAAAACTCCAACTTCATGGAGCTATAGTTACTCATATTACGCTCAGTGGGCCTCAAACCACGGCTTGCATAAGCTATGGGCCGAACCTTACCATCCTGTTCTTGTGACAATACGGCTCCAAGGCCACCATAGCTGGCATCCACCTCCAGGATGAATGGAAGGGTGAAGTCGGCATATGCCAGCACAGGTGCAGTGGTGAGACGAGTTTTCAAAGCCTCAAAGCTATGGTGACACTCTTCTGTCCAACGACCAGAGACAGTTTGGTCTACTCTCTTGGTTTTGAGACCGGCCAGTTCCGCCACCAGCTTGTGTAGGGGCGCCGCCAACTTCGCAAAACCCTCTACAAAGCGGCGGTAGTAGCTGGCAAAACCAAGGAAGGAACGCAGCTCTGAGAGTGTGGCAGGAGAGGGCCAGCCAGAGACAGCCTTGACCTTGCCGGGGTCTGTGGAGACACCTTTGTCCGAAATAACGTGGCCCAGGTAACTCACTTCCTGCTGGAAGAAGGCACACTTACTGAGCTTCACCTTTAGCCCTTCATGTTGCAAACGCCCCAGCACCACACCCAACCTCTCCAGATGTTGCTCGATGGTGGAGGAGAAGACCACGATGTCATCGAGGTACAGCAGCAGGGATTGGCACTGCTGGTCGCCAAAAATCCTCTGCATCAGTCGCTGGAAGGTGCTGGGAGCGTTGCAAAGCCCGAAGGGCATGCGGTTCCACTCAAAAAGGCCAAAGGGGGTACAAAAGGCTGTCTTGGAACGGTCAGCCTCTGCCACAGGGACCTGATTGTACCCACTAGCCAGGTCCATAGTAGAAAACCAACAAGCGCCAGTTAAGGCATCTAACGACTCATCAATGCGGGGCAATGGAAAGGCATCCTTCCTAGTTTTAGAATTTAGGAGCCTATAATCCACACACATACGAAGACCCCCATCCTTCTTCTTAACCAGCACAATCGGAGAGGCATATGGGCTGCTGCTCTCCCTAATGACCTGAGCCCCCAGAAGTTGATTAATGTGATCCTTAACAACCTCATACTCAGATGGAGGAATTCGGCGATACCGTTGCCGCACAGGGATATCATCTAAGAGAGGGATCTCATGAGAAATCAGGTCAGTACACCCTAGGTCCCCGTCATGAGCTGAGAAAATAGAACGATACTGGCCAAGCAGAGCCCTCACCTTATCCTGTGCTCCCGCAGGCAAATGACCCAGCTCCAAAGCTGCTATTGACTCTTGTACTGGTGGGGAAACAGACTGAGAAGCCACTGTAGCCACCACGGGTGGCACCTCAGTGACACCAGCAGGCAAACTCACCACCCGTACCTCGTCTAAGGTCCCAACAACAGCATGGGGGTAAAGCAACACATCTGAAGACCCTACATTTACAATAGGAATGTAGGCTGTGCCCCGTACCACTAGTACCAGGGCAGGAGATGCAAGCAGCCCAGCAGGTAGGCCAGAATCTAGGGGCTCGAAGAGCACAGTAGTGCCAGAGTACTGCTCTGAGCATGTGGCTGCGACAATCTTCATCACGCCACCCGGTATAAGACAAGCCTTTTTACCACGGAGCTTGACTTTCCCTGCTCCCCGATGAGCTCTAACACTGGCTTCATGGCACTTCTGGAGGGCCTGCGTGACAAGCTTAGGGGCCTCAGATACCACTGGCAGGTCAAACAAAGCTAAGCCATGCTGCCCAAAGAGTTCCCCATAGCACCTGCGAATGACATTCATCCCTAAAATACCGGGAACCCGCGAAGATACACCACCAGGCGGGTCCTTGACCACCAGAATCCCACAGGCTGGCAAGAGCTTCCCACAAAGCTCTACATCCAGCTCCAAGTAGCCGATGTACGGGATGGCCAGGCCATTGGCTGCTCTGAGCTGCAGCCAGTGACAAGATTTAAGCCGCTCTTGGCCCCAGGGCTCAAAATGCTGATGGAAAAGAGATTCGGTAATAGTTGACACCATAGACCCTGTATCTACCAAACAAGAGACTGCAACCCCTCCCATGCTCACACCTAAATGAGGACAAGATGACATGAGCTTGGACACTTCCACGTCACCTGCACCTGAACCTAAATCTGAGCCAGTAACTGCCCCCTCCGAACTGTGGCTCTCCAGTTCGGCAGGTGCTAGTTTTCCGGCACCTGGGCAGAGTGAAACGGCCTACTTGGCTGGGAGAGTGGCAAAGAAGGCTGAGTGCGGGCAGGAACACGAGCTCCATCACACTCCCTGGCAATGTGACCTGGTTGCTGACATCGCCTACAGATGATGGGACCACGAAAAGCTGGTCGGCTTTGCTGCTGAGAGACCTGCAGACGGGAAATGCTCTGAGTCAATTGGTTCAACTGTTCCTGCTGCAACTTCAGCATTTCCCTCATCTCACCCAGCTCTGAGGCTTGAGGCGAACCGACACCTGCCTGATGGCGGCCCTGGACCACATACTGAGCACCGAAGACAGAAGGAACAGAATGACTACGGCCTCGAACACCTCCAGGTAAGCCCTCTCGTTCCCACCTGATCGCCTCGCTCCTAGCCTCCAGTAAGGTAGCAGTAGGCTGCCTGCGCACAAACTGCTTCAGCTCGCGACGAAGTGACCCATCCAGCACATGCTCCACAAACTGGTCACGTAGCAAAACCTCTGCATTGGGTATGCCACTGGGTGCACGCTGCTTCACAGAGGCCATAAGGCTCATCAATGCAAGGGAAAACTCTAGTAGAGTCTCTCCCTCCTGCTGCCGTCGGGAGAAAAACGCCTCTTGTAGAGCTACATATGACTCCGCACACCCATAAAGCTCCTCTAACACCGCAATAATTTTAGCTGGGTCTGAACGCTCTGCACTGGGGCGGTACTTAATTTCCTCACGTGCCTCCCCCTCTAGGTGGTCAAATAAGAAGAATGCCTGATCGGATGTAGACAAGTGGCGTGCTCTCATACAGGCTTGCACCTCCTCCAGCCATTCAGCCAACCCTAGGCCTGACTTTCCCCTAAATGTAGAACATTTTCTGTCTCGGGGCACGAAAATCAGTCTCTCCGTTGACGGAGCACTGGCAATGGAGGATGCAGCGGGCTCTAGAGAAACTGAGGGCGCTGTACTAGGGCCAGGCACGGCCTCCACCTGTTCCTGTCTCAGCCTCTCATTGTCTGCTTTTAGCTGAGCGACTAAATCCCTCAGTTCCTGCAATTCTGCCTCCATAACTAAGCCTCTACCGACTACAACCTTCCCTACCGTGAGGAGGACACCAGGGAAAGGGGAAACGGGCTCGTTGTGGGTCCACAAAACCAGCTGCTGCTTTGCTTTAGAGAAAGAGAAAGAAAGAAACACAGGTCAAACACAAACACTTCAATAACACAGCCACAAAAAAATAAAACATAGAACGCACGTCTCTGCTCTCAAATTACAAATCCTGCCGACAACGCCAGATTGTGGCGGCACGAGTTATGGGATGATGCCTCTTAAGGCAGTATTGGTAAATCTAACAGTTGCCAGACAACGCCACCCTGGGAATTTCACCCAGGGATTTCTTTTTAAGTGGACTAACCCAATTAAAGGAAGGCACTAAGGTTCGTTATGTAACGAGGCAGAGACGGCAGTTCAATGCAAACATATTTTTTTATTTATACAATTTTCTATTTTAAAATGAATGTAAAATGACTCACTGAGGGGAATAAGGGGGACCAATCAGGGCTGAGACCTACTGTGAAAAACTGCATCCAAAGGAAAGGGGAATCCCAGGAACACCACACGTGAAGCAAATAAAAGTAAAAAAAAACAAATCAAACGAGTGCAAACGCAATACAAATGGGGACACCGTGACCAGGACACCAATCCACCACCGTAGGCTCAGCACCTGAATGGGGGAGACCAGAGAGTAACCAATTAGGAAACAATGAAACACAAAGAGAAATGAAATATACAGAATCTATTAAACAAAATGACAAAATAAACAGAAATCTATATAACCACAAATAAAATACAACTCATAATAACCCAAAAACAAACACAAAACTAACAAGATAATCGTTTATGGGTTGCAACAAAACCAATTACGAAAGAAATCAACACAAAAGACAAAATTATATGTTTCCGCACTGTCCTCTCACGCAAGCGCGCGCACACACACACACACTTTAAGATATGGCTGCACGAACAATAACAGACAGCGTTGCCGAGCCACCACTTCGCCCAGGCAGCAACAGGAAACACTTCATATGATCGCCACCGAATGACCAGGCAAGGCGATCAGAGGCCGAGTCTGGTCTGGCGAAGCGCCGAGTGTCCAACACGAGGCTAATCAAAGCCAAGCGAAACAATTAGTCCTGCACAGCTCTGTTCCAGGCGCAGCAAACAGTTCCAGTGAGGCACAGCGTCTGATTTATATAGTCTGATTTCTTTAAATGAAGCTAAGATGAACAGAAACAAACGAAAGCAAAGCAAAGCAAAGCAGCAGTTGTTTTATGGGCGGATTAGCCGGCGCTGCGCCGCTACAGTCAGTCACCCTACGATAAAACAAACAGATAAACAAACAATGAGCAACTTACAAATGGCTGGAGGAGGAAGCTAAAGCCACCGCACTACATACCGATCAGGCAGTCTCGGCCAACACAGCGGGGAGGAGAAGGATCGATGCTACATGAGTGACCAACAGCGAACACAGAGTGGCATACGGAGCGGTGAGCAGCGCGCAGCCAGCAGCAATCACCCAAGCGAGCCCTTATAAAACAATAATGAAGTTAGCACTGGATGAGCGACATACGAGAGAGAGAAATGCAGCCGCTGCCGGCAGCCTACCTGTCACCACACAGAAACAGAGATGGACGCACGGAGATGACGTCACCCAACCTCCGGCAAGCAAGAGGCCGACAGGTGCTTTACCCCCGCCTTTATGTGGCAGTCTGCCACCGTGATTGGTTGGGACTGGAGCACAGCTGACAGTCACCATGACAATTAACTATGTGTTG
>CM077784.1:10948690-11254460 GCA_039737535.1 Lagodon rhomboides
CTTACAATACGGCACCTGGTCACTATGTTTTTACAGTCCCCTCTGACAACTTCGGGGTCTCTGCAGGTACAGACACCACCAAACACTTCAAGCAGGTCATAATGAATGATTGACAGAGACTCATTTTGTATGAGTCGATATGCTTTATAGGGAAATCCTGTCTTTAACAAAATTTCACATTTCAGGAACTAACACTTCTGGTGGCTTTTTGTTTTGTCTATTTTTTGAAGCTGTGTGTTTTCGACAATTTATTCAACTGTGGGTTTGTTTGTTTATCACTATTTATGTGTAGTGTTATTTAATTGACTTTGTGGTCGTACTGCATGTTTTTATTCATGTTAAAACTGCACTAGTTTAACTTGTGTGCCTAAAATGCTAATAAGAACTCCACAAAAACAGGCAACCACTTTGTGGAAGCTAATGCGGTTGTCATGGTTCTGTGTTTTGTGTCTTGTGTTTTGATTTCCTTGCCCTCTTGTGTCTTGTCTGTGTTATTTCTCCTCTGTGCTTCCCCCTCGTTAAGTTCACCTGCCCTCGTCCCTCCTCTCTCTCCTCACCTGCTCCTCGTTCCCTCATCAGTGTGTGTGTATTTAAGCCTATTGTTTTGTATTGAGTTGTCACATCTCCTTCATGTCGTCTAGTTTTTGTTTTTTTTCATGAAGAAGATTAAAGATAATGAATCCCCGCAGCCTCAGTCTCATGTCCGTGCATCTGGGTCCTTCCATCACGTCATCTACCACCATCCCTGACAGGGGTTCAGTTAAAGATTAAAATATGGATATGTCTTGGTCAGTACCAGTTCTTGGAAGGAAAAACAGATTTGTATACTAAATTAATCAGAAGTCCCACTGAAAATAAGACAAGAAGCTGTAACAAAACAGCTCAGCCAAAAGCAGGCAGGGCAGCAGGCTGGTATTTAACACAGAAGATGGTACGGTAATGTTAATGTGACATTATCAAGGGCTGTGGATATGGAGGTAACTTTAATGCTACTCTCAGTCAGCCATCATTAGTTTTTATTGCAGGATGTGCAGGATTAATACAAGCTGTCAGTCATTTACATCTTTCTGTATGTGTTTGCTAAAGGAAGAGTTCACACAGAGCAGAGTTACATGGGGACTGGGTGTGTAAACTACCACTGTCTAGTTTAATCAAACTTTACCGTTGCCACAAACCACGTCACAGACGATAGCAACACCTGCACCATGCTGACTGAACAGTACACATTCAAGATGGCGGCAGCTGTAGGAGGCTTAGATGAGTTTAAAATAAGAAAATGCACAACAACAACAACAACAACAACAACAACAACAACAACAAATGGCTAAAAATAAAACAAAATGGGTTTAAGTTAAATAAAACTAGACAAAGAGACTGAAAAAAATCAAATGACAAAAATGTGCCTAAAAGTAAAGTACTATTACTAGCCTGATTCTAACTGAAAAGGACCTGATAGATCAGTGCTCAGGCATTTTAAAAATAAGTCTAATTGCCCAAAACAAAGGTGATGATAAGAGATCAAAATTATGGTTCAAAGTTTTTTATTAAAACACATTTTTGAAAATTGTATTTTCTATATTTACATTCTCATTATTATTGAGTCTGAAAGCCTTACCAGAAATTTGAAACTTGACTTTCGGAGCCATTTATGTATAAAACTGACACTATAGATGTAGTTAGAGCTTCATAGTCTTCACAACTAAAGGCCACTGACCATATTTGACAAGTTGGGGGTGAGAACATGTTGCATCACAACATAACATAACATAAAATAATGTGACATAAATACAACATAACAAAACATAAAACCAGTGCTATGATAAGAAATATGACACCTTACATTTCTCCCAAACACGCAGAGACTGGTCCTTCAAATCCGTCCACACACAGGGTAAAAATACAGATATGTAAAATACATTTTTAGCATATTATTATCATCAAATTATCTATGTGTCATCGTTGGGTCCCAGATCCTATTGAACAACTGTAAGTTATGTCTCACAGCAGAGGTTGTCACACATGTATTCACATTATTAAGCCACAGAGTAATATTAAGGGGTGATTCCACTTAGATGTAATGCATCTTTTGGCATTTACCTTTACCCTTTAGTAGAAAAGTTTCAGATCAGTCAAGTCGCACATACTGTCATCACAGGGGACAAAAATATTTTTGAGGGTATTCTCAATCTCTAGCCACCACCTTCTAATCTTAAAAACAAGACCAAAGTCGTCTCCAGTTTGCAGCGGGGGCAGGCGGGATGAATTGGAATTAAAATGGTTCAGTCTCTCAGGTGTGTATGTTCTATGTATGAATTTGTAATTGCAGATTACAGTTCAGGCTTTTGATTTCCCAAATGGGGACACTAAACGTTTTAATTTTTGACTTTGATGAAACTCAATGATATTCTTTAAATATTGGAGTGCTTTAAAGAGAACAAACTATGCTTGAACTGACACTGGGACTAGAGCAAGGTTTGAAAACATAAACTGCTTCCAAAGCAGTGCTAGTAGTAATAATTAGAGAGGAATAGAATAAGGCGTACAAGACATTTTAGGTACAGTACATCGTCTGGGTACTCTGTGGATACAGACATCCTCAGTCCTGCTGAGTAATATAATTAAGCTGAAGTGAGCAAACAAGGAAGAAGGACTGTCTGTCTGTCTGCTGTCTCTCTCCTCATCCTTTTTCCTACAAGTCACTGTTGTTTTTGGTCTGATGAGGAAGCTGCTGCTCTCACAGGAAGGAGGCATAGGATCATATTGTGTATGAAATTGATTTTCAGATGTGTGTGATTGCGCTGGTTAGGAAATGCATATGGCATTATAATCCTGGCTGTTGAGACAGGAGAGACAGTGATCTATAAAGGGATACACACACACACACACACACACACACACACACCATCTACCACTGGCAACCACTTACAGTTATACTAATATGTCACAGTGACTCTGGGATCAAATTTTATTTGAGATGGATCTCCCTTCTGTCTCTACTAAACCTTCTCATTAGATATCAGGGTTTGTATCTCTGACAGAAAGAAAACCACGCAGCATCCAACCAGATTCCGCTGTAAGTCATGAAACCTCCAGAAGACCACCTTGGGATTTATCAGTGGGTGTGCAGGATGAGACAGCAGAAGGGGAATAATAAATGTAGTTAATTTCATAACAGTTTTTTTTCTTGCTGCCTTACGGAATGGAAGGATGTTTCTCCCATCTATGAGTCAGTGAGGGTTTATTTCTTGAATTATCTTTCGGATGAAATCAGGTGACATTAGAAAAACCACATCAACTCCCGTCAGCCATATATATCAAGGATAAGACTGGTGATATATGCACATTATTTGTTTTGTTGCCAACAACTCTATAGAAAAGAATGGATTAATGTTTCCTACCAACAAGTGTTGTGTAACCAAAGTCTGATAGATGTTTTTCCTCTGTGACTTAGAGCTCCGTCTTTATTGAAAAACTATCAAGAACACATTACGGAGCCAATCCCTGCACTGAAGGGCACTGTGTTTTTCACTCAATACCTTTTACACCACCCTGCTGCTGTATATGCTGACTAGAGCTAAGTTCACACTGAAAGATTTTAGCCCTGATTTTCAAGTCACCAGTGGCTTCTGGAGATCACAGAGAGAAGCCACAGGTCAACCAATGGCTTGCTGACTTTTACACAGGACACAAACTCCTGGTCCCTTGGGTGAAAGTCCTGTGATTGGCCCATTCAACCATCATGACTGCCCATATGTCACTTTTTTGTAAGTCGCAATGATGGTTCTGTAGGAACAGTAACAGAGCTGTGTAGGGCTAATGTATTTTTGAGGGCAACCCAGGAGTTAGCATCACATTGGTTCCCCTCGGAAAAAAAATAATAATTGGATTGGATTATCAGAGAAAATAAACTCTGACTGCCCATATGTCACTATATGTGCCCATATGGCAAGCACAAGTTTATGATACATGCAGGGTTTGTTCAGCAAGATAATCTTCACAGTTGAACAGTTGTTATTTACAAAGTGTAGATTAAATCACTAAAAGTAAAAAGCTATTGTAAGGCTATAAACAGACCACATTGCGGTCTCATGACTAATTTGACACCACCACTAAGCATCTTACTACATAATTCCATACACCTTTTCTATGAATTGATCAATGTACACGCTGTAAAGTTAGAGTTAGAATAGTTTGTAGCTAAAGTCGTCCTTCATGTTCAGTGTGAGGACTCATTTAACCATTTGTTAGCATCTGCAGTTTTTAAGACACGTTAGCGCTTTATAAATTAACTGTGGGACATTCGATGATGAATTTTATGTTGTAGAACAAACCGCGTAAATATCTAAAGCCTGTGGTAACCACAGAAGTTAGTTCAGACATTTAACCGAAAACCAATTTAAAAAACTGATACTGAGACAAGGGAACCAGACGTGCAAAAATGCTAGCTGATTTCCAGGTTTTACACCGCTCTATTATGATGCTATAGGAACATTACCAACACGGAAAAAAACGGGACACTTGAAATGACAAGTGTAATCAGGACCAGTGTTCTCCAGCAGCTGAGGAAATTGAATCTTGAGTCTTGTCCTTCGGGAGAAAAGGAGGAAGTAGTGTGACCACAGAGGGAGGAGGTCAGGATGGAGGGATGGTCAACAAAGTGCAGACTGCAGACTACAACAGCAGACGGCCGTGTGCTTCCTGTTTCCTACCAACACTAAAAGATAGTTTGTTTTAAGCACGCCCTGGATCGTTCCCTAATCCCTAGTATTAAAAAAGTATTTAATTACATGCTGGTACAGTAAGCGTGACTTTATCTTATCTGAGTGCATCCTCTTCCTGTCAAACACCCAGTCGCCAATGCGTTTACACACACCTACACACCTTCCCACCACTCACACTCACACAGCCTCCCACAGCTCACTTCCAGTAACAGCAGGTCCAACTAGCTGCTTAAACCCTTTATGTGTGTGTGTGATGCACTGTGACAGTGTGAATGGGGAGGTGTGCGGATGGAGCTGTACAGGAACTGGGTGTGGAAATGTGACTATGTGTGCCAAGGGACTGGCCCACAGGAAGATATGCACACATGCACACACACACACACACACACACGTGCGCGCGAGCACACAAGGCCAGTGGACGAGCTGGGCAGACAGGCCTCAGAATGGACTCAGATGGGCGCTGTGCCAGCTGGCTGACAGAGGAAACTGGTGTGTGTGTGTGTGTAAGTGTGTACAGTATGTGTGTGAGTAGGATACAAAGACTGAGAGAGAGAGAGTCTGAGTCAGGACAATCCTTGAACACTGCCTATACTATAACATGTGTTCACTTTCTATTGTGTTAACTTTCACCTGCAGCGTTTCCTGAATGACACTGTCTGGATGTGGATATCAAGTATGAGGCCTCATTCAGCTATTCATGGCAGCAGCTGTTTGGGCATGAGCCACATAAATCCAGTGACATTCCCTGCGTCTAAAAACAGCTTGTCCACAAAGCCCAGCCACTAGATCACCGTGGCAGCCGCTGATGGAAATCAGCAGTGAGGCCCGTTTAGCCGGGGCATGCATATACAAACATACATACAGTGCATACATGTAGGATAGTATTTCCCCGGCGGAAGTTTTCATGTTTTATTATTGTCTACACACCAAGGAGGCTATGTTTTTTTGGTTTGTCAGCGGGATTACACAAAAACTGCTTAATGTATTTCCATGAAAGTTGGATGGAGGATGAGCCTCAGCCGAGAATGGACCTGATTCACTTTTAGTGTGGACTCAGATAAAGGGGACAGATCCAGGATTTTTTTTTTTTTTTTTTGAACGTTCTTTAACAATGTGTTTCAAACTTTTTGTGAATTTCTTAACATTTTCAGTCAATTTTGGGAATAATGCATTGATCTTTATGAAAGAATTCAGGTGTATTTCGATAGCTGGTATCTGTGAGTGAGCCCAATTTGATGAAAAAATTCAGACCTAGCGGATTTAGATATTATTTTAATTGATTGGGCTTGATGAAATTAAAGAGGAGTGTTGGGCCTTTGCGGATATATGTTCTCTACTGAGTGCCATTATCGTTTTACAATCAAAATAGGGTGAATGTGTTGACACTGGCCAACGTAAAAAAAAAATCCTTTAATGTCAAAGTGAAAAGAGATCTCTACAAGGTGATGCCAATTTAGTACAAATATAGAATACAAAATGCCCGAGTAAAAAAGCTTGTGAAAAGCTCGAGAAGGGGATATATAGGAGCTTTTACTGCTGTTACTGCTGACCATCCATTGGTGTCCAGTTAAAACAATCATTAAGAAATGGAAAGAGAATGGTAGCTGTAAGTCTGCCTAGAACAGGCCGTCCTGAAAAACAGACAACTCTGAAAAAGAGAAGATGGGAGAGACTGTGCATACAGGGCAGGACACTGTCCAGTAGTTGGCTGGGTGCTTCGCCATTTGTTGATGAGACTAAAACTGAGTTTTTTTCTGCAAAAACCTGCAGCGTGAGAGAAGATTTGTTTTCCAGGAGGACATCGAGCTCAAGCATGAAGCCGAAGATGGTTTTGTCCTGGAGTGACCGAGTCAGAGCCTTCATCAAAATTCCCTCAGGATTCCCATGCTGCTTGATGGAGCTTGATCAGTTTTGCCAGGAAGAATGGGGAAATTTGCAGCAAGGCTGACAAGGGCCTATCTGAAACTACACAAACTCAAGGCCGTAAATGCTGCCAAAGGTGCATCTACAAAATACTGACTTGGAGGGGATGAATGCTTTGATTAAAGGGTCTTTTCCTGTTGGTCAGAGTCAAAACAGCCCCATTAAAACTAGAATTTATTGTTGCGTTAAAAAAGAAATATCTAGAGCAGGTTATATAGGCAGTGTGTAAAACCGCGTGCACTGCAAAGCACATGGTTATTATTGCAACAAAGCTGTAAAACATACATAAAATGTTCCCACACATTACACTCATATATCAATAATAATTATTTAGTAGCACCACAAACGCACACATGCACATGCACACAGGAACACATGCATGCAGCTGCAGCAACGCGGGTCAGATAAGAATTGAAGCACAAAAGAAGAAGGGAAGGGAATCAGTGGGACTTCTTTGTGGAGATCAAAAGTAACTAAACACAAACACACATGCACACACACACAGAGTGTTTTATTCTCAGCATTTGACAGAGGAATCCCCTCGCTTTGCAGTGCCACTGTCCAGACAGGAAGTAGGAAGTGGAGAAAGGAAGCGCTGATGACAATACCTTCTACATCTACATCCAGAACACAGCGAGATCAGACTGTGGTGGAAATGCATTCATCCACGGCCACTGCTGCTGCTGCTGAAAGATTTAGAGACTAATGTCATGACATGTAAAGACCACTGGTAATATTCTCAGAGGAATAAACTGGGAAGATTTTAAATGTTGTGCAAAAACAGCCATCATTCAGCCATTTCAGCTCATTTCAGTCCAGTCTGAGGAAATGATTTAAACACAGCATGTGGGTCAGTGACACATATACCAAACATTTTCAAAAAATTCAAATAACAGGCATAAAAATGGTTGACTTTTTTTCTACTAATCTTTATAGAAACATATGTTGTTTTTAGATTGTCAATTGGAATCAGAATTTATGTGACAATTTGTTGTATTAGTGCCTAAAATCATCATATGGTGTGACATGAAAATAATTGTATATAAACTGAAAATGGATTATACCTTTCTTAAGTTCAACTCACTTTATCAAAGTCATTTATCATTCAACTGTCATCAACTGTGATCCATTATAGTTTTGTGAAAATTAATTAAATTGTGTATTATTTTTTAAATCATCGCTCAATGTGAGACCTATGCCTCCGGTCTTTCAACATATTTTTTATTTACTGTGACAAACCTTGCTATAAAATTATAAAAAATATTTGTGACTCTTGCTGATACTATTTTCTATGTATTCCATGAACATTTTCAGGTTTCATCATTAATAAAGGTATGTTCTTTTCACAATTTGGAATGTCACTTCAAATGATATAGTGTCACACCATATGACAATGTCACCATGTGTCAATGCAAACCATGTATTATCCTACTTATTGGTGAGTACTGATCACTCATATGGCAGGAAATATTTAACCACTCTTTAATGCTGGAAGGCAAGGCAATTTTTTATGATTTATTTGATATCTAACAATAAAACAAACATTTTTTTAAATATCGTATGAACCATATGAACATATGTTTGTGTATCAAATTTCATTTCATTTCAATTCAAAACTGGTCTGCAATATGTATTAATATAAGTAAAACAAACAATTTTGGAGGATGGGGGCTCGATTGGCCCAAAGTTTTCTAGAGGAAGTTGATGACCAGTTCACCATTTTCTTTTTTGTGTGTGTGTTTTTTGGTGAGAAGCTAATCTTTTCTCTAGGGCCAGTCTGAGCAAAACATACATGAGTCTGAAGGCTTTTTAGATGCCATAACACAGCTCAGGATCATTGTATCCTTTACTTTGACAATGATGAGGTTATAGAAGATGAAGGAGAAGAATAACGTCATTGATCCCCAAGGGGGAAATTCATTTTTTTCACTTTATTAAACAGTTGACACACACATTGTCCCAAAATACAGACATGTGCACACCCAGGACACATGCAATGAGAGGAAAAATGTTGGGTGACTGCCACATATCGGCACTCCCCGAGGAGTAAAGGGTTTGGTGGCGAGTTAAAGAGCACCTTGGCAGTGCCAAAGAGGTTAACTGGCACCTCTTCAGCTTACAGTCCACACTCCATACTGGGGCCCATGCTGGACCTGAGCTGGCCACCCTCAGTTCCCAAGTCCCAAGCCCAAGTCCCAACAATAGATATCTGATGAAGATTTAGTCTTTACGACAATGGCTAATGTTTCATGGCTTCAGCTGTAGCCAGCAGATAAACAGACATTACGGATATCAAGACCAAGACTTCCTATTTCTCATTCTCATTATAGATAGATATCTGCGTATGAATGCAGATACACTTCTTTAGAAAAAAAGCTACATCATTGACTGTAACGAGTAGTGTTAGGACCCAAATGCAGCACACAGAAAGCCAGGAATAGTGGCTTGTAAAGTTTAATAATCAGACTCAGTAGAAACAGATATGTCAATTGACAGACGATAGCTGATGGGATCAGAGATTGCATTTTGGCTAATGCGTGACGCTGCTCTCCAGATGAACTGCTTACCTTCACGCTCAAAACGTGACTTGTCAGTACTACTCAGACTTACAAACAGAAACCAGAATGCTTCCAATACCAACATTTTGTCACTTGCCTGCTGATTTTCCAATTAATCTACCAGAAATGTGCACTAAGTGACTGGCCAGCCTAACTTTGCTGAGTGATGTTTGATGTCTTGCAGTAAAACCTCTTGGCTGTTGTCCTCCATGTTATTACCCCATTGAATCCATGCATTGGTCTTAATAAATTGAACAAAGCTGCTTTTTTAGTTTTTTACCCATTTCTCATGTTCACATGCTCTATACCCCAAGCATTTCCCCTGAACAACTTAAATCTCACACCTACATGTGACTCCCCACTTCAGGTCAGAATGTACACTTGAAAACATAGCTTTTGAGTAATTAGCCTTAACCATCAGACTTAAGACTGCTGAGAACGGTAGCATGGTTAGGTTATGTTTACACATAGCAGATTTAGCTGGCTTAGTATGAATGTAGTTTATGAAGTAAATTCTCCAGCAATCTGCACACTGATTGCTCATGTTTACCATCCTTGCTTGTCTATGATGCTTAAACTACAGAAAGCAATACCAAAAGAAATAGAGTTGCAAAAGAATATAACGATGGTGAGTCCACCTTTCTTTCGACACCATGCTGCTCCCTGCTGTTAAGGAAGCAGTTTGGACGTCCTGTTGGTAATGATTTTCTGCCAGCGTGCAATTTCATCAACATCCCAGCATCTTGCCTTGCTTGGTTGGATATAGTCACTTTATTGCAGAAAGAACAGATTCTTTTGTATTTTTTGCAGAAAATAATGCATAAAGCAGCTCTAATATCTACACTATATAAATCATATATGGACACATGATTCATTTAGATCCTAAATATCAGTGGATATAAAGATACATTTTAATGCCAGCTGAATTAAAGCCAGTGTGACACAAGATAGCGGAGGTAGTAGTGAATTCCACTGGTGGGATTGCATATATTTTTGTGGGTTTCAGAGCATCCAGATGAATCTAATGACCACGAGTCTGGCAATACAGCAATTGATATGAAGTCTCAAGTAGTGTTTACATCCACTGGTCAGTAGTTACTTGTAAGCTGCTGAGAGGCCGGAAATGAGCTGAGTCGCTAAAAAACCGCTGACACCCCTCCTTAGACCACAGGTTATCATTAAGGAGGAAGGGGAGTAGAGGTGACCTGGTCTTGAATGAGCAGCGGTGCTGGATGTGGTGACAGTATCAGAGGAGGAATTGTGATACCAGTGAGACCACAGCAATCACAGTATGGTGATGACAGGTGGGGAACCAAGGTAGAATTTAAGGGCCTGGACGAGATCATGTGTGTAGAACTGCCACATTGAATCAAAGTGAAGAGGGGAATGGGAATAAGTGAGCTGTGAAGGGATGGGGTGACAGAAACAGGCAGATCAGGCTGAGGGAGAGCTGCAGGGTGTGGCTGGGAGTGGACTGTATGTGTTTCACAGTCCCTACAGAACTGTATTCATCACTGTATAAGTATGCTCCACGGCTGGACTGTTCATAAAATGCAACATGTGTTAGCCCTTTATTTCTGGCTCAGGTTCTGGCAGAGTTTCTCTGGCATGGTATCAGCCCTGGAACCGACACGCAAAGGTCAAAGCTAATAATGTGGCGAGGAAGAGCTGGGCTCAGCAATAAGATGGCTAGTAGAGGAGACTGAACATGGGGAGTGGTGTGGTTAACGTGTGAAACAAAGCAAGAAATCACAGCCTGACTGCCAACAAAAGGCAAGGTTGAACAGTTACAATGCGCTTGTTCCACTAAAATGCTGACTTTACACCAGGCGTTGTGTTATATTCAACCTCTGTTTCTACTTCAGATAATAGAGAAGAGCATGGATTGGATTGCTGTCATCATGTATAATCTATACAGCGCAGCATTTTAATGGTATGTGATTGTGGCAAGTTTGATTAAAGGTAATATCAGAGTGACTGCCCCTTGGGATTTATTAAAGAGAAAGCTATTAGAAGCTGTGTGAGGCGCCGCTGCCGCTTCAATTATCATTAGGTCCAGTTCGAACTAGTCAGCTAATCGGTAAGGGAAAAATGCACAGCTCATTCAGCACCTCTCCAAAGTAACTGTGGATATGCTAGTTGGGAGCTAGGAGGATGGGATTTGGTCGTTTTTACTCATTTACCCATATTTAGAAACAAGAGATCAGGACAGCTGCAGAGCACCAGCCCTGGAGCTATCAGGAATTATTGCTTTTCTCAGAGGGCAAGTGTGCAACAACTATCTACATTATTTTGACCTCCATAGAAATGTTGTGTATGTTTTGGTGGTGATACTCAGTAAATCTACTCGACACTCCTCACTCCAAACTGATAGGCAGTTTAAGAGGTTGAAGTGTGTTAATATGATGTATCTGCAAAAAAGTAGCACACAAACCATCAAAATGTCAGTTTCCTCTTTGCTGAAGGCTGTCAGAATTCAGTTGGAATCACACTTCTGTGAGGATACACGCACAGATCTTTGTAAATCAATACAAAGAAGAGCATGTTTTTGGTCACTAAGTCACAGGCTTACCGGTCACTGAAAAACCAATGTGGTGACCCAGTGATTCGGGGAAGTTTACACTCCGGCAACTCCAGCACAAGTCAGCTAAGTTAGGCAACATCCTTAATGTCTTCTCTCTTGTAACGTCAACAGTGAAAACATACTGCATAGCTGCCAACTCTATGAGTTGGCAGCTATGACACTGAAAACATCATGTAAACAAGTAGTACCAAGTAGCCAAACAATGTATTCAAGAGAACTGTATTGTTTATTTCCATGTCTTCTTTACAGCATTAATCATCACCAGGTGAGGATGTAGATTTTTTGCATTTCATTTAGCAACATTTCACGTATGTAGCCATCAAGAGCGTATTTAAGACCCCCTTTTCAAGATTTTAAAATAAGTTAGTTGAAACAATAAAAAAGCAGCAGGAATTTTCAACCAGCACATGTTAGCTTAATTAGCTAGCTACCTATATCTGATCAAATCTGACAGAAGTCACAAGAAATGAGAAGCTGCTTTTGTCTACATCTGTCAGAAATATGGTTAGATACCAAACTCAGTCCCACATGATGCATCATTAGAGTAGAAAGGAAAAGAACGAGCGAGAGGTCAGCCCTGCAACAAGCCACAGTGTGTCAGGGCAACAGCAATACTGGCCAGGGCCACACGTCTAACCTGAGGAAACACAGAAAATATAAAAACCAAGGGCTTCGTCGACATCTTGAGGTAATTAATTAGCTAGCTGTGTACGTTTATGTTGGAGGTCACTGGCCTTTTTCCACTTAGCATTTTTACTAGCGATACCCAAAACTCAGCTACTGGCTGTTCAAAATGCCTTACCAACATGCTGTTTAGTACACTAAAACAGAATGTGAGTAATGTTTTACTATGCCTGAAGCATTAGTATGAAATCAGCAGTATGTGAATTGCATATTTTTGGCTGTCAAATACTATAGTATGCAACAACAATGTAACAGACAATGTTGGTGAGGCTTCTTCTACTTTGGATATGGCTGACAAGACCAATGGCAATGGCAAATTGCTGCACTTTACTGTTCTTGTAGTGTTAATTTTGACAGTTATATATATTCTATATATAGTTCAATACCATGCTGATATTCTATCAGTTTCTTTTTTTTGGCCAGTCACCAAGTTGAATAAAAACCATTTGTCCAACTGCTTCCAGGAATTTGTTTAGCTTCCTCTTATAAAGAAATGCCTGTTACACCAGATGTAGCATATTATATTTTACAACTGATATTCAATTTGTGTTACAGAGAGAGTAAAGCACAGAAAAAAGGTACTGTTGGGTAGAGGTAACAAATTTCAGGCACTGGTTTCAGTACCGTACTGGTTCAAATGCCAATGGTCCCCAACCCAACAAAATCAAAAGCCCATTTAAATTGCAAAGATTTCCAAGTGATGAATTGACCATCATTAAATTGCATATATGCTGTGTAAAAATGGAAGGCTAAGATATTTTGTTTTGCAAGTCATTGGCTAAAGAGACGTGAGTTAAACTTTCATTGGATTATTTAGTGTGGAACCTGCTTTAAATAGTGAATAGGCTTAAGACTCTTGAATGCTTGGGACCTGTACCAGTCTGACCCTCTAATCACTGTCAGTGGCTGCCATTGTCACTGGGTGCCATGCAAGCTAATATCCCAAATTTTGGGGAAGGGCAAGGCCTGTTGAGGCTGGGAAAATCCAGTCAGAGGGCATCTCTGGACTCATGTGCCAGCTGATATCCCTTACCCTACTCCTTCCCCCCTGGACAACTGTCTGTCACCCTCAATATTCTGCCACACTAACCCTCACACCCACAAGCGCATGGCTGCCTGTCTCCAAGCAACCAAACATGTCAAACAAATCTCTTCCTTCTGGAAACCCACCTGTTTCTCATGCTATATGTATGATTGTGTTCATCAGTATCATCCTTATGTGTTTACACTTAATGGTGAGTGAATCTGTGAGCTCAGCGGAAGGAGTAAACTTTATTGTCGCTGATCTTTCAGCATCATTTATAATCAGGTAAACGGTGCAAGTGTAACAACAGCTACAGTAGCTCTCCTGCAGCTCTTTCAAGCTCAATTTGACTCAGTACTAGTGGTTCAGGATTCAAGCTGTTCTCAAGTGGAGTCTGACTACTAACACAGGAGAAGTTGAAGGAAGTCAGGCCCTTGACTCCCAGAGTACAAACATGTAAAATATGGGCAGTTTCGTGCCTGAGCTCATGTTGGTGTGGCTACTGATGTGTGAAGAGAGTGCCTCGCCTCACAAGCCTTGTTAATATGAGATGTAGCATCTACAGCCAATCATTTTTACCACATCAGCTATGGATTTGTGGCGCAGCCTGGGAATCCTTTTTAATCCCTCTAATTCTTTCTCAGCTCCTAATCCTTTTTTAATTCAACTCTCTGTGTGATTTACAAGGAGTCAAGCCTAAAATGTAGGCGTGGGATCCTGTCAGCTTATTTTGGCGGACCCTTTTTCTCAATTTAAGACCTGTTTCTATATGTCTGGCAGAACACAATGGAAGAACTTTTTAGACTTTAGGCGGGACGTGTTGTCTGGTTTCAGTCTAAGACAGATGCCTCTGGTCTGGAGCCATACAGTTCAAGTTGCTACTAGGTTGACAGGGAACAGATCTCTGACTGAAGCTCTGACTTCGAAACCCACTTAGGCAGTCACAGCATCTTTGGGGTTGTCTTTGCCCTAAAGCCTTTCATTGTTAAACACATGGCCTGACCTTTAGCATCAAACTTGTTGAGCTCTTTTTTATCTGATGGTGCAGTCTGGTCTCATCACTCCATTAGCTAACAGGACAAACCAGGCTTGAGGTCAAAGGTAAGCGGAGAAAAAAAGGAAGGAAGGAAGGAAGAATGGTTAGTGGAAGCATGCAGAAAAAGCAAATGGAAGACTTGAGTGATCGCTTTTGTTGTCAGACAGATGAACCATGAAGGAACAGAGATGTTAGACTGTTTGGATAACAGAAACCAAGTCCAATCTCAATACACCCCTTGCCTCTAACACTGAGCCATGCCCCTCTGTTTTGTGCATTCATGCCTATGGGTAGTGTGTCCCTATTCTTGTCAGGATAGAGGTAAAGGGCAAAGTGTTGGGGCTACATGGTTTTTCAGATGCACACACCAAGTCTTATGAGAACTCTGTCATTTCAATGTGTTATGATATTTTTCTTTATAACAATCATGAAACAACTGCTACTTGTTTGCTGGTGTTGCTAACTGGCTAGCTAGTTAACATTACTTTTTTTATTGCTGATTTGTGCAGGACAGTCCTGAATTTTGTTGTTCCCCAAAGTCGATGCCATGCGTCGCCAGAAATGTAACTAAAGTCCAGCAATCAAGTTGCTGGACTTGGTAACGCTCCTCGAATATCAGTGTGGACGGGCAGAGTAGTAGCACGGGTTGCTAATGTTAGCCTCTAATGCACTGCTAGTGGCTGAAAATGAAGTAGTCTTCTTTTTTTATTTCATGACTTAATTGATAGTCTGAAGTTGTGGATGCATTGATAGTGTCCATGCTTATCTATCTAAGTCAGATGGCATTGTGATAACACCATGATTGACACTGTAATACAAAAGAAACCACCACAGAAATCAAGACAGCATATTGGAAATGTATGTTTACGTAAAAAACACCATGTATAGTTCTGAGGGACCAGAGGGCACAGGTTGCCATCCCCAGAGTCTGGCATGGCTAAAAACAAAAGGAAGAGTTGAGAGACTTTTTTTGTTGCTGAGCTGTCGGAGTGGAGAAATTAAATAAAGACACTTGCAATAAATGTAACCATCAAACCCAAGCACAAAAAATAAACATTATGACGGCTGGAATTGCTCCTTTGCCACCAACCACAAGCAGCAGTTCTATCTAACCTCACCCACCGCAATGTGATTATTAGACCTACTGCCGCCTGGAATGCTTTTTAGAGGTCTGCTCTACTTTATAGTACATGTGAATTGTCGGTGTCTGCAGTTTGCTGACAAATCATGTACTTTCCTTGCTCTGAGGTGCCCCTTTCCTACTGGATTACGACTCTCACCCGCAAGTCTCTTAACCCCCGGACTTCCAATAAAAAATAATTTGGCCTTGAGGGAAATCAAGCCAGTGTTGGCGAAGGAGTGGCACCAGCTCCAAATATCCCATTGTGCTTTCTGTACATCGCATTCTACTACTCCCCCGTCTGTCTTTCATTCTCTCTTTGCCTCTCATTCTCCCTGCCACTCACTCGAACTCCCCACTTTACTACAGCTATGAATTCCACCCTGACCTCCACCTGCTCTTCATTGCAGATGAATGTGCAGCTGCAAGAGGGGGCTTCCACAATATGGTTATTGTGAACAGTGGACATTTATATGGATGGGTGCATGATCCCCACTCGCAAATTCAATAGTCTAGCTTTTAGTGTCGTCAGAAAAGATCATCCCTTTCTTCAGATTTCCATCTCTTTCACAGAGAGCTATTTGTCAACTCGGTTAGGAGTGAACTCGGCCATCGTACAGTGGAGCCTCTTCAATCACACTTTTCGCCTTCAGGGATAATTTGAGAATCAATTAACCTGAAAAAAGAATGTAAGGTAATTTGGTTCCATGTAATGCAAAGCAATAAATCTGGTGTATATTGCATTAGCTTTGAACAAAGGAAAGGGGAATCAATGACTCTTCCATTATCATAACTGATTTACATCCATAACTTTTATCATTACACTGATAGGAGACCTACTGATGGTGAGGTTCAGGAAGCAGGCCTTTGCTTACATTGCATTATAGACCGCCAGGTCCGGTAATTTACTGAAACACTTGAGAACAAGCTGTTAAATCATTAACAGCAATGTCTACACCTACTATGTCAATGCACCTTAAACAAACATATGTTGGGTGTGATATCAAGGTAGTGTTGTAGAGTTTAAGATGAAACACCTTTCTAGAAAATAAAACCTTAAATACCCTGGCAATATTGTTCAGAAAGGTCTCAACACAAGATCCATTAAGCAGCTGTCTTGTAGCTTTGAGTGCTGTCACATAATCTTCATCAGCAGCTAAGTTTACTCAGCAGCATGGACTTTTTTTCCTTTCCCCCTTTTTAAGTAATTTAAAGACTTTTCATTAGCTTATTAATTGAGATTTTTAATTTACTTTTGACCTCATTGAATCTGACATAGCAATCTTACCTCACGGCCAGTTTTGAAGTTGTTCTGGAGCTTTTGATCATATCACAACCTTCATAAGCAGAAATGTTCTGTATATGTTTGATCTGCAAGGTATCTAAGAGTTTCTATTCATTTTTGGTGTTTCCCTCATTCACCTTTGTCCCATCTTACCTGTCAGGGTTTCTTAACAACCGCCACAAGAGGGAGTCCCTGTGCTATATAAAATGTATACAATTTTTGTAGCTGGAGAGAGTTAATGATTTGTGTTGCCATAGGAAGACCTGTAGTTGGTCAAATGTGGTGTGCATGACTGTGCTGACTTAAAATTGTAGATGACACATAAAATGTTAGGTGCATATAAGACACAAGTAAATACATTATGAAAAAAATGCAGTGGTTTGGGCCGCCTGCATTGGCTGAATAACAATGGCCTCTTTAGAACAAGGCATGAAATGGATAGTCAGGGGAGCTACAAATAGGTTTTGTGCTGTTTGCTTCCTGCTAAAGTGGGCTGCCTGTGTGATTAGGTTGAATTTATACTCTCAGGTAAACCCAATAGTATAGACAGTCAACCCGATCTGATAACTGGGATCAGCTGTCATCTGCTGCCCCCAAATGTTGAACATTAAAAATGACATCTCGGGTGCAGTGGTGTGAGCTGCTGTTAGTTTCCTTTCATAACTATTATGCTATAAGAAATCATCAAAAATGGCAAATATCACACAAATAGAAAACGCAGAATGGATTTATTTTGTGACTTTAGGAAAGGCAGTGCTGGTATGAGGAAGTAAAAACAAACAAAACAAATGTAATCACTGACAGAAAAAAAACATTTCTATCAACAAAGAGCTCAAACATTACAACACTTTAACCTACATGTTGGTTGAACACAAAGCAATGATCAACAATGATCCAACTAGCTTAGTAAACGTAAGAAAGAACAGAAAGTGCTGTTGCTGTTCAAGTTTGGGAATTTCTGCAGTTCTAATAGTCTATAACAGGCAGATTTATGTGAACATGCTGCTCACAACCACGAGGGAAATCCTCACGAACAAGGCAAGCAATTACCTTATTACATTAAGTCTTATTAAGTCCGATAAACCTCAGATAGCTTTTATACAAAGATATAACTTTTTATGCCATTGGTCTCTTCAGTGGGGCAGCAACAAAATATTCCCCATCCCCCATCATAGGATGATCACAGGAGAGTGACACAAACAAACAGGTGTTAAATTTCCAAAGACAAACCATTGTCATATTTTAAAAAATGAGAAGCCAGCCATGTTTTAGTATTTTCTTGATAAATGACTATCAAACTAACTCACTGACATTGATCCATATTTTTTTTTGTTTTGTTTTTACAAATTAACGTACAGGATGACCCATACATAGCTCAGTATGGGGATGTCACAGCATTGTGTGGAACAGTCGAAAACAGCAGTCCACTACAGAACTGAGGTGTTACGACTTGTGCTCATATAAGTGCTGTATTGTAGGAAACTGGTCTTGTTTCAGTTTTGTGAAGACATTTCACCTCTCATCTCAGAGGCTACTTCAGTTCTAACTGACTGGAGGAGATTTGCAGGCTTTTAAACTCTGTGTGAGAGTGTCCTTACAGAGTCGTTAAGGACACGAGTGAGCCCTGAGTTTCAGAGTCGCTAGGGCCACTTGTGGGTCGTTTACTTATCCAGCCTTCATGTGGGTTGCTAAAGCTAGGTGAGCCCAGGTGTGAATGATTGTTAAGCTGTCTGGGGAGGGAACTCAGTACTGCATTGTAGGTGGGTGATAAGTAATGTCGTAGGCCACAGACGGTTGTTCCAGCATGGTGTAGACGGATTATTTTACTGCTCTTTCAAACCTTCTGTCTTTTCTTGCCAAGATGTTTACATTGTTGTCCTCAAAGGAATGTTTTTTCTCCTTCAGATGTAAGTGGAAAGCAGACTCTTGACCTGAGGAGTTGGCCCTCCTGTGTTGTGCCATTCGTTTATGGAGAGGTTGTTTTGTCTCCCCAATGTACAAATCTGTACAGTCATATAATATACAATATAGGATATATTGTACATTTAAAAAAACTATTTTAACAGGTCACAGCAGAAAGCAGCATTCGACTGCCTTTACTGAGGCTGAAAAAAATTACAATTAACTGTATAGAAATGTGTGTGCACGTGTGCGCAGCAATCTATATGTGTATTAGAAATACAAAGGAATCGCTGTGGTGTATTCTTGATGTATAAAGCACACACGCATACTCTGTCAAAAACCTTATGTTTATCTTGCTATTTGCAATCCAATTTCATAATGTCAGTATCGATCCTAATCCTAGCCCTCACCTTCTCTCCCCCTCCCTTGTCCCACTCCGCTCTAAAAGACCCCAGGAATTAGCCGGTAAGGCACCGCATCCGTGTAGCGTTTCCAGTCCTTGCCATACTTGCTGCTGCAACGGTGTTCATCACGCACACAGCGGTGCACCAACAGGATAGTCATGTAAACTATGTAAAAGTACGGGAGCATGTGGCCAAAGCCACAGGCGGCACAGTAGGCCAGCGACCCCATCAGGTCACCAGTATAATTGAGATGGCGGGCCACTCCCCAGAAACCTGAGGTCATGAGCTTGCTGCGGTGGACGACACCGTCAGCGGAGCGATACAAACACTCGATGAACGTTGGCTTGCGGCCCCAGATTGAGCAGGAGCCTTCAGTACGGCGGAACAGGTCCTTCTGGTGGTTAGTGGAGCGGAAGATGTAGTAACCAACAAGGCCAAACAAGAGGACAGCCAGGGCGTGGGCGTCTGAGAGCTGGACTGGGTGGTACACCAGGTACAGACCCTGGAGACACAAGAGACATTTACTTTACTAACATGAACCAATTACAAAGTCCATGCTAGAGTGTAGCATACACTTGTATACAATTTCTCTATGACATACACACACACTTATTTCTTTTTTTTTTTTTAACAATTTAATTTGATTCAGACGCTTATTTTAGAGCTAAATAGGAGAAAGAGGTTACAATAATTTGTGTGTGGATGACAAGTATTTGATGGAGGGAGAAAGGTAGATGATTTAACTTGGTTACAGACATTTTTGCATTGTGATATTACTCAACTTAAAACTATATGAAAACTAGTTTCCTGATATGAGAGAGATGTGTCTGTGTGTGTATGTTGTTACCTGCAGTGTGTAGAGGTAGGGCAGCCAGACACAGTCACCCCAGCCCAGATACCATCCAAAGTGGTCATGGCAAATATCGATGGTCTTCAGGTACCAGGCCTCATTCCAGAAGAAATCCAACACATAAATGGCCTACAAGAAAACACAAATGACACAAGCTTCCAGTCATTATTATGACTCTTAAACTGTAAATCCTGTCAATTGTGACCCATGAATTAGGCATTTTACACATCATACAGTTGGTTACCCTAACACTTTGAACAACAAGCCCACTCGCATACACATAACATTTAGCACAGATGTACACATTTACTGAGACCAGACACAAATTCAAAGATCTATCTCAAGATTTTAAGGATTGTGTGTGACAGGTTACATGAATAACATCGATCATCTCATCACAATGTGATGTTCTGCTGGGAAACCTTGGGTGCTGGCATTCATGTGAATGCCACTTTACACGCACCACCCATCCAAACACTGTTGTGGACCAAGTGCACCCCCTCATCACAACAACACTACCCGATGGCAGTGGCCCCCCAGCAGGACAGTGTGCCCTGACACACGGCAAACACTGCCCAACGGCCAACTGCCTCTATCCAACCACTCCGTTGCCTGTCGTCTGACCTGTTCGGCAGAAAAGTTGCATTGAAACATACCGCCTCGACTACTGCCAGCTACACAGTTTTGTGTACGTTCTGCGCTTGTGTGAGATGCAATAAGTCTCCTTAACATCGGGGGAGATGCTCTGACCCAGTCCTCTAGCCATCACAATTTGGCCTTTGCTTAAATCCTTACGCTTGCCCATTTTTCCTGCTTCTAACACATGAACTTTGAAGACAATGTGTTCACTTGCTGCCTAATATCCCACCCACTAACAGGTACCATGATTAAGAGATAATCAGCATTATTCACTTCACCTGTCAGTTGTCATAATGTTATGCCTGATCGGTGTGTGTGTGTGCATATATATATGCTTTCTTGGCTTATGATTATGGTCATAGATTCAAGCCAAAAAGAGAAGGTAAAGTTGAGTTTCATGTGACAGTTTCTGAAATCTCTTGGTTTGTTTCCATATTGCAGCACTTCTGCTTCCACATAATAAATTCACTTTTTCAACAGATATCGTTCCATCCAATGAATCCATCCTTCTTCCTCCTTACCTGCAGTACGTTGACCAGGATCATGGAGTTGGTGACGTGGCCGTACAGTTCCTGTTGCTTGGCCATGTAGGACAGGTTGATTAGAGTCCAGGCTACGATGCCGGGCCGACCGTTGAAGAAAAGCTTGAAGTCAAACCACTCGCCAATGCGTGGGTTGAACTCAATGCCCATCATGTAGTCGTAGAAGACGTTCCCTGTGAACTTGCTGTAGAATCACAAAAAAGGTGGAAGGAAACAAGTTGATACAGTTCTGTACCAATTACTAGTAAAGAACTAGTTCATCTTTAGATATTATAAGTACCTTCCAGACATAGAAAACATTCCTGCTGTAGAAATCTGCTCCACTTAATTGTCATCCTGTTATCAGTACTCACCAGTCCTCAGAGTTTGTGGGGAAAAGGTAAGCCTTTATGAACGCAAAGGTGGCCACAGCATAGCCCAGTATGTTAGCACACCACATCAGGGGGATCCAGTTGTCGAAGATGATGGTGGGAGAAAACCAGTGGAAAAAGTTGGCATTGGCATACCACAGAGCATGAGTGATGAGCCAACACTGCAGGCCGTTGATCTGGTACTTGTTAACGAGGCCTATAGGAGTGGATGGGGACACAAAATGATTTTGTTACACAGTTCAGAGGTACCAATCCCCACAGGCACTGAGCCACATCGGTGTTACACTGGATCTTTTAATAAAACAATGGCTGTGGACTGATGAGCTTGGGTGTGTGTGTAAATTACCAGCAGGGGTTAGCGCTCCGTCCTGCACTCCACCAACATAGCCAGGAATAAACTTATGAGTGACGTCAGGAACACACATGTACAGGAACACCTGAGGGACAAAACAACAACCTGTAAATTGCTTACATTTGTAAAGACAATGGATTAACTCTTCTGCCTAACTCTTATACTTATTCTTACCTGGAAGGCTACCCAGATGGTGTATATCTTGGCAGCTGACCAGGTGAAGGAGGCTGTCCGGGCCCAGATGGAGAGCAGTGAGGTCTCTCCTTGGAGCAGCTCAAACACGGGCTGGCTGATCGAGCACTGGTACTGATCACAGGCCATCACAAAGTAGAAGACAATGAAAGGGGCAAACAACAGGAGGCCTATCACGGAGATCAGGGAAAACCAGTCCACCTCCCTGAGAACAAATCCGATATACATACAGATACAGTATGAGGACGTGACAGGAGAAACAAGCTGTGATTAGAACATTATGTATTTTTTGTAAAAACAATGATAATATATTATTCGCATGAACTCACAACTCATAGTTCTCTAAATGTGGGGTAATAATGTGTCAAGTGTTACTAGAGAGTCAAATGAAGTGTTACAGGGTAAGATTACAAAATCAAAATAACCCAGAAAAAACTTTTTCCCAAGAAATTTCTCCTTGAGTCTGACAGTTTCTTTTTAATTTCCATGTATCACTTTTTAAACAAACTCCCGCATAAGTCTTGAAAGGCGATATTCACATTGCATATCTCAAACATGAAAGGTTGGGCTTTGAAAAGTTATTTTTTCAAATAAGAAATAACTGTTACTGTGAGCAATTTCAACTTAGATCAGTTGTGAAAATTAAATTTGCCTCCTTGTTTTCTAACACACTTTGCTGTTATTTGCCATATTTAAACTAATTTTTTACTTTCTCAAGGCAAATCCGATCCATCCCATTCACTCTGCAGGCCTGCCTGTAACACAACCTTGACCCTAGATGTAAAATAAATACAATAAAAAATTGCGTTGCATGTATTGTTCTTTCATTTTACATGTTTATCAACAGTGCTGCCAAAATGCAGGTGACTTACACTAAATACAGTGCTTGAATGCATCATGTTTAGACACAAATGGAGCACTGGAGCTGCTGCTTTGCTAACAGGCTTGCACATGCTATGCTTCCACTGCAGACATGGTGTTACAGTGAACATCTCAACTCAAATAGCAGGAAAAGCATAATGAGGGCCCTGCTTCATTTAACTGTCTCTGAGAGTCAACATGCTGAATATGATGGCCCTTTAATAAGGGTGATGGCTGCATCTGTGTTTGCTAAGTTTACATGTCCCTTCTGTAACCTCTGACTTAAACCTTCTGACATTTATGCTGACCTAGCTACAGTATTAGAATTCACATTGTCCTGCTGACGAGAAACAATCTGTTAACTCCACTACATTTTTCTAACTTTTGTTTTCTGTTCCCACAAGTTGCAAGTTGTGTCACTCTCTCACTGTCCACTCTCTCTAGCTTCCTCCTTCTCCTCCTCTTCCTCCTCTCTTTTCATTCAAGCTTCCTTCTGATGGACCACGGGCCCTTGGGAACATCTACCTTCCTGGCTCCTGCTGCCTCACATATTGATGGCTCTGCTGGATCATTGCTCTCTGTATTACTATCTCCTTACATCTGTATTTCTGAAATATTTGCTGCCTCTTCACTCTGATGATTTCTTTTTCCTGCTAATAATTATCTTGTGTGGCCTGCCCTCTTCCAGGTCACCATGGTGGAGAGGAGGTCATGTGGGATTGGCACCACTTGGCGAAGCCTTGGCCTGCTCAGTCGTCCTCCTAGATCCACACACTTTATATATATTATATTCTTTTCTATCAGGTTTTCTTATCATTCCAATTTGTAGACTGTGATTTTGTTGTTCTGTTCTGTACATGCAACATCTATTGTATTTCCGTCCGTCCTGGGAGAGGGATTCCTCCTCTGTGGCTCTTCCTGATGTTTCTTCCATCTTTTCTCCCTGTTAAATGTTTTTTTTCTCTCAATATGGCAAGGACAGAGGATGTCGTTCACTGTACAGATTGTGAAGGCCACTGAGGCAATGTTTTTCCCTCTGTTGTTATTTTATGAATTTATTTGCACACACAGGCCCAAAATACCCACACATGCACAAACAGTACTGATACACATGCAGTAATGCATGGAGAGATTTCAGAGTGAGGGGGCTGCCCTGTAGTCAGACTGTAGACCTGTAGACGTCAGGATCTGGTGCCTTGCTCAAGGCCAACCCAGCAGTGCCCAGCAAACTGAATTGGCACCTGTCCAGTTACCAGACTGACTGACATACTGTTTGTATTCACTGGCCACCCTCCTGTCCCAGAGCCACGTCCCCATGCACTGAGCTACTGCTGCTCCAAGACCATTCTACATAAAGTAGATATTAAACCACTATTTTGTAAGATTCAAAAGAGAAAAAAAAAAGATCAAACATCAAGTGAGGCAGGCTTTTATGTGCTATCCTGCAATGTTAAAGCAACAATATAATAATATTATTTTGCAAATAGCTAAGTATTAATTAGAAAATATAATTTGTCAGGATTACATTGAACTTGATGCAGTCAGATGCAGTTTCTCTCTCACTGTCTGACTTTATTGTGTGTTGGGTGGATAGATGGATTGATGTCATCACATCATTCATTTATGATAATCTGGTAATCATGATTATGCCATCCCAAAAATCCCAAAAGCGATGACACCAAGATGATTGGGTTGAGTCTGCTCACTCTATCACTAATTACATGGATTTGTTTAACATGTAGTTCCAGAACTTGAACTCTACATAGTAGCCCAATCTAAAGTTATTCTCTTCAATCTCAATGTACTTTTAACGCAACTTTTTAGGTAGGAAGGTTTTGGTTTGAATTTTCAGGGCATGCTTAACTCTGTGATAAACTTGTAGTGGAGTCAAGTGCATTACATTACAAAATGGCCAACCTGTGACATGATCTTACCATGCTCTCCCCCACTGTGCCGGCTCCTCACTCTGTTCAGATGGTTTCCCATTAGCACTGGGCTGAGTTCGTCTCCTGGTGGCCTCCATGCCAGCTGTACCATTCAGTTCTGCTGAAGGATCAGGCAATCAGGTTAGGATCAGTGGTGCAGTGGCAAACTGTGCTTCCTACACTACCACAGTCCTTTAAAGACAGTGCAACATACAATGGCAGTAACCAAACATAGGAGCAATGAGTAATGGTACAAACGAACAAAAGAAATTTCATTTTCTTCTTTTATCACTTTTGGATTTGGTGTCTTTTTGTGTCGTCTCTTTTAATAAAAGCTCCAAAGGGTCACCACAGGTCAAAATTATGTAGCTCAGTTCCACATGCCAAACCTTTATAAACAGATAATGAAGTAACTGGGGGAATTAGAGTGCATGTCCTTGGAGATGTGAGATAACAGCGTCTCGAATGGAGGCCAGCCTGATAAAGCTATACAGCAGGCTGTGGGTACACTAATGACGCCGACATCTTTATTTAAATGAAAAACAAAGTTTTATTCTCTGTAACTGTTAATATCTCTCTCGTCCCCTCTCTTTCTCTGTCTCTCTGTCTCTCTCTCTCTCACACACACACACACTTTTGTTTTAGCAGAATTAAGGCCAATTCTGCTAATAGTCACACCAAAGCTACACTAACAATAGCATAATGAGCTGAATGCCTCCGTCTCTCTGTTTTGTCCATGTTAGCATGTTTTCCAGCAGTATGGCCCACCAGACTGATGAAATGACGTCACGTGTGAAGGGAAGGGAGTGAGCCTCCGTTGCATAACAAACTTCAACACTCTCGTCTGCATTTATGTTCACGAAACTGAATTATCGCAGTTGTTGTCTCCTGCACTTTTGTCCTGGTGCTAAGCTGCTGTGAGCTCCTCAACCAATGGTATCTTAATTAACCTAACCACCAAATATCCTCGTCCTTGAACGGTGCGTTTTAAATAACATGCCGACACTACGGACATCTTTTGACGTAAACTGGACGTTATACTGGATTAAAATCTTGTTAAAGATGCGCTATTGTACACTCACCCATAGATAACTGCACCGTCGGGCAGAGTGAGAGAGACCCAGCTCGTGTTTCCTCCTGAACCAGGTGCTGCTATCATGTAACCGCTGGACAAAACTCGCTGGGCCCCAGACTCCGCCCATAACGCCACTACGCATTAAAATTCAACCAATGGTTTCAGTTAAAAGGCGGGCCTGTGGAGTGGACTGGCATTTGATTGGACAGTGCTAACTGGAGCCACCAGCGCCTCATAAACTCTCCAGTGGTTGAATGGGCGTCAAGGTAATCGCTGATCAGGCAGTATTATGACACAGCTGGCACCGTTATCTACTTTGCGTGTCCAAACACTGGCCTTGAGCATGCTGCCTTTTTATAACAGGTAATTATGTCAGTATGATACCAATGATAAATGCATGAAGACATTAACAGCCAAATTTGCTTAGATATTTTTTTTTCCCATGGTGTTTCATCTTAATGCTTTCTAAAGTCAAATTACAATGCTTAAAAAAACACAATAAACACAATAAATGTTTGTAAATAGTAGTGTTATACCTAAATATCAAAATAAATAAACAAAGTAACAAAGAACATTAAACTTGTCCTCCTTAAATTCAATCTAAAAGCTGTTTTGAAGTGTTTGGGTCAATTCAGTAGAGAAATGGAAGTTGAGCGGAAACTTAAGTCCAACCCAAACTAGGAACATTTAATCTCATGATATGTTCCTCTTTAACTGTAGCAGATGACTAAAACAGGTCTGTTTGTGCCCAACATGTACACACATCTGGCACTGCAAACAAACAGTTGCTCAGAGTTCTAGTGGGGAGTGAGAATTGTCTCCTCTGTGACCTGAATGAAATGAAAGTCACGTTTATATTTACCCTTTCAGTATTGTGGTTGTCACAAGTGGGCAGTTGCTTCTGAGTGTTGTTAGGATTTATTTTTTACCTCTCTGCACCTCATGCCTCTCACGCTTTAAAATTAATCTAATTGATTTATATTGTTTGATTTACATTAATACACTTGATTCTAATTGACAAATAAAGACTGTGATTACCTGTTTTTACTAATGATCAATACTAAATAGTTAGATAATGGGTGGCAGACAGGCCCTGTTGATAGATGAGAGGGTTGGAAGCATTAACCCTTTTTATGAGGGGTTAATACATAGGAGAGAAGAGCCAGGGAACGAAATATATCCATCAATCCATGTCTCTTAGTGAGAACAGGCCACAGTCTTAAACCAAAAGTGTTTGCATGAATGTGTCCTTGAGGTGTGGAGGAGGGTGGCAGAGAGGAGGCAGAGGCTAGGATAGATGGCAGGAAGGGAGTTTTTCTTTCAACAGGCCGCTGACCACCTGGAGACTATCGTGTTGCTAAGGGGCTGGGACCAGCTCGTGCATCAACGAAGGGGGGCTAAGTCTAAACCACAGCACCACCCCACCTGTACAACCAATGAATATTGTTAAACTTATCTGTTCTTAACCAATGAGAAATTCTACATTTTCTGATACCAAAATTATATGGTACAATGTAAAGAGAGATTTTGCATCTTTTTCTGGGCGATTGGTTACAGAGTAACAGCACTCCGCTGACTGTGATTTGTCAAACAGAGAAAGTCCTTGATCAAGCCTTTTACTTAATGATACAATTCGAAATAAATGGTAAACAGTACGTCGTGGTTCTGTCTTCACTCAAATAAACGAACACGCTCAACAGTGTCCTTCCTTATATTTCCTCATTGTTACTATTGTGATTATTTGTTCATTTCATTCATTAATTTTTTTTCTTGTGTGGGAATAAAATGTTTGTGGATCCATATTAAAATCTGCAACGCTCCTGTTTCCAGGTGCATGTACATAAATTAACCACTAGAGGGTAGTACTCAGCTGTGAAATATACAGACACTCTCTTAAAATGACAAAAGGTATTGTTGCTTATGCCTTTGGTGGACTAAAGTCATCAGAGTCTGTTCAAGTCCATACCACCATCACCGTAGTCTGTCCAAATGGAGCGAAGCGCATTGAATTTTATTTTTTCCAGCCTATCAAATTGAGTCAATCTAGATGTGTGACATTGTGCTAGATCCAGAAGAGCACAGAGCTTGCTCTTCATGTACAGTAGGATGACAGCAATCGCTGAGAAAATAAAATAACCAGCTGCCCATTTTACATTTCATTCTTGCATATAAGCATTTGTATAAAGATATCAACATCATCATTTACAGAATTTTTTTTAGCATTTCAAAACAAATCTGCATACTGGTAACTGTTCTCGGTCATCATTATACAGCGCTACATGGGTTTCATCACAGAACTGAGCACTATTGAAAAATACTGCCCCAAATCTCAGCGTCACTTAGACTATTAAATGTTGAGAATAAATGAACGCGAGGAGGAGAGAGTCCTGTTTATGTTTCTATCCACCTTTGGAATGTGTTGAAATGTGAGCAGCTGATTAGGGGTACTTTTTCTTCAGTACTGGCTTTAATGTTTGGAATTCCTGTCTCATTACTTTTCACTGTTTTGTGCCAAGTGAGCCATTTCTCTATCGTATTATCCCTTTCATGTACTCAGCGCCAAGCACCCTCCATCTGAAACTCCTCAAGACCCCGACACTGCTGCAAAGAAATGTAGCTGTATGATCATTGCACAGTAACAAAATGTAGGTTGACTTCAGTAATGTTGAGAGGATTTTGCTATTTTCTTTAACTGAAAAAAGGAAAAAAAAAGAACTTTGTCCTGATTTAATTCTTCTCCAGACACTCTACTGTGTCTACAATCTATCTCCTATTCCCCTCTGCAACTCCCCTTGTTTTTTGTTTTCTACCAGTTCTCTCCGTCTGTCTCTCTACAGTCCGCATTCTCTTTCCATTCCTCTCTTCTATACTCTTTGATCAGATGCCTTGTTGCTATGCTGTATCCAGACTGTGTGACGTATCTGGGCCAAGCAGCAGCAGACATCATTGCTATACAACACGTCTGAGACAAAGAAGAGATTTTGTGCTGCTTGCACCTTTGGTTACCTTGTGAAATTTGGAATTTGATGTATAAATGCACCAGGCTGCTCTCTCTGCAGGGAGCTCATTTACTGAACACTTTGGGTAACCCGTTTGACATTGTGAGATTCCTATGTTTCGATTATATCCTTGCGCTTTACGAACCACAACACAGTATAGTAACACAAAGTTTTTAATTTTTTTAGTTTAATTCTGACTGTGAAATGTATGCTTTATGAGGTGCTGCCCCCGGCCCCTAAAACCCAGGGTCCACAGCATGTAGGCTACATATGTTTTATGCCAACAATCCCACAATGCAATGTTTCGCACTTTAAAGATGCAAAAATGAGATCAGCTGTCAGTGATGACACAAAATGTTGATGATTCGTAAGGGTCCAAAATCTCAATTTACTGCTCACTAATAGCCTAAGGTGCACATGGTGCATCATGTAGAGCACCGCCATAGATTAAAATTATGTTTAGAAATGCAGGTATTTATTAATTATATCAATTACTCCTGGGCCTTTATTGTTATTGCACATCAAATTGTCTGCAATAAAAAAAGCCCCATTTATGATATAACATGTAACATTTCCGCATTTAAAGGTCTTAAAACAACTAGACCTTTATTATTTTTTAATGATTGCGACAGTGTTCAAACCCATAATTCTATTCAAGGTAAGAGTGCGTTTCACTTGGCTGCCTGATGCTATAATTTCCAGGAGAGAGTCAGACAGTTAAGAATAAAACTTAAACACATTAGCTCATCCATGAACAATTTTGCTGAGTCATGTAGATAGATTTTCATTGGCGGTGATTGTTGCTGTTGCTTCACGACACCAACAAATGATGTCTTTTGTCTTTTTAATTTTTTGATATAGGGACCCCTGCCAGCAGAATTTACTGTATACTGTGTGTTTAATGAGTCGTAAATGCAGTGTGCAGTCAGAAGTGAAATCTGCAATTTAAAATGTAGTTTCAGATTTGTTCAGTGGTAGCAAATCAGAAAAACTACTTCTCTCTTTGGTAGAGATGCCAGTACAAGTCTACTCTCTGGATTTTGGGGTTGCTAGTGCTGTAAGATGGTTAAGGTAAAAGTGTTTTTACCATATATTACCATTGAATTGTCACAAATGTGTGTTTTGTGACAGGTATGCCTCTTTTTCTAGTCCAGTTCATGGATTATTCAACAAACTGAACAAAACCAAAGAATATGACATTATTACCAAGTGCAAGGAGGACGGTCTGTGCTGTGTGCATATTTGTGTCATCAGTATAAAAAGAGCTTGCAGTGGTGTGTGTATGTGTGTGTGCGTGTGAATGCGTGTGTGTGTGTGTGTGTGTGGGGGGGGGGGTGTTGCCTGACAGATCCTACCCTAATCAGCTCCCTTGGGATAATGCATGTGTGTCTGTATGCATGACAATGTGTATGTACATTCAATTTTCAGAATGTATAACAATTGTGTGTACATGCTAGGTTTGTGCATATTAGTGTGTGTGTGTGTGTGTGTGTGTGTGTGTGTGTGTGTATGTGTGCGTGTGTCCCTTTGCTGGTGTTTAAGTGTCTAATGAATACGAGGGCCTGTGCTGTGTCAGAGACGCAGTGCAACATGGCTCTTAAATAATTTACTATAAATGAAAGTGAAAAATTAATGAGAGCAGATCCTCTCGTCTGTTTGTCCTCCCCCTCTCCCCCTCTCCTGTGGTCCTGATGTAAATGTCTTCCTCCACTCTCCGGCTCAGTTGGCCTCACCATCAGCATTGTCATTAACATTAAAATTCAAGAATCTGTAGTTTGGTTGTCTTCCATGGGTCCATGATAAACAACTCTCAATACACGTTTGGGATGTATTTCAAATTCTGTGCCTTTTTACCCATATGTACATAAATCTTGTCGCCAGTCCAGCCCATCTTCTTCAGAAACACGACCATATATATAGGTCAACTGTGCAAGCAGCTCATTTTGACCCATATATAACAATCTCTAGTAGCCATAGTCATTATTGCGGCAGCAAAGGAGGAAGTCAGACAAAGCAGTTTAAAGAAGAAGGGGTGGACCGACAAGTCAAACATTCAGAGGTAAGTTTGTAGTTGAATTATCTAACATACATTACATACAGACGTTAAGGCACATAAGTAACAAAATTATTTTAATCTAAACAACAATGTTTATCTAAATCTACGCTGAACTTTCCTTCAAGAGTCAAGAGTGACTTTTTAAGTTGTGTTCCCTACGTAAGGTAATGAATGAAAATGATGTAACTTTACTGTAACATACTTACGTAAGTGACCTAATGTGAATTACATTATTGACAAGACTGAACGTAGGTGTTTTAACCCAAAGTATGATCTCTACCTTAACCTAACCACTGGAGCCTAAAACTAAGTAGTTTTTGTGCCTCAACTGAACTGAAGTGCAACAGTTTGACAAAGTTATAACAGTCCAGAAATCATGTTATAACATGTGCACTTTTTGTCAGCAAGCTTTATTTTGAAATTCTAACTGGAGATTGCATAATACATATTATTACCAGCTTACTCACAAAGCTTTTCACATACAACTGAGGGGAAGGTAGAGTCACAGTTCGAAGCTTAAGGCCACCAAGCGGCCATATATGAGAAGTTGGGGGTGAGAATTTGTCGGAGCAACAGCCTGCTGAGAGTTTGATGTATCGATAATAAAACACATAACTGATACATTTTACTGCTGTTTTTCCTGATGCCAGTCACGTCTTTAGGTCTAAAGGTGTTATTAATTATTTGATGGAACCCTTAGACCTACCATCAGAGAACGAGTCAGTCTAGTTCTGTTGTGACTTTGAGGCTGCTCTTCCTTTTCACAGTTTCTCTACCTAACCTCTGCAAAAGCCTTTGCCCGGGAGAAGATTCATCAACATACTGTTTCAGTTGAAGCCTACTACTGACTGTGAAATTACTAAAACAAATTAGTATTAAATGCAATACTTGTCATGGTTCTGTTTTGTCATGTCTCTTGTTTTGAGTTCCATGTCCTCTTGTGTCCTTTCAGTGTCTCCTGTGCTCTCCCCTCTGTTTTCCCCTTGTTGCATGTTTGTCTCCCTCTGTCTGCCACTGTTATTTCTCCTCTGTGCTCATCACACCTGTCCTCTTCCCTCCTCTCTCTCCTCACCTGTTCCTCATCCCCTCATCAGGGTCTGTGCATTTAAGCCTTTGTCAGTTCGCTTTGTTCGTTTCTGTGCTATGTTCTTGTGGAAGAGTCCTCTCGTGTCTTCAGTCTCCTGTTATGGTACGTTTTCTTGGTTTTGGACTTTTGGTTCTTCATGTTTGATTTGTACTTTGCATTTTTGGTTGTACTTTGCTTTGCCTGAGTTGTTACTTTGTTTTGGCCCTCCGTTTTGTTGTCTCAGCTTTGTTTTAAATAAAGGTTGCTTTTTGTTCCCCCATCCTACCTCCTGTTATCTGCTTTTGGGTCCTAAAATCCTAACCTGACAATACTAAGTTAAAGATGGGGTTGAATTTTGGCAAATCTTAACTGCTTTCTTCAGTGCTATGGACATGATGATCATGGTTATTTTCCATATGGTGCATTTTCATGCATATTAATCATATCAATTATGACCAGAAAAGTGTAGTTGAATATTTAGTTCTGAACACTGGAAAGAAAGAATCACCTAAGCTAAAATAATAGAAGGTTATGTATTAGTTGGACCAACAACAGGATTATGATGTCATTGTAAGGGAGGGGACTGAGTGAACTCACCAGATGAATAAATGTAAAAATGTTGTGGTGAAATATTGTTGCTCTCTGGCCAAAATGCATATTGATAGTAATTTTAAACACAGGTAACTTTTGTACTGCATGCTATATATGCATATCTACCCTTTTTAACAGTCCCATGAGATGGTCTGTGTTTTTGTTGCATTACATCCTGTCAGCATGATCTCACACACGTTACCTCCAGTTTGTATAAGGTGCATTCAGAAAGTATTTGGACCCCTTCACTTTTTTCACATTTTGTTATGTTCATTTCTCAGCAGCAGGGACTGGGTGGCTTGTCAGGGATGAGAGAAAGCTGAACAGAGCAAAGTACAGAAATATCCTTAATGAAACCCTGGTCCAGAGCACTCAGGACCTCAGACTGAGCCGAAGGTTCACCTACCAAAGGGACAATGACCCTAAGCACACAGCCAAGACTCTGTGAATGTCCTTGAGTGGCCCAGCCAGAGCCCTGACTTCGAACACAATCAAACACCTCTGGAGAGACCTGAAAATGGCTGTCCACCAGCAGTCCCTATCCAACCTGACAGAGCTTGAGAGGATCTGCAGTGAAGAATGGCAGAAAATACCCGAATCCAGGTGTGCAAAGCTTGTCATACTCAAGAAGACGCAATGCTGTTATCACTGCCAAAGGTGCTTCAACTGAGTAAAGGGTCTGAGTATTTATGTCAATGTGATATTTCAGTTTTTCCTTTTTAATGAATTAGCAAACATGTGTCTCACCGCAGTGAGGTTGTCTTGTTCTGGGTGTTTGTCTCGTGACTTCCTGTTTTATTTTGAAAGTAACTCTCCTCTCGTTTCAGGTCACTTGCCCTTCCTCCTGTGTCACCAGTCTGATTGTCTCCCCTGATTCCTGATCATGTCCACCTGTTCCCCATTTACCTCATGTGTTTTATAGTCTGTCTCCCTTTTGTCTTGTGCCAGAGTGTTTCGTCCTGACACACACCTCCAGCCCGTCTCACAGCCCTAGAATCAAGTCTTGTTATCCAAGTTTGTATGCCTAATTTCTTTACCTCTGTGAAAGAGTGACTTTTTGTTAGAATTTTATAGCGCAGTGTAGCAGCCTGTTTTTGTCTGTAGTCTTTAGCTTTCCTCCATTGGAGTGATTTTTCTGTTTTTATAGCTTGGTTCTGTAGTTTAGAAAAGTTTATAGCCCTGTTCGCCTCTGTTGGAGTGCCCTTTTGTTTGAAGTTTTCATAGCTGAGTTGGTAGTGTAGATTAGTTTAGTCAGTGTTCTTAGCCTCCTTAGGGGTGATTTTCTGTTTTTCCCTGTTCTGTGTATTTAGGTAACTTCTACAGCCTGATTTTTTTTTATTTTTTTTGGTTCACCTGGTCATAGAGGTTTTGAAATTTCAGGTAATACAATAAAACCTGCCTCAATTTGTACTTCGCTCTGCATCTGAGTCCTCATTCCTAGTCTAGGTCTGACAACATGTCTAAAATCCTGTTTCTGCATTGTCATTATGGTGTATTGAGTGTAGATTGATGAGGGAAAAGTAATTTAAGCAAAAGGCCACAACATAACAAAATCTGAAAAAAGTGAAGAGGTCTGAATACTTTATCAATGCTCTGTATACCAACTGGAGGTAACATGTATGAGACCAGTCTGATGGGCTGTAATGCAAAAACACAGACCATCTCATGGGACCGCTAAAATGACGCCCAGACGGCATCATGATGAGTCACTTCACAATTATTTATTTGGAGAAATTCCAACGCTACAGCTCAGGATGTTTGTGTAAAACAGACAAAGATGATTTAGAGCCGCAAGGCTAGTGTTGGATTTCAGAGGGAGGATAAGTCCATTTTTTTCTTAATTGCTGATTAACAGTGCTCTGAATAACTGTGGTGGGAGTTCACAATGCATTTTCTGCCCTCAGCATGACCTGTGTGCTGTTAACACAACCACAGCTACATTTAACTGGAGGAAATGTATCTCGGGTGGCAAAATAAAATGCATTTACAGCATACTGTACTGGGCTTTAATGTGGAGGGAAAGGTCAAAAGTTCAAGGAGGACCACGTGTAGCAGTTGCTCTTGTCCAAGAACTGACCTGGACGCAGTGCTCAGTTCATTTCCTGGTTTGTGAATTAATAAAAGCCCTGCAACGCCGAGAGAAAGAACCCGGAGCAGTCAACGTTACTTTTAAAGGCATGAATTTACTGCTTAGCTGGCCCTCGTGCCTATGGGGCATCTCTCATGAGAGGAATAAGACAGACACAATAAATTAATCATCAGACTGTTTTTAAATGCCTGGAGCCACAGCGGAAACAAGTACACCGAAAAATATACAGTACATTGTGGCAAAAGTCAATTAAATTAAAGTCTGCGTGAGACGTTTCCTGTGTAGTGTAACCGCAGTTCTGCACGGTGGATCATTTCTTCTCATCAATGCTTTTTTTCTCTAATCTTGAAAGGACTGGAAACAAACTCAGGCCAGTTCACTGAAGCTTCCCACCACCAGCCAATCATTTTAGACTTTCATAGTGAAGCAGTTGCAGCATCTCCAGTCACTAATGTTACCAACAATGTAAGTGTATGTAACAGGCAAAGCAGGATGCAACCAAATCATCTGCTGTGTTATTAGTATGACACCTCAAAAGGTGCAATATGTAAGAATCAGCCCCCTGTCAAGTTCATAGTCCAAACACATCACCTCACTGCTGCTCACTGTGGCTGCTGTGAGGTGTCGTTAACACTGCTAACACCAGGGGGAGGTATTTTAGACCAGGGACAAGGGAACCCCGTGAGGAAAGATGGTGGGGAGCGGCACTGAAATAGGCGCCAGAAACAAACCCAGGTGAGCAGACAAGAGAACCAGGCTCAGTACCTTCCAGGACCCTGACCACGACCGTGACTGAGAGAATGATGAAGCAGCAGGTTCAGATGGAGACGTGAGCAACATTAAGGAAGGTCGGGCATCAGTCGGTACCCACCTCCGGAGGCATGAGGTAAACTGTTGAACTCACCTCTTGAGGCACCAAATGGTATAACAAGAGAGGATGGGTTTGACATTTGGAGTGTGTATTTGTTTTGGAGGCGAGTGACAGAGAGAGCGCAGGACGGGTCGTGATGAGGTCATGTAACAATAACTATATAAAAATGGCAGTGTTTTCGCTGATGGTCTTGTTTGCTGTTTCAGATTATTCATAATTATCAGATGAACCACAAGACAGTTTCATAAACACTGTTGTTTCTTAACATTTTACTATAATTCTTTTTGTAAATTTGTGAATGTTTAAAGACATGTATTACATATTTGAACTTTAATGCTGCTCACTACTGTTTTTTGTTTTTTTTACTTAAACTTGTGTAGAACAAAAAACTGTTAAAATGTTAAAAGTTTTGAAATGAAAAGCAACAGAGTTTCACCAGGTGCTGTTGCTCTGTTTGGGGTTTGAATCATCCAGGTCAACTCATTCGAACCCACTCTCTCATAATGAAATGACACTTGAAGAGGCTGTGGTTTAATTGCACTGACACAAAGGTTAGACCGGCACAAAAGTTTGACTGACACAAAGGTTAAACTGGTTTTCAGGGTGATATTAGCCTCTTTCTACAAATCTGATATCAGTCAGTCAGTGTGCAGAACACTCTCCGATATAACAGACTAGAGTAATATGTTCTAACATTCTGGGTTTATGGTTCTTAATGTATCTGAAAATATGTAAGCTCCTTGGAATGATAAGATTTAGAGATAAGTTCTTGAAATGCATACTTATGTTGGCTGTAACAGCTGGAATCTAAAAGTATTTTAATATGAACTAAATCTTTTCCCCATTAATATTTTAATGAACTCACCCTAAAACACAAACTCACATTCTTCACATTTCCGCAGCTAACTGTTAACAGTTAACTGGTTCAAAACTTAAGCTGTCCAGCTGGCGAGACAATTATCAGCAGCTGTGTCTCTGAGCTTCACCAGACTGGTGTGTGTGTGTGCGCATGTGTGCGTCTGCAGCAGAGAAATGTGCACAATATTAATATTTTAATCAGAAATATCAAACTTGTTCATCCAAATGCTCTCTCTCTGTTAAAGTGTGAGAACGTGAGCATCTTCAAATGTTTGCATACATCTGTGCAGCTGTGTTACATATCATGTTTGCCAGTGTGTGTGTGTGTGTGTTCCTCTGAGACTGTCCTGTTTCGTGTGTGTTTCTGCAAGCATATTGTAAGTGTGTCTGTTTCGGTGTGCATCTGTGTGCGCATTTCTGCGTGTTGTGACGTACGGGTGTGTGTGTTTAGTCTGTGAGATGCGTCAGTAACTGGGGCAGAACTGATTGTTGCTGATGGCTGTAGGCAAGCACAGACCTACATTCTGCTCTGCCATACAGAGGAGGAGGAGGAGGAGGAGGAGGAGGAGGAGGATGTTTGCAGTAGGTTAATGAAAACTGGGGTCTCTTCTGTACTCCTCTTCATCCTTTATCTGCCTTCTTCTATGACAACCTCCCATACTCCTTGTCTTGAGCTTTCCAATCTTTGTTTCGCTCTCTCTCCTCTACAGGCTACAGATGCCTCTTCATTCTGTCTGGTCTGACACTTGACAGACATGAGGACTTACTCAGCACATACAGAGGAAGTGACTCTGGAAGCAGAACGATTTATGACCTGAATGTAAAAGAAGAAGGGAGGGAAAAGGTCACGTTTCAGTATAGATTATTTTTCCAATATCCCAGGTTTAGGGGATAAAACATTGGTTCCAACTCAATTTCAGATTCACAAACATATGACATATAGTAGCTACAAGGAGACAGGTACACACTGCCCTAAGTGTATTTTACTTTTGTTGGAAATGTTCTGAAATACAGCTTCCACAAAGAAATTAAAAGAAGTTAACTAAAATTTGCACTTTATCAGAACCGGCAGCTGAAACTGTCTGCTGCTGATTCTGCTCCAAAATTGTGGCAAAATTTGAACCCAGGACCTCACAGGTAGAGAACAACACTGTAATGAGGCGATTCCTCCATTATCGGCTAAATTGCGAAGACCTGTCGACGACCTTTAAGAAAATGTTTTTTTTTTATCTGAGCCTTTATGTCCCCACTGCTTTTCAAGACAAAGTGATGCCCTTGGTCAAATACCCAATAACTTTTATGCGGATCTGGATAAAGGAAAGGAATTTTTTCAAGCATTTTTTTTACATTTCCGTTAATTTCTCATGGAATAATGAATGGATCTTAATGCGAAGAATAAGACATTTAAAGATGGCTGCTATCTATGAGTGAGTACAAAGGGCAACTATTGAGCCTTGTTGGGGTATGTGCTTTACTGATTGCCCTCTAGTGTTTGTGGTAGTAGTTTCTAACAGTTTTCAGAGGGCTGTACAGATAATGTTGTGCAGCCAATAGGGTGTCACATCAGAAAACAGTGATGTGTCGTTCTTGAGGACGGTTACAAACAGAAAATGTTGTTCAAGAATTTGGAAAATGGTTTGATTCACCTGCTATATTCAATTATATATTATTATTTATTATTATTACTATATTCATTCCATAACCCAGATTCAGTAACCAGTCAAGGTCACACAGGAAAAATATCAAATGAGGTATTCACTGAAAGTGACTTATCTTCAATGTCTTAATCCAGCATATAACATCTGCTCTGTTGTTATATATTGCTGACAAATTCTGCAGTAGCAGAGGTCACAGCCAGTTTTAGTTCCTCTCTGAGAAAAACAAAACAGGAAGTTCCTGTCGACGATGAAAAATCAGCAACTCACCAAATGACACCAACAAAAGTTCACATATTGGTGTCAAGAACTGCTCACATTTGCTTTCAGTGGGCGACATCAGTTGCTCAAGTTCCGCTGCATCCTCTCAACAGAAATGACGAGTCATGAGATTTTACGGACAGCTGACATCTGACATCTGACCCCTGACCCCACCCAGGGACAGTGGCCTGGGCGTATTCTGTTTTGCTTTATTTGTGTGTGTGTGTGTGTGTGTGTGTGTGTGTGTGTGTGTGTGTGTGTGTGTGTGTGTGTGTCAGCAGAGAGCACCACAGCACAGAGCTGCTTTCACTCAAAAATGATAAGTTATGATTTTTTATAAGGCTGTAACCCAATCTGGTGTGGGTTTAACCTTTCAAAGCTAACTGTGACAAATAACATTTAAAGTCATTTTTAGCCTCTGTATAACATGAGGCAGTCAGCGGTTCAGTGAAAGCACGAGGTAGGCTGCTGCTTTTTCTGTGCTGAATGTGACTCAGGCTCTTTTATTAGACGTCCATCTCTTGAACAGAAACATGTTGATTTGAAACATCACTGCTTCCTGCGCTGACTCCATTCAGGTTCAACTTTTTCATTTGTGATTCACTACAACATCTGAATCATCTTATGTGCTCACTCTTTTTAGGACATGTAAAAATGTCAGTATAACCGTCAGACTAATCTTCTGAGCAGTTTCACCACAGGCATTTCAGAGACAATAAATATAAAGGAACAGTGACAAGTGCTTCCTTTTTCTTATTTTCGTATATAGGTTCCAGTTCTCTCTGCTCATCCAGGATTGTTGTCGCTTCTTGTCGCTTCTCGTTGAAAGGCAGATTCTGGGTGGCCCTCCTCAAATGACCTGTGAAAAAGTTGGGTGTCAAAATGTCAATACTGTGAGCTGATCCTCAGCCCCATACTCAAATGGTCTCATTACATCTAAAGGTTTAGACAGTGATCAGAGGGACATCCTCCCTCGGTGCCTACAGCATCTGTAGAAGAACCTGCTCCACTGTCTCAGCATGCAGCCTCCAGCTCTGCCTGTTCTGCTCATTATTTAAGTGATTCAGGGTCAAATATTGTATTAATTGTATCTATTACGATAGTAAGTAAACTGATACACAGCAATAAAAACATTCAAAATAAGACAGCTATACAAACAAGAGTTTTCAACATGTTTTTAGGAAGACAATGTGACACGAGTCAGGCTATGAATGACAGACAGAAATACATCTGGTGAATATACTGGAATGGAGATTTCTGGCTCAAGAGTATTAGAAAAAAAAAACTACAGCCTTTAAACATATGTATTGCAAAATTTCATACAGGTTTAGACAAAACAAAAAAATAGTCTGAAGAAAAAATGTAGTCTGAAACAAGATGTGTTTTGGAGGCAAAATACCCCCCAAACTCAAAATGGACAAGTGCATGAGAAAATGATGCTGTCGCCTGCTGTGTCTGTCCTTTATTGGGTTCAAGCAAACTGCTTTCTTTCTAAAGAGTGAAAATACATAATCTGTACATAATCTATTAGGAAACTGAGTTTTCTGGCCCCCTGCTGAATGTGTAACAGTCAGATTTAAAGTGAGTTCAGGTCTCTCTCCTATGTCACGGTCATAAAATAACTTTTAAAAGGAAGTTCAAATATACAGATACATACATGATTGAAAATGAAACATCCTTATCTTGCGTAGTGGGAATTAATCATAGATGTATGAGCATAGAAAAACAAAACACTGTTTGAATGTTTGGAAACTTACACAGTGACAGAAAATGGCAATTTGGTGGTTGACTTTTTTGGTAGAATTGGTCGATTTTTGGTCAGCAGGATAGCAAGTAAGAAAACTGAAGTGTTTTCATTTGCATGAAGTGAAACAAGCAGGACTGTGCTCTCCAGTAGCTGTGCGTGAGACACCTCCAAATAGAAACCAGGTCTACAGTTAGGAATGCAGTAAAACCTTGTCAAATTGATTTAACCTGGCTGGAATCTGTCACTTTACCATACACAGCTGTTAATACAGCCGCTCTGTTTTCATGACTCTTTGAAGTGTGTTTACTTTCTCCGCTGATCTGATCACTTTCAGGAAAGGCCTCATGGGAGATGGTGTGAACCAAAGGAGGATTCTGTCGAGACCGAACACGTGCACTTCAGGTTTCTGCAAAGACAGAGAGCGAACCACTAAATCTGCCAAGTGTTAAGCGGGCTGGAGAGTGTGTGAACCAAGTGTACAGCGGAAAGACGAGACAATGTGTGAATTAAGGCACATGCATAAACACACAGGAAGGGTGAGGCTAAGGCCAGAAAAGCACCGGCTATCTATTACATCCTTCCTCCTGTCAAGGTCACCACAGAGGACCATCGTAGCCACATGAACGCTAACATACTGCTTTATGTTGATGCAAACACACACATATGGATTGGACATATGCTATTCATACTGACACACACAGGAGATGCACACATGGGGCATGTCCTGTCCTTTATCCATAGGAGGTCTCTCTCAGGGCACTCAGCATTTGGCATGCATGTAAAGCTGAGCATGTGTGTGTGTGTGCATGTTGTCACCTGCTCTCTATAAGGACTTCGACACATTTGTTCCAGTTCAATGGTCCCTCAGAGGGAACTTGGTTAACAGAAGGTAATTAATGTCCTGTAGCTTCTGTCAAACCGGTGAAACCACGTGGCGTATCATTAAAACTCGTTCTTAGGTTTAAACCCGCTTCATGACTTCCACGGTTCTTTCAGCTCGACGCAGAAGCTGTTCAGATAAGAACACAATATTGAGACACCACATTCTGAAATCATCATGTGACAGTCACATCTTACTGCCTGAAACCGATACAAGAAAAAGATCCCATTGACCACTCTCCTCTGCCCTCTGATTTCCCAGCACTTGTCTCTGACATGATCTATCTGTGGCCACAGGAATATCCAAGGCACTTTGACCTTTGACCTTTTAACCAGCATTTGGTCGCTCAGAGTATTATGTTACTCGAATACTCTGAGCAGTACGTTTGGCATACGAACACAAAACCATTGCCATTCTCCTCCAGATTAAAGTGGACACATAACTATAAATGTGCATTTCCCTTTTTTCACCGCTCTTACTTTATTTTAACCTGCAAGCAAAACCTAATATTACCTAAACTAGGCGTAGCTTTGTTCATGTCAGTGAGGGACAGATCCACATCAGACAGCAAACCTCCACCAACAGGATCTCTGCTCATGCAAGAACTGCCTCAGGGAACCTGTTTGCAGTTAGCTGCGGCTTTTACAGAATTACATAACTGTCTACTCTACAGCATGGTGGTGTGAACAGTAGTTATAATCAAACTTATAACAGTTATCTTAATATATTCATATATTTTCCCAGGATCATTCACTGCATGGCATGTACATCTCTTAAAATCAAAATTAGAACACAGATGAACTCTAGAAGGGTTAAAACGCTCATCTTCAGCTCTGATGGACTTTGTGGAGTGTTACAGTGACTTCACTGTTTTAATTCACTACCTGCTCTCACAGAGGTGTTTTCAGCTGTAGCTGGCAAGAAAAACCACCAAATCACTGTAAACTACCTGCTCAGCAGTTGCATGGGGGGAGTGAAAGACTGTGTTTCTGCTGTAGTTTTGAATAAAACCAAGGATTATTCAGACAAACACTGACAACAGTCATATTTCTTGAAGATCATTTAGAGACTGTTTTTTTTTAATGTAAACTAAATCCAAAGAGAAGCTGCCAAAGTTATGCTGTCAAATGCCAAATCTAGAGGATAAAATGCTTTTACTAATCTGAAATAAGAAAATGTAAAGAACTGCATGCACTCACACTGTCATTACTCAGGCTAAGAGCAGCTAGTTAGAGTTTGATTGAAATCTGTTTGTCCTCGTTTTTCCCCTCTCACCTGTTCTCCTATTTATCCATCTAGATTGTTTAGTGTTGTTTGCAAAATTCAACCACAACCTCTCTTCAGCAATCATAATCAGCAGACCTTGTTGTGAGCAGCTTCACATCATAACTATTTTCTTTCTATCAAACTGCACCCGCCGACCGTCTCACCAAGCAGATCTGAACTACACTGTATGTGCAGAGGGAAGCATGCGTCTGCCCATGAACGAAAGGCTTGTGAAAATGTGCCATGTGAACATTAATGGCATCCACCTCGGCTGAGCTGTAGCATTATCTAGCTTAGCCCAGTTAGCTAGCCTCTAATCAATGAATAGAATCACACTTCCTTTTGTGCGATGATACGGTTGGCAGGTGTTGTTAGGCAGACAGAAAATAGTTCTGACCACAATCTGCTCACTACAAGATCTGTGGATTGAGTGACCAGGTCAGTTTTTTTTAAATGTATTCTATTTTGTTGTCGCTTCTAGCTCACCAATCCGATCTATTACAACTTTATGAAGGTAGACGTCTCTATGATCAGTGTCACTAAAACTCTACAACACCAAAACAATTTCAGCTGTTAAACAGGCACTAAGAGGAAAAGTATGTATTTTTAAATTTTGGGGTGAAGTGGGCCTTTAAATTAAAGGTGCACGATGTATTTTTTGGAAAGAATCAGAAGATAAAGATCTCAATTACTGATTTTTTTATGTCCTCATTTTTCACTGAATAAACAAACTGACCTTAAAGGACAACACAGTTTCTTACTCTGCTTACATGTGGCGGACCCTGCCACCTTTCCAGTCTCAAACAGTGTTCTGGCGACTTTATTTTCCTCTGAGAACAGCTTGTTATTCAGTTATGGAAAAGAAAAAATCAGAGTTTGTATTATTACCTTATTAATATTGTAAATATTACAACTCTGAGTTTGGATTCCTTCTCGTTAACTGCACATTTCCCCTGTAACTCGACACAGAATGAGATTTGTGAAGTTCTCTTCAACACCAGAAACTGAGCTCTCTTCAGTTCAAATGTTTGCATCCCAAGCGCCTGTCACACAGAAGAATACTGATCTCCTGTTCCACACAGAGGAGCATGTGCCTTCTAGAGGTAATTAATACCAATCATTTTAGAGAAGGCTCCTATAACAGCACCTCACATGACAGTCTGTACAGGTCACTGAAAGGTTATGAAAGTCATATTCTCTCTAAAAAAAAAGCAGGTGATTAATCAGGGTCACCAGGACACATTCCTACACACACTCTTCTGGTAGCTCTAATCTATTTGACATTTACCCCCTGCTGAATTTTTCTGGTGGTCTATAGTATGTCAGTGTGTTTGTGTGTGTGTGTGCGTGTGCGTGCGTGCGCCCATGTGACAGTCCGTCCAGAGTTGTCCAGCCTCCTTTTTTTTTTTTTTTGACTCCCTTGCAGTTGCGTGGATCGTATTACTGGCTCGCTCTCCCCGCACCGCTGAGCCCACCGCCTCTGCACCAATCACAACCTGCCTTTACCTCCGCGCACATGCATGTATGCCCGAAAATACACACACGCGCACGCACATACACGCGGCGGTCCATCGCTGTGGTTCTCCGCTGCGTTCACATGCGTCCCCAACGACTCCGCGTAGCGCCGGCCGCGCCAAGATGAGCGGTCGCCCCGGTACCATCTGAACGTCTAAGCGCCGCCTGACCGAGCCAGAGCGAGAGAGAGAGAGAGAGAGAGAGAGAGAGAGAGAGAGAGAGAGAGAGAGAGAGACCATCTCTCCACCCTCAGAACCCATCTTCCCTTCGCCAGGAAGAGACCGCAGCGCGAGCCTTTTCTTTCGGCATCTTTTCTTTTTTTCTCCACCCCTCCTCCTCCTCCTCCTCCTCCTCCTCCTCCTCCTCCTCCTCCTCCTGTTCTCGCTGCATCCCTCCGTTACTGTCGCTCTCCCGGTTTGAAAGAGAAACCGGCCGTGATTTTGTGGACATACATTTTTGTATCTTTTTTTTTTTTCCTGCTGGGTGTTGGTAGCGCGCAGTTGGTGCGCGCTTTTGCAAATTCCGGTGAATGGTGGATTTGGCAAACATGGAGACCGTGGAGAAGGAATGCGGGGCCCTCGGGGGTCTATTCCAGGCGATTGTCAACGACATGAAGGTAAATGAAAGGCTTGTTTTTTTACGTCTCGCTGGATGTGCGACCGTGGTTAAACACATGTGCTCCCTCCCTGAGAATAAGCAGCCTCATTAATATGGAGCTGGTGTCTCGGTTTCAAATGCACATCTTAAATGTCCGCACACACACACACACACACACACACACACACACACACACACACACACACACACACACACACACACACACACACACACACCAATCCTAATTAGATGATTTGATTCAACCCTTATTTCACATTGAGATGGAGCGATGGCGCCGTTTACTTTCGCTGGGTTGCTGGTGCGAACCCCCCTCCCCGTCCCCGAATATTGGCTGCGCATGTATGTCAAAGCATCGGACATGCTTGACGAGATGCTCAGCAGCCTTTCCCCTGCACACACAGGACCACCACAGTCACTATAAACGGCCCGGCCACTGCTTCCACAGTGCGTCTTGCGATAAAGCGCACGCACCTGTGTTTGTCTGCTCGGCCACACGGTATAAGAGCATCGTGGCTGCTGTGAAAGGGCCACGGGCAGGTGGCTGGTGGTCGCATGAAGCAGCGTTTAGAGGGGTTCCTCAAGCAAATTCACTCAATTAAGAGGCCTCGGCTCAGATTTGTGTCCGGTGATGGAGTCGTGTAACGATCAGGATACAGCTGTGACACATTCCGTTACACATGTGGGTAGATAATAGCTGTAGATGCTTCATCGTCATCATCATCATCATCATCATCATCATCACACACAGACACGACTCTCTGGATCGTCCTCGCCTTTTTCGCCGGTTACAGTCTCCATGAGAGTGCAGTGTCATTGATTTTCTGTCAGGCTGATCTGGCAGGAAAACATGAAGGCGTGAGAAGCCGTGCAGCCGTCAGACACCCAGCCTCCCTGTCTCTTTCGCCTCTGTCTGTCTGTCTGTCTGTCTGTCTGTCTGTCTGTCAGTCAGTGGTTCTGCAGCCTGATGGCTCCAGCATGGCACCAACACCACTGCCGGGCTTCAGCAGCTCAGCACCCACCTCTGCTAAATGCCCTGTGTTCACTACCAGCTGCAGTGAGATGCTGTGGATGAAAGCGTCCATCAAATGGTTCATGATACAGTCTCTGTCAATATGTCTGCCTGTCAGACGCCCATGCAGCTCTGCACGCCTTCCTGTCTGCCTGTCATTCCCTGTCTCCCCTCTCTCTTTGTCTGTCCCGTTCTGAATGTTGTGTATTTCTGCGTCATTAATGGAGATACATGGAGTAACACGGGGAGCTGCAGTTATTTTATCCAATAGAGATGAAATGTAAAAAACATGATTGTCCTGAATTGCTCCCTCTTTTGAACAGAAAATTATCTTTTCTCTTCCAAACTCTGCAAATTTTGTTGTTGCCATCCATATGACCCGGAGTGGAAGAGGTCATGGCCAGTGCTTTATGCTTGCTGTGCCATAAGGAGAGATTATTGGCCTTCTGTTGTTACAGTGCGACATGTTGGAGTAGGAGCCTGGATATCAAATACATGATACATGAATCAAAGAGTATTTCAAATAGTTAATATGGAAAGAAACACAGAGACTCATCAGTTCAGTTAATTTGAGTATTTTACATTACGCAAGTGCATGGTGGATTGACTCAATAACAAAAGGAAAATCCAAATTAGAGTTGACATTCGCAGTATAAGGGAGTATTCCAGTAACTAGAGCTGATATTAAATGAAAAAGAGGGCTAAACTCTGAGACCCGCAGGTGGCGCTCCAAAAAACACTAGACCATACACTTTCCATAGTGAACATCGATAACATCTGCTCCAACTGCCCTCATCTTTCAAACTCCACTGTCTCAGTTTGTGTCACATATTTTTTTTGAAAATGTATCTAAAAGTCCAAGCCAAGATAACTATTATTGCATAATTTTTCTCCAAACATTAGAAAGGAACAAACAGCCAAAGAGGGCATTATATTTCTGTTTGGACAGGCTGAGTATCACTTCACAAGTAAATAATTAAACTCCATGTGTGAAATATGCCTTTAAAGGTCAGATAGGTGAAGTATATTCAAACTAATCAGTATGTGGTTTGATTGCAGGGTTAACTGTCATAGTGTATGTATTGTGGCATATCATAATAAAAATGTTGGTTATTAATCAACAGGGACGACAAGATCCCTGAAAGCACAAGTGCAATAAAATGAGTGGGAAAAGGAACTGTGCAAAGAGTTCGTGGACTGAGAGCCGTGTCATGAGCACTTTATGAGTCTTTCAATACAGATTTTCATTATCTTTAGTGTGCTAGATTCTACCCTATAAACCAATTAATACAATGTTGTGCTTTTCTTTCCTGGAGGTAGGAGATCTCTCATTTGATACCTGTTATTTGTTATTTAAATTACTACTCAAAAGTCAAGGAATTAGAGGTGAAATGAGACATAGATTGAGTTCCAGCTTCTAAATTGTTGAGGATTTGCTGCTTTTCATTGTTTTATGGTTACATTTCCATTTATATAGCTCTTTTCTGGTCTACCACTACTCAAAGGGCTTTACAACGCATAACCCTTTCATAGGGTTATGCGTTGTAAAGCCCTTTGAGGCTGCCATGCAAGGTGCCAACCTGCCCACCAGGAGCAACGCAACGCTTCCTATCCAACGTGCCCCATAATATTTCTATACCCAGCCATTCGCACACACTCACAGACCAGTGGGACTATCAGGAACAATTTGGGGTTCAGTATCTTCAGTATAAGTCGAAGGTGGAAGAGATCAAACCTCAAACCTTCCAGTTTTTGGATGACCCGTTCTACAGTGCCCTCCTGAGCCATCAGCTTGGGCTTTGGGAACTGTGAAGGGAAGTGTTCATGACTGCAATAAATCAGTTTACTCGAAATGAAGGGATAGGAATGATTTTTGGGGGCGTAACAGCTTATTAAAGCTCTCGGAAGTCTAACTGAATGGCAGGAGTGCTCAGTAGCATGGGTGTCATGCTTATTATTGCCTGGGCTGTAGACATGGGCAGTGATACAGATGTTACCATTGCTTGTCCTGTGATGGGAAATTAACAGTTCCTACAAAGACCATTCACGTCTACTTTGGTAAACATGGATGAGATTATTCTGAGCTGTATGATGGGAAACATGCTGATCATGAATCAAGACAGTTTGTCAGGGTTCCTGCTAATGGGAAATCTTTATTTTGTCAACTATAACCATTTTGAGATGATAGCAGACTTGTAAAAATGTTCATCCCTGTGAAAACCATTTGGGTAGGTTGCATAGCAACATCAGCACCAATGACACAGCATCTGTGCTGCTCTTTAACAGAGTAGAGGATATAAAACGATAGGTATACAGACGTACTGTACTGTGAGATGTCAGCACATTTTTGGTTGGACAGTAAACGACAGCTTAACTGATTCTTGTCAAAAAACTTACAGTTATGGTCTATTGTTAGCAGTAGTAGTGTTTGACATTGCTGAATTGTAGAAATGTGCGATATGTTATCGTTTACGATATATCGTCAAAAACATTCCCCACGGTAAGAATATGTCATCCACGATAAAAAACAAAACAAACAGAAAAACCCCGATAAATTCCCGTATGTAAGCGCGTGTGGAATATTGACAACAATGGCGGAAGGCGGAGCAGATACGCCGAGCAGCGAGGAGCGCGTTCCTAAACGAGGTTCCACCTCATTATCTGGAACTGGTTTGGTTTGACACCGCACAACATTATTTTCATTATTTTATTAACTTCACAGGCCGTTCACATTCATGCAGCACACTTGACGTTGCTCGGCAGCTCCGCTCGTCTGTGTTGCCTCAGTCTCCGCTGCCTCACGTGGGTGGCAAGCTAGCAGGTGAGATCAGATTTGTTGTCGTTCGCCGCTCAGGACGGCTTTGCTCGCTTGTGTCGCATTTTCGTAGCAAACAACATAAGCTAACGCTAGCTGAATTGATAGGTCAAGGGTCAATAGGGCGTGCAATAGGTCAAGCTGATAGTGAAGTTTTAGAGCGCCATCTGCTGGATCTCAAGGCGAACTACTTCAAACGGTCTGTTGCGCTTATAGACTGTACATTTTGATTTTGAACAGGTCATTACATTCGAATAAGAACTTTCCCCCCACTTTCGAACGAAATTTCGAATAAAAAGTGACAGCCCTGACAAATAGTGCCTACAAAGGACATTTAACACCACTAATTTGTTCCACCACCTCAAACACAAGCACAAACCAGAAGAAGGATGCAAGGATGCAGAAGCAGCGTCAACTTCATCCAAAGCCTCTGGTACTTTGTGATTTTTATAAGCTTAGTTATTTTTGCTGTTTGCACTCTTTTTTTTTTTACTGCCTGTGTGCCAAAAAGTTTTAATAAATTTTTAATGAATAATAGATTCTGTTCTCACATTTCAGACTTGTTTGTTTTGTGTCACTCACTACATTTTTGCAGCACAGGTGCACTGCTTGAACTTAACTGATGTAGTTTAGTAGCCTTTGTTATTATTTTGGTGATAGATTTATAGTCAAAAAGATTAGGCTGAATTAGTGTATATTTATCGCCATTTTTATCGTTACCGTGATAAATACCAGAAATTATCGGGATAAATTTTTTAGTCCATATCGCCCATCCCTACTGAATTGCCCCCTGGGCTACAGAGCAGCATGATGTCACGATGTAGTGGTTTCAGCTGGCTCTTTGACCTTCCCAGAACTGGCTTCTAGAATTGCCATAGCTTTGCCATCTCCAAACAATCCTGTTCATTTTTACAAATTTCATAGGCAAAAAAACATCAAGATCAATATAACAAAAGCGTCTACACTGACGCTGATCTTAAACACAAACAAAACTGACTAAAACTGGATAATCACTTTTAAGGAATAACACTTTAAAGACATGTCCCTGCTTCCCCTTTCCTTACACTGTCTCTGTCTTCATCTATTATTCATTCGGTTTCTAATGGTCCTCTTGTTTATGTTATCCAGCTCACTCTGATATATGTGGGTCACTAAGACCTGGGCCAAAAAACACTACTGCCCTAGTCTTGGATGGATGAATCCTGAATCCCCAAGGAGGCGCTGAATGAGCATCAGTGCGTGGATGAGACTCATTGAGTCATCAACCCCCAAACTCGCTTTGACTCAACTGGAAACAATGTGGCTATAATCATGTTTATAGCTCAACAAAGAAGAAACAAATGCAATTAATAGCCATTAGTTCTTGAAAATGGCTGGTTTTGTCAGCTTTGGTTATTAATGGAAGATTTGTGCAATCACGCACTAACTGCAGAGGAGTTATGCACAGTTTGGGGTTATTAAGGTAATGCAGAACATAAAAGAATTGACAATTGACTTATGCATCATAAGTGATTCAATTAGGTTACACTTCATCCTTCAGTCACAGAGACTGAACAAATAACTTAAGCATTACATGACATAACTCTAGTAATATATTACTGAAATATTATTAGTTATGCATTATATTAGTCACTCTGCAGGTCAAAACCTGAAGGAGAAAAATCAATCCTTTGAGAACAACAATGTTCATCTTGGCCAGAGAAGACAGGTGGTTTTTACTTATCACCCACCTACATTGCTGTGCTGAGTTCTCTCCCCAGACAGCTTTTCAACCATTCACACCTGGGCTCACCTAGCCTTAGCAACCAACATGAAAACTCCCACACGAACTTTAAAAGCCTGCAACTCCCCTCCAGTCAGTTGGAACTGAAGAAGCCTCTTGGATGAGAGGTGAACATCTTCCAGAAACTTAAAGTCCAGTTGCCTAGGATAAAGCACCTAGATTTAGATATACTTTAATGCCGTTACAGGTATTTCTAACAAAGTCTAAAATATTGTTATCTGAAGCATTCAGACACTCATAGAAAGGCTCGACCTCCAGGAAACAGGAATCATTTATATATTCTTAAATCAAGACTATGTTTTCCATATAGGTGGGCTGCAGGGTCAGTCAACACTGCATAGAAATTAACTGTCTTACTCAATAACCAGACAGACATTTTGAAGCCAGTATGCCACCCTGTCAGCCCACATTTATTATATGATTCCATCTTCTCTTGTGCACCTGATCCTTTACTTGGTGGTTTTAGGTGTCATGGATGCTACACGTTCACAACAAGAGCCATGTTAAATACTGCCATCTGCCAATGTCAGCAGATTGAATCAAGGCTGTTTAGAAAGCACTTTTTCTTCCTCTTTCCCTATTGTCTTCCTCTTCCTCCTCCTGTTCTTAACCAGGTCCTCCCTTCCTCTTTCTCGCCTCAGCAGATCCTCCACCCAAGGCAACGCACTCTTTGTTACTCCTTGCGTGTTGGCTGTGTGTGATCTATGTGTGCATGGTGTATGCAGATTGGCCCTGGTCTCTTTTGTGTTGCATAGACCTGATAATAAATGAATAATGGTGCTCAGTGGGAGTTGCAAAGAAGCTTATAGTAATAGTCTTTAAGTTTGGCGGTTGTTGTGATTCATCCTACTGTGTTTTAAAATGAGGATGTTTGGCATTAGAAACATACATACAGTATGGGAAGTCCCCATATGCTCATGCAATTAATTGTATGGTTTTTTTTTTTGTGTGTGTGTGTGTGTGTGTGTGTGTTAGGGCATTATGTAGTTGTCTGCCTATGTGTATGCCCGGAGGCTATGTCTCGCAACTTTCTAGTGAATTACACACCCACACACACACACAGGTCACAGGGTAATATGATGAGACACAGAGGTCATGTTCACGGTCAGCTGGCTATATGGACCAGTGGTTTATATTTTGTTGACAGTAGCAATAGGACAGAATAAAGAAGAATATGATTTTCAAGTACCTGAAAAAGCAGGAGAATTTTAAAATTATTTTAGTTAATTTTCATCTTATTGTTAACCTGGTCCTGTAGCTGGATACTTTTAGAACATGCGTTTGTACTTGGTACTAAATTGCTGCATTTAAAAAAAGAAACTTTAAAAAGAATGTGGATCATAGATACACATTAAATATTCTATATTCTTTGTGTCAGGTGTTAGAGCATGCATCAGTGTTATTTTTAAAGCTTGTGTTGTCCTTTGATGGATTTTAGCAACAAAGCTAATCGCTCAGAAAATGTGATTAAAATAACCTAATGAGGAATTTCCTTATTGCCTTCCTCTAGGGCTATACTCATTGTAATCCCTTTTATAGCATATCATTAAATAGATATTGTGGTTGTATACAGTAGTTCTAGTTTGATTTTAATATAAAAATAAAGTTATTTATGTTTTGTGTTGAATTTTACCAACAGTTGTGGCTGTTGTCACAGTCATTGCTTGAGGTCCTCTTATTTGTATCTTTTGTGCAAATCTTATTTTCCATTTTGAGGTAATATATACATCATGTAGTGAAAAAGTCACATTTTCCAAAGGAGCTTCAGTGATGCTCTCGTAATTACGGAAGCCCTAAATGGCCATGCATTTTTAAATTTTTTTCCCTCCGTTTTTCTGTGATAAAGAGTTAATTTTCTTGAGATCTCGAGATAGTGAAACTTTGTTTTCCCGAGATAACGATATAATTAATTTGAGATCTTGAGAAAATAAAACGACAGTGTCGTATATTAAATCATTGCAGGAAACATCATTCAGTGTCGCAATGTCAGAGGAGCAGGAGCATATCGATGACCGCGTCACATATCTTTTCAATCAAGTCCTGACACAGGCTGAAATAGCATTATGCCTTGCTATTACAGATAATATACACATTAGTGTGAGAAAAGACAGTTACTAAGGCTTCACCTATATCGGCAGCGCAATCTAAGTGAGCCTGATGTTGTCGTTAACTACACAGCTGACCAGCTACGAGGTCCCGGGCGTCTCCATGGACACCGGATGATGACTGAGACATGCAGATCAGGCCTATCAATTCAATTCTATATGCTTTATTGGCATGAATGTAACAGAAACAGTGTTGCCAAAGCATTAAGTAATAATGAGATTACAGTAAAATCAAAAAGAAAAAGCGAAAGCAAAAAGGTACAATTCGTAAAATCAAGAAAAGAGTAGAAAACAATGAACATAGAGATAGGGAGACCGAGGTTCAGGAGACTAGGTTCACTGCCATGTAGCCCAGCTGTTAGAGCATATTCAGGACCTTGGTCTTCACCTCAACTATGAGAAGAGAAGCTGGTACCATGTCAGGTTACACATTTCCTGGGCATGGTTATTGGACCCAGGGTCGCCACAGTGTCTCACCCTCGAGAGGCAGGAGACTTCAGGACCTGTCTATCACACTTTTGCCTGTGTGTCACCTGAAAACTGTGCCTATGGCTCTTGGGCAGCAATGGTCCAAAAAGTTTTTTACATGTGCTCAGTACAAAGGTGCCTCCTCAGTCTTGTGCCCCACCAACAGCTGCAGCTGTAGGCCAGAGTGCGAGTCATGCATGGGTTACGTCTGGTGTTCCACTGGTGGAGACACCCAAGCAATCCCGCCAGGAGGAGCAGCCTGGGCAAAGGAGCTGGGATAGCTCACTGGAGCAACAGATGGAGTCAAGGGCAGCCCAACTCACCCTACAGGAGTTTCTGCCACATGTGCAAGGCTGTCATTTGCTGCTGAGGACAGACACAGGGTTGCAACATCCTAAATCATCTTGCAGGAAGGCCTTTGGCTCCCCTTCCCTTTGCAGACTGGCACATGACCTTGGGGTTTGTCTCCATGCATTCTATCCCTCAAGATCATATAGGTGCCTGGGCTGGAGAATCAGGCAGTGTACTGCCTGTCCAGAGGGGCCCTAGACTCAGGACAATGGAGGCTCCACTGACAAGTGGTGGCAGCTGGGGATGTCTCCATGCATTCTATCCCTTAAGATCATACAGGTGCCTGGGCTGGAGAATCAGGCAGTGTACTGCCTGTCCACAGGGGGCCTAGACTCAGGAGAATGGAGGCTCCACCCACAAGTGGTGGCAGAGATCTTGCATGGCTTTGTGACAGTGGGTGCAGATCTGTTAGCCTCCAGGGAATTAAGCCTAATGACAGGCATTGCTCCCTGTCCTTTTCCTGAGTGTGAGATGACCTGACCTTTGGAACAGATGCCTTGGGCCGTCAGTGGCTCCAAAGTGTTCTGTAAGCATTTCCCCATTCGGTTTTCATTTCTCCCCTCCTGCAGAGGATTCGGATTGAGGAAGTGCAGTTAGTCCTGGTAGCCCCGAACTGGCCTCACATGGCCTTATTCCCTGACCTCCTTCACTGATATGTGGGACACCACCAATGGCCGGCCCAGGCTAGTCTGAATGGTCCATTCACCCCTGTAGTCACTGGCCTGGGCATCTTGCAGGGCCAATTAGGCTTTAGGAAGCATGTTGCACTTATGCAGACAGCAGCAGCAGACAGCGTCTGGCTGTCCTACCTGCTCAGGGGTTTGTACACATTGGACAAAGTTCATTTGTAGCATGGGCCTAAGCCCCTCAGCTTGTGTGTGGGTTGAGCACCTGTGATGGGTGTGGGGTTCTGAGACTCCTGTTCTTTGTGAGGTGTCTTACAGTGTCCTCATACATATGGAATATGTAGCTGGGTGGAGAGATAGTCAGTAGGGCAGAAAACCAGTCATTATCTGGTGTGACCACCATTTGCCTCATGCAGTGCAACACATCTCCTCTGCATAGAGTTGATCAGATTGTTGATTGTGGCCTGTGGAATGTTGGTCCACTCCTCTTCAATGGCTGCACAAAGTTGCTGGATATTGGCAGGAACTGGAACACGCTGTCGTATACGCTGATCCAGAGCATCCCAAACATGCTCAATGGGTGACATGTCCGGTGAGTATGCTGGCCATGCAAGAACTGGGATGTTTTCAGCTTCCAGGAATTGTGTACAGATCCTTGCAACATGGGCCCATGCATTATCATGCTGCAACATGAAGTGATGGTTGTAGTGAGTGACTGCAGTCAGGTCGAGACCCCGATGAGGACGACGAACATGCAGATGAGCTCAGGAACCGATTGTTGCAGCTGTTGTCTGGGTGGCTGGTCTCAGACGATCTTGGAGGTGAACATGCTTGATGTGGAGGTCCTGGGCCGTTGTGGTCACATATGGTCTGCGGTTGTGAGGCCAGTTGGATGTACTGCCAAATTGTCTGAAACGCCTTTGGAGACGGCTTATGGTAGAGAAATGAACATTCAATTCATGGGCAACAGCTCTGGTGGACATTCCTGCAGTCAGCATGGCAGTTGCACGCTCCCTCAAAACTTACGACATCTTTGGCATTGTGCTGTGTGATAAAACTGAACATTTTAGAGTGACCTTTTATTGTGGCCATTCTAAGGCACACCTGTGCTCACTAACACAGATTTAGACAGATTTGTGAACAATATTTGAGGGCAATGGTCTTTTGTGTATGTAGAAAATGTTTTAGATCTTTGAGTTCAGCTCATGAAAAATGGGAGCAAAAACAAAAGTGCTGCGTTTATATTTTTGTTCAGTGTATAATCTGCCCATCAGGTGTTCTTCCACCATTTCAGTACACCTGTGTTTGTGCAGTTTTTCTAGTTCTTTCTTTAAGATCCTCTTTAACCCTGTCAGACTTGTTGGCTGCGTCATTCTATCAGGGCTGCATATTATGATTGAATTTTTCACTGATTTATTGATTGGTTATTTTATCAACTAAATGATTGATAACTTGTCTACAAAATGACAGTGACATGTGAAATGTCCAAACAATCAAAAGATAAAAGTGAAGCCCAAACAATCATAGAAGGTTTAGAAATATGAGGGAGAAACGAGAGCTATCATTTTTGACATTTTTGCTTAGAATATCACTCAAATAATTAATCCATTATTGAAAATGAATTTCATTTTGATTGACTAATGGATTTATATTTGCTGTTCTTCAATGCATTTCCATCTTAAGGTCGCTCTTGTTGTCTTTGCTGCTGAAAAACCATGAAGCTGCCACCATTCCTCATAGGACTGTGGTACATTATGTGTGGTATCATCCTTGTTATAAGTGGCACTTATTTTTACAGATTGACCATACACTAGCATTAGAGTCCTTTAAGCACAATTTAACAAACTCCAAGTGAATTGTAAAATGCTTTTGACACTATCATAAAGGCTCAGCTGCAGCACAGTCACGTTTGTTGGTTGTCACATTACTGTGGGGTTTTAATTTAGACTGTTGAAAAGACCTAATTTACATTTACATACAAGCCAGCAAAACTTCATGAGAGTCAGACTCAGTCACTGTATGGTGCATTGAACTCCTTCATTTATCAGTTAATTTTGAGAATGTTGAATTTGTGTGTTTTCCAGTTCAGCTGAAACTGTCTGAGGCTTGTCTGCCTCCTCATTAAAGCAGTAAATTCCACAAAAAAAACAAAAAACAAAAAAACCTGACATCAACAAACTAGGAGATCTGGAAGTAAACTTGTTCAGCATCCTCACAGAGAGTATCCATTGTTGTCTAGCCCTTTAAAAGCCGCTGACAATTATGTTCGATGACTCTGGGCCATGCCGCAGAACTGAAGATTCTCTGTGGAAGCGTATCATTAGTCCAATCTGTGGTGTGTTTGTGTCTGTGTGGTCCAGGGGGCTTCCCACCGCAGTGTTGTTGTTTAGTACAGAGGCCAGGATGCGTGTTAAACAGAAAAGAGGTAAAAGACAGAGACATCTCTGTCATCCTTGTAGCTCCTGTATGTTCATCAGACTATTATATAAAAATTAAAATTCCAATAGAGGACATGGCAGTTCAGCAGTCATATAGTTTATTTATTATAAAGATCTGTATTTTCTTGCAACTAGAATAACAAACAAACAGCGAAAGTGATGAGACAGTGCTACTTGGCCTCCAGAAAAGGCCTTTTTTTAATGTTTTGGCTTGTCATATAAAGAAAAGCACAGGTGTAAGTAATAACATAGAGATATCTAGTTAGTGTCCAAATAGGCCATGATAGTGGCAGTGTGCCAGCATGCACAGTATTGGAAACCAATCCTGCTAAATGGAATTCAGCCGTGATCAATTTCATTATTTATTTCTGGGATTTCCTACTTTGCGCTAGCTTAAAGGCTAACTTAAATCACAAATAAAAACACATTTTCTGAGTGTGTAACTTTGTCCATATCATGCAGCAGATTTGCAGTTGGAGGGCTGTTGTATTTCTTTCAAGTCTAAGTTATACAGTGGTTAAGTAGCTTTATGATTTTACCTAAATTCCTGTTGTCTTTATGTATTATAACATTTAGAATGTCTAGTCAAATGTTGAAGCTAAGACCCATCTAGTACCTGGTGCACTGAAATTAATTTGCATATTCTTGCAAAATGATGTTGGACGAAGCTTGGAAAGACGCCTTGCATGGCTAGTTTGCAAGTTACTGTGGTTGGCAGGCTAAACAGTTACATGCGAGCTTGCTGATACCATGCTAGAAATAGCTAGCTACATCAGCCTGACAAGCGAGCTGACCTATAGTAGGCTACTGCCATTTATCGAGACAGCTAACTTGGTACAGCTAAGTATTGGTAGGCTGCTACCGACTTCTGTCTCAAGACTGACTGCATTTTGGTCAGAGCAGTTCACATTACTCTGGCAAAGGAGGATTATAAACCAAGGCGATTTATCACCTTTTAAATGATAGCTTTCTCCTTTTTTTCTTTACTTTCAAATATCAGCTCTTGGACTGTTTGTACTGGTCTACTGCTCAAATTTGACAGTCAAATTTAAATAAATTCAATGTGAATCTTTTGTGAAAAAGTGTTCAGATTTACTTCACTCTCCTGTGTGATTACAATTATTGCAGCATAGCCTGTTGAAATTAATGTATTACTGTCAGACTATTTCACTACTATAAATGCTGTGGTTTGGGCCCTTAAGATATTTTGAAAACCTTAAACGTCCTTTTCTTCAGCAAATTCATTTTGGCGGTGAAAGTTGGATTAAAAAGGTGCAAGTCAAGGTGAACATGCAATCTAGCTTGTAGAGAAGCTGAATTTTAAAGTCCCAGAAGCAGAAGCAAGTTGTGTGTGTGTGGCCTATGGGAAATTACCCTCATTGACATGCATGGTTTTGTTTTTACATTATTCAGATGATTTTGACCTTGAAATGTTTTCATTGCAAAAACAACCATGTAAAAAACATTCAGTTCAGTTCAGAAGCAAAGGGTGCCAAGGTGCCAGCCAAATCATAGGACACGTAAAGGAGTGCTCCCTCGTTAGAGCTTGTTAAAATCTCAGAGGTCGTTTGGGCCCCAGGGCTCGTTAGGGCCGGTAGAGATGAATGGGGGGGACTGGTTGTGGGAGGCATGGAGGCTGCTGGGAGGGAGCCAAGACAGCCTCTCTCACTGAACCCTTTGTCAGAGCTGTCAAAGCCTTCTCATCACACTCAGCTGTTCACTGTAAAACACACTGATCATTATGAACAGGCCAGAGACAGAGAATAACAATGACAGTGGTAAATCAATATTCTCTTGTTCATTTCAAAAATAAACTACAGAATGGACAGCAGGTTCTCTTCATGCTCTATATATCACATCTTAATTTTGGAGGGATATGTTTGTTTTGGATATAACTCTATAAAATAAGAGTAGGGTAGATCATTCTGTCAGGTAGGAAATATCAGAAGGGACTACTCCCTCTTTATATGTAATCAAGAATGGGTAGGTCATTTGGTCAGGTGCACTATGTTTGGACTGTTGTTTGTGATGTTTGTAATGATGGTGGTGTCATCTGCATACTTACAATTGAGTTGTCTTAATTTCAGCTGGTGCAGTCATGGGTGCACAGTGTGAACAGAAGGGGGCTAAACTCACAGCCCTGGGGGGCTCCAGTGTTGAGCACTATAGTAGAGGAGGTGGTGTCAGTTAGAAAATATTTATTAGAATAGACTACTTTGTCTATGAATATTATCAAAATTAGAGTGGGTCATTCTGGAATGTAGAAAATACCAGACCAGACTATTACATATGCCTACATGTTTGGATGGAGGGGCTTGCATGCTAATGTTATCAGACGACAGATTGTGTAGTAGATAATTTATCTGTGCATAAAAATCAATATTTCTTTTTCCTTTTTCATGCCAGAAGCTTTAGCTTGATTAGGATTGTGTGAATGTGGAGACATTCAGAAAAAAAATAAATAAATAAAGCAACGCTGCCCCTCCTCTCCATCATCACTGACAGCCTCTTACTCTCACAGTATACTGTTCATATGCTCAACCCTGACTTGCTTCCTGTCATGTGTTTCAATAACTTTACATTATAACATCTCTCAATGCATTGCGTGGTCGCCAAGTACAACCAAAGCATGAGCAAAATCTTCACATTGAGCAACAGTAAGTTCATATTAAATCATATTTGGAAAACTTTTAAGGAACACATAGCAGAAAGATGTCTATGTCTAGATGTATTGCTTGACTGACAAGTCAGGCCAGCATATTGGTCAGTTAGTGTATTGCAAATTTATTGGTTGAATGTCAAATGATGAAGTATCAATAAATGTTATGTATGAATTCTTCCTGGTATGAAACTGCAGTATTCCTGTTCACAACACAGACTAATTCTGGAGGTCACAGCAACACTACGAAAGCCCCAAGTTGTCTTCACTATTACTGGCTGTAATTCATTATTTCACTTTAACGAAATCGTCCCACAGTGTTGAGACTTTAGGACACATCCAGTCTCATCTGTTTGGGTTTCATCATGATTGTCCATCAAAGTCAAGTTCCTGTCCTCCTTATGTCTCCATACATATCTCTGTAAGTGCTGAGGGTCACAGCAGCGGTTGCTGTCACTTACACTAAGTGGTCTGACGAATGCACCTTCGGCCTGCGTCAACAGCCCTTTCACATGATTGCAGTAGTGCAGGTAATACTGACATTCAGCCGAGCAAAAGGGAGGAAAGAAACAGCTAAATGACATCTTTATACCTATAAGAGCTTGGATGAATGATGGCTGCTTGTGAACATACTTCACACTCTTCATAAAATGGAAAAAGTCTAACTTTCTTACAGTTATGGTAGCAGACTCTCTGTCTACCTCCCTATTTTGAGTATAAATGATTTCCGAAAAGAGATAAAACATACAATAAACAATTTGACTGAGAAATCTTTTTTCAAATTTTCTGCAGATATCGTGGTAAAATCTTCAATGTAAAATATTTAGGCCAAAATAATCGTGTAGTGAAAATCTAATATAGTGACAGTCCTATTATGTAACTTACATTAAGTCAATTAAGTCAATTTTGACTTTCTGTTTGTCACAGGACACTTCCTGGCTGAAATATCTGTGACGCTATGTGTTGCAAGGCAACGCAGTGGTTGTAGATGTTCTTTACTGTATAGTCAAATGCAACTGTCAGTGAGTTTGTTGTTGTATTTACCTGTCTGATTGTCATTCTGTGAGCCTTTTGCACTGTTCATTTTCAATGGATAATTTATCATACTACTTCACTCAACCTGTTCCACTGTAACCAGTGCGCTCAATTCCACTACGCTCCTCAAAGATGTCAAACATTTTAAACTGAAGAAGGCTGTGCAGTCACAACATGTCAAGGATTATTGTCAAAAACAGCAGAAAAGCTTTACACAGCTTACTCAAGGTTCCAAAGTGAATACAGAAGTCAACATTACAGGATCCACTATGAGCATGTTAGCTTTTAGCATTTAGCCTGACCCAGCGTGCACCAGGCAATGCTTTGGTTGAGTTTGATTTGCGTCACTTTGCGCGCTCTCCTAGTGGCGCATTAACTCAGTGATCAGTTATCAGGGTACATCCAACAATTTTTTCATAATGACATCATTCTAAATTTCATTGAATTGTCATACACTGTACTCCTCACCAACTGCTAGGCACAACCAGGATATGGCCAAACTCCTCCCTCCACTGGACACTTAGCGAATGAACATACACATTCAATACCCATCTTTTCAGCTTCTTTTCAGTATCAGTGTGCTGAGCATCACCTTTCTGGACATGGAGCTCTTCACTACTCCTACTCCTACTCTATAACAGATAAAACTTAAAATGTAGCAAGGTAAAAACATGAACAACACTCGTGTACTGTTATGCAAAAAATTATTTTTTTGTTTCTGCTGTTACTAATAAAGTAGTTTTTGATGGATTTGTTTGTGAGTACATCTAATGTGACCTATAGCCCTGGTTTTGCACCAAACAACAATGAAAAGTTGCGGATCCCTTAATCCAAAAAATCCAAATGGTCGTAGCTTAAACCAATGCTGCTAACCTTTCCTCCTCATCTGTCATCTTTCATTCCAGCTGTGATACAGTAGCATGAGATGTGTGCATTCATGGCTACCCATGTCTGACATATTACATGACATTCATGAATAGTATTTTAACCAAAACACGGTGCAGACATCCTATTGGACAGATGTTTCACTGATTGGGCGTCTATGATCTCTGTCCTTGCAGCGCAGAAACACAAGAGCACACAGATGGTTTCCTCTTTCCCCTCATCACTATGTTTAGATTGGAATTAGCTGCTGCACTTCATCAATTATGCAGTGAGGCAGCCTCTGTCTCCTCATCTGCATGCTGATCCTTTTCTCTTTGAAACAAAGTGCCCGCCAATGTGCTGGGAGATGCGTTTTACTCAGCATGGTGGAGGAAGTCATGACTCCACTTATCTTCATACTGCTTCATTCTTCATACTGTATCCTCCAAAATGTCAAAGATAATACCAAACAGATTCATGTTACATTCATCCTACATTGCCTCATCGTAGTGTCTGAAAAGTCCTCCAGCCAAACCACCAAACAGCATATGACCATTATGAAAATGATTCATTTGAGTGTCTTGAGTTTAAAACCTCAGTGGTTAAGGTTTTGTCAAATTTAGAAAAGTTAAACAACTCAGCTTACATGAGGGAAAATTCATATAATATGTGGCCTCTGTGTTATGTTGCGGTTCTTCTCTAGACCCAAATGCAGAGATCGGAGGCTGAAGTCAGAGTGTAATGGGATTTATTTTGCAACAGAGTTCCTAGAGACAGACTCATGCTGGGATGAGCACACTGAGTTAAATGCAAGATAGAAATCTTGCAACTAGAAATATACTAGAACGAAGCTAAAGACAATAGCTTTGCGGCACTGATACAATCACCATACGTGGTGGAACAATCTGGCGTCAGAGTGGAGATGAGACCAGGGTTAAATAGCAGGTGTGTTTTGTCTCCTTTTTTGGCAAATAAATGATCCCCAAAATACAAGTGTAGGGAGGTGAAGAGAGTCTGTAAAAAGATGATAAACAAAAAGAACAGTGGCTATCAACTGCTCAGTTTCTAGTGAAAAGGCAACCAGACGAACTCGAAAACAAAAAAAAATGGCTGAACATCTTCCTTGGATTATTCAGATTACATTGTCATTTGTGTTTTATTGACACAATATAAGTTTTTCATTTTTTAATATCATGGTTATTTTTAATATTGCAATATTGCGAGGCCCCTAGTATAATCTAATACATTTTGAATAAATAGTGAACACCGCTCTGTCCAGCAGCGGGGGCGTAGCTTATGTGCTCCAGCTTCATGGCTCAGCAGACTGAAGCTCGGCTCACACATGATCCCTCTCATGTGACCTCATGGGGAAGCAGACATAAACAAAATGGATATTAGCGTGGTACAACAACAAAGAGCAGGAGGTTAAACAAGTCCAGATGAGATGACACAGGTTTTCTTTTCTTCAGAGAGAACTGGAGGTGAGATTTTAAGTTTCTGTCAATAGTAGAATGCTAGCTAACGTTAGCAACAAGGGCTACAATTTTTACTGTGGTTTGACTCAGAAAGTAATTTTAAATGATAAATATCAAACATTCTTGATATTATCAGCAGGCTTCAAACTTGCATTTTTTGAATTGGCACTGCCAATTTTCATTAAAATGTAAGCACTTCTTCTGATATTTGAGGAGGCACCTCCACTGAAAGCCCCTGAAACCCTTGTCAGAAAACATAGTTATATGTGTTTTACATGTTTGATCAAAGACCAATGCTGCCATTTCTGTAGCCTGGGCCTGCAGAATATCTTAATATGAATGTAGTTTGATGAATTTTGTAGACAGACAGGCCCAAGGCTGAGGAATAGTTGATGACATTTTACAGATGGGTAGCTCCATCAGGTAACGGAACTGTGACATTAAAACAGCGATTTTGTTTCTAAATCCCAGGGAGATGTTTGCTGGGTGAGTAAAGTGACAGAAGTGTTGTCTTTGAGTGTAACAGCAAATTAGCTTTTCAATTTAGTGTTATCAAAATGTTGTTTACAGGCCCTTAATTTATCCGTCTCATGTCAGTATTGATTTCCGTCCTGTATTTAATAGGGTGGACACTAAGCTCCACCTACGTGAGTGAATGTGAATCACTGGAATGGCATAGAGGAGACAGATAATATGCAGCATTTTTCTCTGTGGCTCATACATCCAGCCCCAACCTTGATAAAAATGAGTTTGATCCTCTTTTTTTAAAAACTCCAAGCCAGTCGTTATGCATATGAAGCACTGTGAAATTAGCCCCTTTTGTTTGGGTCTTGCATTTCTCTTTTAACGTGTGAATTGGCTCAATTATACGACAAAAAATCTGGCTAATCCTTACATCCCTCTCTGCCCGCCTCCACCCGTTTTCTCTCTCCCCTTGTCTCTCTTGCTGGATTTCCTCTGTTTTTCTGTCTTGCTGTGGGGGAAACAAAGGGAACAAAAGAATGAGAGGAGACAGTAAGCTTCTCATCCACTGTAGTGAGTGGTGGAGTGGAGCTCTCAATAGAGTGCTGGACAGACTGGGTGGACTGGTGGTGCTCTGAGAACTAGGCCAGTGGACTGTTGACAGAACCCCAGAGTCAGGACCAGATGAAACTGGAAGGATTACTGGAAGAAACGGTGTAAGAGGGAAAGGGAAAGGGAAAACTAGTCAATGTATTGCTCATTATCAGGGATGAGGGATCATTGTTGATCCCTGAAGGATTTAAATCAGGGATCAAGTGGAGGGTAAAGCACAGTTTACGTAGTATGTCTCTATACATACACAAAAAAGATTCAGTTTGAACCTGACTGAAGGAATTAGCATCATAAATCGCCACCATTTTTCTCAGTCAAAAACTCAAGCATCATGCATATATTGACCACATTGACCAATCCGCCTTAAAACATCGAAATGACAGGCCAGTCCAGTATCAAAAGTATTTCAGGTGATTGTCTGTATATCCTTGGTTTATGGTTATGTATGTTATGTTACGTAAACAGAAACTGTGAGCAACATGAATATATGAATATATGAATGAATATATAAATAAGTATAGACTAAATAATCTACCCTGATCATTCATTCATTCATGTTCATGTTAGCAGATTTCTTATTTGGTTGTGTTTTGCCCTAAAATATGACACATGCCAGTTTGTGATGTTTCCAGTCGGGATGTTTTCTATTGCCTACAGCCTTCCTCTGTTCCTGTAGGAAGTAGAGGTTTTTCTGTGCTTTTCACCACGGTCAAGATGTATAATGACCACGATAGGTTCTCTGTGATGTTGATTCCCAGGAATCTGAAACTGTTAGCCTGCTCCACCTCAGCTCCACTGATGTAGACAGTACACTGTACAAATCTGAGATCTGTATGCAAATACAGCAGTCTGTGAAACCTACAGGAAATATATTGTGTCCATGGTGACATCAAACCTCATGTTTATATCGTCCAAAGCAAAGTGGAGTGACAAAATCCATTTCTGGGCTGCCTGTTATGAGCAGTATGCTGTACTTCACTGGAAACTAAAGGAAGACGGCGGCACTATAGCTCACCGCATGGAAGGTTGGAGGAAGGAAGGGAGGGTATGAAGGAAGAAGTGAAGGTGGAGTATCAAGGTGAATTGTACAAAGCTGGGAATTTCCCTCATTTCATACCCTTAATGAAAGACAAAAACACTGTGGATGCGTCATTGAGCACATGCTCTGATACCATACACTGTGTGCTTAGAATCTGGTGTCATCTGCAGTCTTTAAACAAAGCTAGGACCCATTTTTAGTTGTGGTATATATTTACACTGGGTTTAATCAGAGAGTATGTGTGAGTGTGTCTGTGGATTTATGTGCATGTGTGCATAAGAGGCGATCATGCATGCCCCACTGAGTTCTGCTGTGACACAGGAAGTGGTGATGCAATAGTATACAATCCCAGAGCTTTTTCACACACTCACTGTCTCCTGCTCTGCGTCTCTCACACATTCGTGCATTTGCCCCCGTGGCCATCGCGATATTCCAAGTCCTGCAGTCATGTGAGCGGGGCGGTTATGGTCGCGGTCTCTGGCTGGAGACAAAACACACACTCGCAGACACATTTATGGAGCGCGGAGCTTTGTTACCTCCTTAAATGCTGAAGTGACTCCAGGAGGATCCACAGTGCATATTAAGGAATGGGAAGCAATCACACACATGCACACTCAATCATCACTTGGTCACTTGCCACCAGGCTCTTTTACTGGATTGAAATGCCTGAAATATGCTAATGAGATACAGGGCTGCTCATATGTGTATGCACGGGTGTGTGTGTGTGTGTGTGTGTGTGTGTGTGTGTAAGTAGAAGGGCGTCACTTTGCCTTATCTCCCATCCACAATACTTAAGCTCCGTAGAGCACTTCAAACAGCCTGCAATGGGAGGGAGCAGGGTGTGTGTGTGTGTGTGTGTGTGTGTGTGTGTGTTTCGGTGCTGGATGGTGAATGGTGGAGGGGGTAGCTTTTGGTACCAAGGGGAAATAGGACTGTGATTTCAGACCAAATTAAGCCACATCAAACAGGCCGGATCAAAGAGTATACAGCCCTGACTGTCTGTGCCAGTCTGACATCACGACAGGATGCCCCACCCCCAGCACACACACAGACACACATACACACACAGACACACACACATTTCCTTCCTACTGTACTCCTCTGCCTTCTTTTTTTTAAAATTATTGCCTGCATTTCCCAACATTTCTATTTTTCATATTTGCAAATTCTAAGTCTCTTTTTCATACTGACACAAATACAACCACCCACCCCCATCCACACAATTTGCAGGCATTTAACAGGGTTATGGGTTAACCCGGATCAAGTATAATGTAATATGTGCTGAGGCTGGGTGTGTGTGATAGAGCAGTCATCCAGTCTAGAGGAGGGGTGGGAGGATGGGGGAGCAGCATCCATTAGAGACACAGCTTCAGCTCTGAATTGTGTTTGCAACCCTGGCTGCTCCGGTCGAACCCTTTGATGCTGCCTGATGCCAGTGGCTGTCAAGGGGTCCGTACTCTGTGTATACATACATACATATATATGTGTGTGTGTGTGTGTGTGTGTCTGTTTTGGTAGACGGATTAGATTGCTGCATCGGGAGGAGAGGAGGTGAAGCTGCTGTTTTGGGGGATGAAAGAGGAGGTTGAGAAAGGGTGGAAAAAGGGGGAGATGCAGGGTATGGATCGAGCAGAAAGTGGGGGTGTGTGTGCTTTTGTGGAAAGAGAATAGGGAATAGGGCTGATGACAGAAAAAAACTTCTATAAATTTGAGAATAAATGGAAAACAGATTTTATTTCCTCAACTAAATGATGACCATGACGATCATGATGATGCTCATGATTATCCTAATTGCAGAATCAGGTAATGGTTGAAATAATGAGCCAGTAACTATTTTAACACTAACTGTTATTCATTCAAATTCAAAATGTCAGAAGAAAGATCTTATCAGCACAATGTACCTAAAGTATCAATAATTAACTAATAATTCTAGACCTGTTAGATTTAGGGATGTCCTGATCAGGTTTTTTTTACACCGATCTGAACCGAGTCCTTTAATATTTAGTATCTGCCGATACCAGTCCGATCGATACTTGGCCTTAACTAATATTTTCCTGGATAATACATCTGCATTACGAAAAAAAGTACCTGCATCCAAGCTGTTCCTCAATAGGTTTTTTTAATTTGTTGAAACAAAGTATATACTTTCATATGACTCTTCCTTATTCTGCATATGCTATTGCAACACTGGCCGACCAGAGTCTGTGACGCTGCACTGTGACAGCAGACCATATTCCTTACGTTGTCATGTAAAATGACGTGGACCCGCTGCTTGTCTATTTCACACGTGTTCAGCATCTCCTCGATCGCCTGATTTACATGCTCTGCTGTATGAGACCCACGGAACTAGTGCGCATACTGGCACGTTGTAACTCGAAAGTGGAGTAAATGTAATGTAATGCCGAGATCGTAGGGCATATCGGAAAACCCTGATCCTCTTCCTCAGAGATGAGCTGGTTATCCAGAGCGATTCATTCAGTTACCTTCTCTGTAATATTTTTGGCCATGTCGCTGTCTGAGGATATTCTCTTGACTTTTGAAAGTATCCGAGTGCTTGTTGCTTTGGTGCCTTTGCCTGTGTTGCTTGAGTGAACTCGTTGTTTAACTATGAGTGTTTTTGTTTTTTATATGACAGTAAATCAAATGTGTTGTATTAAATGCAGCTCTTTGTTGCCCCTCGTGAAACAGTCGTATTGCAGATGTTACATGTTGCCGTTGGACTGCTTTCGCTTTCTAACTTAAGTTATTTCCACACTGCAGACATTTTATCCACAGGTTTACCAGAGTAATGTTACGCGCACATCTATGTTCTGCCACAAATTGTTCTCTGACGTAAAAAAATAGATTAAAAAAATCCGGCTTAGGTCCACGTTCAAAATTGCCGATTCTGATCAGTGGAAGCCTCCTGTCTGAACCGTTCAGCAGAAAAGTTGCACTGAAACACACCGCCCCGGCTTCACAGTAGCGTATACGTTCTGCGCCTGCACGAGATGCAATAAGTCTCCTAAACATCGGGTGGCGCTGGTCTTGTGCCAGTAACCCAAAACATAAAAACAGGAAATGACGGAACGGAGTGCGGACCGTAGCTTATCAGAACAAAGCACACACAGTGTTAGCTCGGCATTACTTGCGTGATGTCGTATTACGGTGGTCTGTCTTCCACCAGGGCAGCCAGCTGCTCCTCAAAGTCCTCGGTCCACACAGCCATGGCTTCCAAACATACGTTGGTTTATCCCAAAAATAACGAACGGTGAAGTGTTGTTTGTAACTCTGTGCCGTCTCTGTTTATGTGGTTTGTTTATCATCGTCACTTCCGCCGCCCCTCCCACACGCCGTGCTGATTCGCTGGCACACCGCCAATCAGAATGGTCACTGAACAGCTAGCCAACAACCAATCAGAGTATCCGACGGCATCCAACCTCAGATGACCGACTTCGTATGTTCAGTCGGTTCAGACGCCGTCTGCGTGCTTCCGTGCGCCTCCGACACAGCTGAACACACCGAACAGATTAGCTCCCGAACTCGTTCGACTCTCTCCAAACGCTTCAGACGTCCGACGCCAGAGCCGGTGTGTGACAGCCTTAAGATGTTGCAGTGCGAAGATACAGCACACATTTTAGGGCTGCAACAAACTATTATTTTACATTATTCAGTTTATTTTTCAGTTGTTTTGTACATGAAATGTGAAGATTTTTTTTTTCCAGAGCTTCAGTAGATGTATGTGAAAACAGCCATCTAGTATCAAATGCTGCACATAGTGAAGTCCAGACAAGAAAAAAACAATGCATGGGCATATATATGGGCATATGCCATAAGGAAAGCCAAGTCAGCTTCTGCGCAATTTGTGCTGGTGACAGTGTTGCATTTGTCGCTGCTGGCCGTTCGATTATATATATATATATATATTTTTTTTTTTTCTTATGGCACAGAGATCCGGGGCTATTCCCAAAACATCCGGCTCTATAGCCCCGAATGCCCAGGTCTAACGACTAGGGCTGTAATCAACCAAAGAAATTCTTGGTCGACTGAAACCCTGAAATTTCGACTAAAAATCGACCAATCGGGGGGGGGGACTCGACTCTGACGGCTCTGACAGCGTTTTGCATCACGTGCATCTGCGCAATATAATAGCCCATGATTACCGAAAATATACTGATATCAGCACAAGAAGGCAATTCAGGGAAAATTATCTTTATTAAACATCCCAGATCAAGACAAGTGCAAACGAAATAAAGCTGTGCATTACTGAAAAATAAAGCTATGCTCAAAACAACAGCCTACAAACAGTGGGCACGGCGCATTTGCGCATTAGGCAAAAAAGACTACTAGTAACTGTAACTGTCTTTGGCAACTTATATGAGGAAAAAAAAACGCAGATATACGTGGAGAAGCTTCTGTCCTCCCGCCTGTCTGGCCGACTCCTCGTCACATTTCTGCCCGAAAAACAGCGTCTGTCACCGGCAAAAAACTTTAACTCACCAAGTGTTTGTAATGAAAATAAATCACCGCGACGGTCAGCCCTCCAGACCGAGACTTCAGTGAACTTTCCCCCGGAAGACATCCTCCGTCCCCGCGAGTGACAGAGTCAGACAGGGTCCAGTTTACTGATGGCGATTTTATTTATTATTTAGTTTCAAAGGTCTCTTGACTCCTTCCAAATACCGCCACATACTTTGCATTCAACTTATAAAAAATTACTTAAAATAAATATTCAGCAAACCACCGGACGTTGAATAACGTGGACGTTCTTCAGTCTACCTGTCTCTAGTGGGTTGGGCTAATCCAAAATAGTGAAAACAAGGGGGGTGTTCTCTGAAGACAGGCTGTTACCTGTGAAACAGGGGTGCTCTGAAAACACCCCCATTAGCACTTGGTACTTTCCTCCTGATGAAATTAACCATAGACTGTATGAAATTAACACGGCAAAAATCGACCAATCAGAATTTTGGTCGACCCAGAACGTATCGACCAATAAGTTGACCAGTCGACTAGGACTTTACATACCTACTCACGACGCATCTGCTCTAGAATATAGTTGAGTTGAAGTATAATGGGCACAACCTTGAAATACTCAAATAAAGTACAAGTACCTGAAAATTGTACTTGAGTAAAATTACAAGTCAATATTCATGTCGTGTCGAATGCAATGTCACATGATTTTGCTTTGCCAAGAGCTACTTTTGTATTTCATGTCAGTAAATTGCTCTGGACTGTAACTGAACTGTAACTCAAAATTGACTGAGATTGTTGAGGAAGTGAGGGAGATAAACAGAGAGACGCCGAGTGAGAGAGGCAGAAGGAGAGACGATAACCTGAGGGGAGGAAGGAGATAAAATGGTTGTAGATTCAGTCTAAACACAACACAGTGCCAAATGTTCTGTTATGGTGACTGAGTTTTTAGAATGAAACAAAGTGATGTGGCCTTGAAATTGTATGAACGTGTAATCAGTTGGCTTAGAGATATTACAGTGTGACATGCAGCTACTCTGGACTGAATGAAATCCAAACAATTTTGATTTACAGTGAGGTTTTGGCATGCCGGATACGTTGTTTATCAGTATGTAAAATGAGTGGATAATAACGTGTGCTGTCATCTGTGTGTTGCCAGTGCTCCTATCCTGTGTGGGAGGACTTCAGCGCCAAGGCCACAAAGCTGCATTCCCAACTCCGGTAAGCTTCTTTGACAACAGAATGGTACAATGAATACATAAAAAGTGTTTCCAAAGTGTAACGCTCTACATGATTCTACGTTGGCTTAAATAGGTTTGTGAAAGAAAGTCCGACTTCAGACACTGTTGGAATAGTTTTTCTGAAGTTTCCATTACTTGAATTGGCAAGAATTCACAGACTGTGGGTTCGGTGATTTGCAGAGTTCGAGTCTAGTCCTACTCACCATATGACATCATGTAAATACAGTAATTTCATGGGTTGTTGCTCTTTAAACTGCCTTGGGATACATGCCTGCTTTTAATTAGATGTCCTTTCAAATTAACAAAAAGCTAAATTGAAAAATTAAGTTTCTAAATAAAATGTGCAAAGAAAATAAATTCTCTGTTACTGTTGTTTTTCCTGTAGCTGTGTGCAGGGAGTAACCTCCTACAGATGTGGATAACACTGATGCTGGATTTAGCTAAATACCACAAGATCAAATCTTGTACTCAATCAATGAAGCCATCGCTACATCGCCAGATCAGGTTGAAGCAGGTTCTCATTACACATTAAATTAAAGTACTGAATGTTTTCTGTTCACCTAGAACCACTGTTCTGGCGGCTGTGGCCTTCCTGGATGCCTTTCAGAAGGTGGCAGACATGGCTACCAACACCAGAGGTAGGATAAGAGCTGTGTGTGGGCGTGTGAGTGTGTCAAGAAAACCAATTCCCAGCGCTGAAAACTATAAGCTGTGTGTATTGGTATACACCATGTCCCTTTGCCACTGCCGTGCTGTGTTTTGCTCTTTTGAAGAGCGTCCACATGGCAGCACCATTAGAAATCTTATTATGTTGTTGAGATATTATCAAGCAGCCTGCTAAATTCTCCGTTGACTGATGAAAGTGTTTCCAGCAGCCTAAAGGTACACTTTGTCTCAAGCTTCAAAGCAATTACACTGCACTGTTTACAGAGGCAGAAATGAAGGAAGGATCTTGTAGAGGTCAGTGAAAGGTACTTGTGTAGCATGATGTTAAACTTCCGAATGCAAGTTGAAATGCAAGTTTTGCATAGTGTGTTGCAAACAGCACTGCTTTGTGAAGGTTGATACCAGTGTTTTTTCGGAGGAAGCTGTTGTTTCTTGGTAGATTATGCCAGCCATCCTGAATTATTCAAATGTGTGGAGCATAAAAATTCAGAATTCTGTCTGAGTTGTATTATTGTCAGGGTTGAAAGTAAGCAGAGACATGTAAACAAGTGAAGCGCAGGTTATAACTTCAGCAGTAACAAGAATATTTAGAACCTGATTTGATCAACACATTTGAATTCAGGGTTTAGGTGGTAATAGAGAATCAGTAAAGTTATAAAGATTTATAAAAAAATGATCCAGACAGTTACAAATTAAAAGGAAAACAGTATATGCTAAATTTACTTGTAAATTGTGTGTGCCAGTTGACGTTGTGGGAGACAGAGATAGTTAATTTCTCACTACTAGTGAGAGCTAACGAGCTAACTTTGTTTAAAGTCTTGTTAGCTAGCCAGAGTCAATAGGTTAAGACCATGGATTAATTAGGTAAATCTGGATACAGCATCTGAGGCGGAGCCCTGTTCACCTATGAAAGCTGCTCAATCGTTTGAAGCAAAATAAAAAGCTTGACTTCTTGGGTGTAAAAGTACCTGGATCTTCCACATAACTTCTGCATTGTGTGGCGCATAGGACCTATACACCAGTGGCGAGAGGCTAACTTTTGGTTTAGCCCTCCACTAACTTAAAGGGGAACAGTTGGCTCTTTCCAAGTGTTATCAGACCAAATGGATTAAATTCTTACAGTGAAATTAGTCACTTTCTTGGGGGTTGTGATGCTCAAAAAAAATGTATTCACTGTTTTATAGCCTCTTCCTTTACAATGTAAGCTTATGGGAAAAAGTATTTTTGGGACATGTGGTAACAATTGTTAAAAATGCATAGATAAATGCTGCATACAACTGTAGCTTTGAGCAATATTTTGACTTGTTTTACTGCAAGTTGTTTCACTTCCAAATAATGAAACTGTCCATCATTACATTTTCATGACATTGTGGCCAAACGTCTGCTACCTCACCCCTCACTGAGTGTACATACTAGATTGTTTGACATCTTTTATGCTGAACACAAAGCTCAACATGGCGTTTTTTCCTGTGCTGCACTCACCGAACACTCACTGGACTTTATAGATTTATAGTCAATAGATTGTATTTTCTGTTTTTTGGCTTGACACTCTTGATATCCTCTGTGTGGGCTCGAAGCTCGGAACTACTTTTAATATGTGTGGGCTGAGAAGGTCAGACAAACACTCACCGCCCACTGAAGGCCATTTGAATACTATACTAGGTTTGAATACTGCTTAGGGAAGAGAGGGAAACGGGAGAGACGACTGAAGCTGTGATATAGGGAATTTCTCCCCCTGTTACGACTTATTAGGTGCAGCTGGCAGACAGTGTATGTGATGGCGGTGTGTGTGCTTCCCCAGGTGGGATACTACAGAAGAGGATACAGAAAGAGGCTCGTGCTGCTTTTACAGGCCAGACAGGAAATCACCGAGCTCTGTCAGCTCATTACACATGCCGCCACCACTGCCCCACACACAGAGACGGAAAAATATAACATAAACGATGTTGGCACGAAGTTGCAGACTGTGCATCAGAGGCTCTTTGTACTTTCTGCACTGATGAGTCATCCCCGTTGGAGTCCATTTATCAGACTGCTGTACAATTGCTGCTCTTTCTCGGCCTGTGATGTTCCGTAATAGATTTGTTAAATGACTGGGGAAAGAAGATGGCACCAATAATGATGCTCTCTGTCTTCTCGCCGTTGGGTATATCAATGTGCCACTTATTTTAGTGTGCGTGTATGTGTGTGAATCAGGCCCAAAGGGTACTGACGATCCTATGCTCTGCTCTTGTACCGACACTCCCATTGATGAGCCTGCGTCAGCTGTGTTTCATTCACAGTGTCAACCAAATTGTATGTGATCCAAAGTATTTTCAACAGCTGGGTGAAAATATAAAAATTGGCTTCCCGAATATTAGATATGGAATATTTCTGAAAGTCATGGCGGCCAGATTTTTGCACTTTCAAGGCACTGCATAACCACTAATAATACTGATATGGAATTGAACGGCATATGCCAACTCCATATTGCTTCATATTTGCCAAACTCATTTCCACTTAATATGCCAGTAGCATGAAGGTAGAAATGGCAGAGTCGGTTGGTTCATCACTTTGGGCCAGACTTAAATATTGGATGGATTGCCATGAAAGTTGGTACAGACATATGTGGTCCCTCGGGGATGCATTTCACATTTTATTACATTTGGTGACTTATCCAGCAGCCCCACCATGGAGCTGACTTTGGTGATTTAGGGTGAAAGATATCAACAACTAGTAAATGATTGTCAAGGAGGATAATGTTACCCTTGGGAGAATTCTAATAACTTTTGTTATCTCTTAACTTATCTCAATGCATGATGAATACAGTAAGTCTGGATGGATGAGCTACTAATACGCTTATTTTTAAATTAACATCTTTGCAAACTGTATGCAGTTCATTATGTAGTATATTATACTATAATAATTTAATCAAACATTTTAAAAAAAGCAGTTTACTGAACTAAGCTTTACAGTGCATCAGGTACTGTGTAAGACAGCCAATAGGAAATAGTGCTCCAAAAATAGGACGGCTGGTTTTGCTGTGCTGGATCGTAGCCAGGCAGTGTTTTGGGTCCCTGATGTTTAGGCACCAGATCTTAAGTTTTCCGCTAAAGCTGCTTATTTTAAAGAAGGCCGCATAGAGAGTGGCAGAAACAGTTTTTCTTGTGTTTGTGATGGTGTGTGTGACAGAGAGAGAGAGATTTAGCAAGTGGGTGAAATCCAGCAGGAGGAAATGTGCAAGTGTTTGTGAATTCCCTGGTGAGGGGTGAATTTGAGTGCACTCTCAGATGTGCTTTCCACTCCCCTCTTATAGCCCAAACATTCACTTTCCCCAGGGCAAACTGGCTGTGTATGTGCGTGTGTATGTGTGTGTGTGTTTCAGAAATCATGGTGTGTTTCCCATGTTTAATAATCTATCCAATTGGCACCGTTTAGCTGCTCATCTTCACCCTTGCTTCAGTCTTAGTGAGGAGACACACACCGCATGCATATTTAGGCACTTAACAACATTTTTTGTAAAAGGAAGTTTCTTCCAGTTTTTTTCAAAATCAGGTCACACAAACATTTCACGCTCCACTTTAAGCTCTTTAAGCATCAGTGATTTTTTTTTTGTCACTTTTGGGGGAGAACATTTCTGCTGCTGAAACCACATGCAAGAGAGGGTGTTGGTGTCCAAATTCAATTGCTGTTACATGAGTAGTTTTAAGCAGCCGTGGTTTATTGGCCTTACTTGCCCCCTTTTGATGGAGAGTGAGACCACAGGCTCTGTTATGTCTCTCAGTTCAGATGATCTTATTACAGGATGGTAGGCCTGCACAGGCAAAGGTATGGAGGTAAGGGAAACCATAGTTGGTTTTTAAAATCTTAATACGATTTTTATTTTGTGCCTTGTTAGTCATCTCCTTCTCTTCAGTCATGTAAGTACCAATGCAATGATACCCGGCATCTTTCATGGTGTAGACAGCAGTATTAACATCATCATAAACTTTCAGTATATCCTGATTTGTACCTCATCCTTGTGTTGTTTTGCCTTGAATGGCGCACTCACACTTGGCCGAGTTGCTCCGTATTGTGATGATGCACGTGACGTCCCTCCTCCCCAGTACCCAGCTGGCCCTGCTCTCATGGCGCTCCGTCCTGAGCACAGTTACCTCTTGTACATATGTAATCAAATCGTAGCATGGTCCCATCACAATGGAGAACAACGCAGAGAACATGACTGTATCTTTACTGACTTCTTTTTGTGTCGTTTTGGTCACAGACAGCCCTCTCACATTCTCGGTCTTCTTAATTATTTAAGGTGTTGTTATATGCATGATTATACTGCGTGTCCACATTGCGCACCCATGTTTGTGCTCGTGTATGAGTAGCCATACTGTGCACACCTCTTACAACAGTGCCAGGGCTAAGGAAGAGTACCATGCTTGAGTTCGGTACGGAGTGCTCAAACCAGTCAAACAATCTGGACTTTGGGGGTCAAACGTACCTGGACACGGTACGGATTGCTTAGTGTGAGTGCCCCCGAAAACTACATCTATCTCATCTTATCTCAGCTTTTGTCAAAGTGAGGGTATTTAGTTTTTTTGTATCTTAGAGTTGATTTCCTCTGATTTTGTGTACATATGTGTGTATGCCTTTATGAGTGATGTTTTGGGAATGTAAAAATGAATGTTTGGAGGTTAAGTTCTTTAACTAATCATCACTGGCAAGCAGGGTCAAGGGCGGTGTTGTACCTGGTAATCTGCACCATGTACGCTGTGCTTAACAATGCTACTGTTCTCTTCTGAGCTCTGAAAAGCTTTTCCTGTTAAATGCTAAAGAAAATCACTTGTACTTTACTGTTTTACTCATCAAATGATACCAAAGATGTTGTCTGTGAAGATGACAATGATGACGATGACGTGTGTCTTTATTGAACTTTGTCTCTCTTCCTCTCTCTTTCCATCTTCATACTCTCTATGCAGTAGCGGCAGTAAAACCTGGGTTAATCCCAGGACTCTCACTATGCACACTTGGCACAAGGAACAGCAGTAAAGCACTACTGTGTGTGTGTGTGTGTGTGTGTGTGTGTGTGTGTGTGTGTGTGTGTGTGTGTGTGTGTGTGTGTGCGTGCGTGCGTGCGTGCGTGCAAGAGATGATTAGGATGATGATCTGACAGTCCAGAATGTCTGGCTGTTTTATTGCCAAGCTGCCTGCCTTCATCTGAATACTGAATACACGGTTCGATAATGAATATCATAAATCTTATACACACACATAAAAACACAAGAATGAATGTATGCTTGCTTTTATGCACGTAGATGTAGAGCTGAAACCCCCCTTTATTCATTCGCCTAAAGTACTAAAATGGCACAATGAAGAGGTACTGTGTAAGAGTATATTCTCTATCACAGGTTTGGTTCCATTTTAAACAAACAAAAATGAATGTAGGTTGCTGGATTGGAGCATGTCCAAAAGGGTAATCAAACAACGCAGCAAAAGAAAATGAACAATGTTCAACATCACTTCATTGCTTTCCCCTATGAAAAAAAGTGAGAGGACATGTTAGATACTTCACTCCCATAGCTATTTCTGTTACTTTTCCAACAATACAGGATACATTGTCAGATCGTGCATTTTAGGACATGATCACCACTCTAACCTCTACTGTTTTGTCTGACTTAAATATACAGTATTTTCAAAACCACATTCCAGACAGAAATAAGGGCTGATGTGTTTTTCAAACAGGCAATGAGGTCATGGTAAAAGTTGAACATTAAGCACTACCATGGTTACCAGATTGACACTCTAGCAAGATCACCATCACTAGCATGGACAGCAATAGCAATGATATTAGCACTGATAGCAATAGTGGCCACTTTAACACAAGTTCTTCTTGAGCATTAAGGAGCTGCAGAGTTTACTCATGGTCAAGCTGTTACCTGTATTGTACCTTTATTGCTACTAGACACTTTCTGCTCCAATCACTAACACCGATCTGAGTACAGCCACGTCCCTCTGGACATCTTGACATGCAAAAGCCAAATGCTCAGTCCATGTACAGTTAATGCAAGAAAGGTTAATGCTCCTGGAGATTAGAAGATGCTCTTAAATCCTTTATTTAGTTTGGCATGTTAATACGTACAAATGTTCTCAGTCCATCCTCAAATGCAATACATTAGGAAAACAGTTGAATCTGAATTGACTATGTTTAGATTAACAATTTGTTAGTGGTTTAGAAACTTAACCTGTAAGCAAGATGCACTGTGATGTCAAACATCACCATAAAGTCATCTGGCTAAATTAATCTAAGTACAGTCAATGGCGACTCTTGTACTGTGCGATTAACAATTGGCCTTCAAGTTCTATTTTAGATTTATCCAGTCTTTTCAGAAAAGCACACTTCCGTTGTGTGTAAGACAGCCCCCATCAAAAAAAGGCCATGCAGCCACATTGCTCCATAGCTTCATAGTTTTCTGGCTGATGATGCCAAACAGGCACACCTTCTTGATGCGTTTTCTGTTGCCCCCTATACACTTGCTGATGGAAAAATAGTCCTGTATAAAAAGAACATTGTTTTTCTTCAAAACAAGAATAAGACAAAAACAGAGCTGAGGTTAATCTCAACTGCAGATAGTGGAAATGAGAGAAAAGAGGCTGGAAAACTAATTTCCAACATGTTTCTTCAGTGAAGCCAAAGGAAGGGAGCTGGGGGGCAGGAAGCAATGAAGTTTATGGGAAATGTGGTCTTGATTTGGAGAAACACTACCACTAATATTACCCCTGCTGTGACACAGAGGTTGCCAGTGGTCCTCACAGTGGTCTCATGCATTTGCAGCAATAGTGCCAAGGTAGGAATTTTGATTTGAGGTGTTTCACGATTTATTGGTGTTTAAACCTACTACACACAGCACATTTAAAAGATGACACAAAGAAGAAGATTACACTGATTTACAGTAAACAGAGAACCTCAGATTTGAGGTACAGTGGCTCATTGTGGGTAAAATGACTGTTAATGTGTTTAAATGGTAGTAAAACGATGCAGACCAACAGTTGAGGATTGTTCCAGATCTCTGTGGAATGGACTGATGACTGTGTGAAAAGACAGAGAGCTTCATGCTTGAGAGAGCATTGAGTGTAGAGAGCAATAAGGACAGAAAATGGACAGAGAACTGTTGTGGGGCATTGTGAGGAAGTCTTCAGCAGCAGGCCTGTGCTGTCACTGTGGGTACAAGTCAGTAGCTCCCAACCTTTACCCCTTCAGCCCGGTCAGACTAGCTCTAGTGCTGTTGTCTCCCAAAGAACAGTCTTGGTAGACAAAAATTTGACCTTCTTTTCAACCAATCACTTGATCAGTTAGGAACCCTATCACTAGTTTAACTATGTCGGCCCCACTGCAATAAATGGGTCACAACGAGCTATATTGTTATCTTCAGGGCACGTCTATCAAGTAAATTTACATACAGCAGCATCAGACACAGACACAAACACACAAACAAGCAAGGATTTTCTTCTTCCAAACAGTAGAGCTAATGCTGGCTGAGCTAGTGCTGTAGAATAGGGTACAAAAAACAACTGTAAAAAGGTTCAAAGTATGGGTATCCAACCTAAATGAAGCTTAATGTTCACAAGTTCTCTTGACTGTACCTCAATATTGCAACATTAGTCCAACGATCATTGCATAACATGCTAATGGAAAGTTCAACAGATTAAACTACCAAATAAACAATACAACAACAAAAAACATGGCCAAACTTACAGCTTTCTAGACTGAGGTCAGGTCATTGACAACCAGTATCAATCCATTCTTAGCTTGTATAGTTACTGGTCCTCATTGAGAAATCAATGATAAACCAGCAAAAATAAACTTTATACACCAAGTTCCCCTGTCCTATGAGCTTGGGAGCTGATGTACTATTTTGTGCTGGTTCTTTGACATGGTGTTTTATGTTTGAGATCGTTTGGAGTAAATGTTCTGTAAGTTGGACCAAGCAGTCTACTGCATTCTGTGCTTTTTGTAGCAGAAGCTGGATGTTTAATCCATTTACTGTTTCACCTGTTAATATATTACTCTTAACTATCTTTTCAATTACCTTTATTTGTTTAGACTTTTCATACATCAGCTTTATATTTGAACTTTTCATACAGCACTAGTTCAACAAATTACTGATAAGCTAATTGTTTAGACTGCTCACATGCTAATTTGTTTTCCACTCACCCTCGTTCGCAGGGTTTGGTGTTTAGGTGTTACAACTGACTAGTCATTTTTAATTAAACAATCATGGGTAAACAAAGAGTCAACAAAAGTGGGTAAAAAACAAAACAATATGGTAACCGAATGCTGCTCGTTTGCCTTTGTTTCAAAGCTTGTCTGCTCAGTGTGTATGTGTGTGTTCATCCAGTGTAATAAAAAGTATTCAACACTTGCTCATTAACTAGCTGGCTGCCTGGCAAAGTGCTCCATGGTGGCTGCACTTACGACTCCCTGGGCGGGAGGAAGAGAGGTAACGCTCAGATCTGAGGCCATTTAAGTTAATACAGTTACACACACACACACACACACACACACAAATACATGCAACTCAGCAAGAGTGCTTTCCCTTATTCAGCTTACAACATGGCACTCTCCTGCAAGGACCACCTGCCAGTTGATACCATCACACACACACACACACGCACACACACACACACACACACACACACACACACACACACACACACACTCACACTCACACACACACCCCTACACATGCAATTATTACATGCATGCATATTAGCTCACAGGCATGTGTGTGTAAACATGTAGCCTGTGCACAGAGCATGCTATGGTTCGGCCTGTTGAAATGACATGCGATGGGAACAATGGGCAGCGGGCTTGTGGGAGGCTTATACTCCAAAAACTGTTTTTTGTAAGTTTATACCTTCTGTATGTGATGTCTTGCATGTGTGTCTCCCCCTTTTCTCGCTGACTCTGACAGGGAACTGCTGTCCCTTCAGCCAATCACAGACAAGCGGGATCACATTTACGAGCACAGTTGCCAGGCAACAAGGAGAAAGAGAGAGAGAGAGAGAGAGTGAGTGTGTGAGAAAGAGATGGAAGTGGTGGCAGAGAAAAAATAGCCATGTTGTTGCCAAGAGGAGAGGAGAAATCTGAGCAAGATGGCTTAATTGCATTTCACAGATAGCATGCCATTCACGGTCAACTGGAGATCCATTTGATCTGATACGGTTGATCATGCAACCAAAGCGCTTCAGCTGCGCTTTTGTACTGTACAGAACTGGGTTAGCATGAGGATTAGCAACTGACCTTACCTTTACCCTACTGAATACATTGTGTGACCTACAATCACAATTAAATTGTCTGCCTGTTTCTAAGTTTGTCTCTTTTTAATGTCCAGCGGGCCAGTCAGAGAATCAGAAGCCACAGTTTAGCTAGACTGTCTAAATCATGTAATTTGAAGATTAAATCAGACAGAGAGTATTATTGCTTGGCAGTAAAGTCATAACTTAGCAACTGTATTCAGTCATGGGCACTGTAGTTTAGCTGTGTTAAACACAGAGAAGAGAGGGAAAAGGAGAGTGACAGGAGAGAAATAACAGATATAAATGCTGAAGTTGAGTTCTGCCTTCAATCCCAGGCTGAGCAATCAGCACGAACACACAGGCCCACGTACTACATACATCGCTAGCTAGCGAACAACTAACAGTTGGTGGCCTACATTGGTGTGAATAAACAGAAACAGCCGTGCAATCGAATTCCAGTAAATTCTCTTTCCAGTTTAAATTAGTATTTTAGATATATCTGACATCGATTAATCAATTTGTCAAATAAATAAATACTTATAAACTGGATTGAATGTATAAGATGTTAGCAGTACAAATTATGACAATCTAGTCATCATATTAAAGTCAGTCATCATTTGAATTGAAAAAGGTTAACCTATTTTCAATTCTTTCTTTCTTTCTTTCTTTCTTGCTTGCCGTTGTCAACATCTACAAAAAAATGACATTATTGTCTTCAATTAAGCCTCATCCACATATATCTTTATTCCTCCTACAGCCCCTCATCTCTCTCTCTCTCTCTCTCTCTCTCTCTCTCTCTCTCTCTCTCTCAAAATTCAAATTCAAATTCAAAATTTGCTTTATTGGCATGAAGGTTACAAGAACTATGTTCCCAAAGCATCAGGAATCAATGAAACAAGACATATACAACTCATAGAACCAAATATATACAACAATATATAAATAAGTAAATAAATAAATAAATAAATACAAGTATATTTATATTTATTTACCCAATGTGTGTGTGAGCATTCACGTGTGTGCTGATGAAGTGCGCTCTCTCTCTCTTAGTCTAAATGACATGAAATTTAAAAAAAATAAATCTCTCTCTCTCTCTCTCTCTCTCTCTCTCTCTCTCTCTCTCTCTCTCTCTCGCTCTCCTTCCTCCGGTGAGCCTTTCTCTCACACGTCCAACTCTTCGGGGCTTCCCCTACCCTCATCACTCACCCCAAATGCTACTCCTCTCTTCCCTCCTCTCTTGTTCCACTCTGCTCCCCCTCACCGCCCAACACGTTTCTCCCATCTAATCCAGCCTCCCATCATTCCTATGCCTCCTATGCCCTCCTCCTTCCCTCCATCCCTCTCTCCGTCTCTGGCAGCTCTCTAAGGACATTTCCTGATGTCACAGTGCAGTATTGTCCCAGAGGTCAACAACACAAGACATGCTCTGTTGCACACAAACACACACACACGCAGTGCACTCACTCGGTAAGCATGGGAAGCTGAGCTCAGTGAGTCTTGGTGCTCCAAGGCCAAGTCCTGTTTAATGAGACAAGAGGCTGGAGTGAGGAGTGGCATGCATGTGTGAGGGAGTGTGTGTCTGTGGGTGTTATGGTGTGTAGTCAGATGTGTGCTGTTAACTGCAGCTTCGAGTGCCTCTCAGCGAATTTTCTTGAGTTTGTCTTATTTCAGATTGAGTTACTCTTACCAAATTCGTCCAAATAATGAAGCACTTGCTGCAGCTTGCGATAGCTGGGTACGTTAGTGTGTGTGAGCATGTGTGTGCTCAGAGTTAGTGAGAGTTGGGTGTTAATCCGCTGCATTAACAGCCATCAGCCAGGCGTGATAACTGGTGTGGCTGCTGCTGGCTCAGCTGTACACACACACACACACACACACACACACACACACACACATGCACTCCCTTGTACTGCTATCCTTCTGAGGTCCCTCCATTGACTACATCTGACTCCATTATTCTGTAAACCCTGAGCGTATGATCAGAACAACATGGCTAATCTCAGTCCTTTCTCTGAACTTAAAGGGATTCTCCACACTGAATCTAGTGAGCATCACTCAGGCCCTTTAGGTTTGAATGGCAGCTGTGAGTAGGACGTGTAGTTGCTTAAGAAATAGTGCTTGCATGTAGCTAGGTGTGCTTAAACTTCATTTTCATTCATCCTTTTCATTCATTACTCTACCTCCATCCCTGTCTCTCTGCTCTGTGGCTCTGCCACGGGGTGTGTTGCCATGGCAACAGTGGCACACACAGATGCCAGTGTGTTATGTTTCATGGTGCTTTGTCCAACCCCTTATTCCTCCAGATATGTTTTTAAACATATTTGCAGCAAGAAATTTTGGAAATGTATGTTTCTGCAAATCACCGATATGTTAAAACTTTAAATTTCTTTATGTTGCATCTTGACTTTCTTTTAGGTGTCTGTGATTATGCTTTGATCAGGTTTAGCCACAAAAAACACTTGGTTAGGGTTAGGAAATAATCAAGTTTCGGCATAGAATATCTGTTTTTTGTTGCCACAGATTGTCCCAAAGTCTCCTTAAAAATCAGAATCAGAATCAGAATTTCCTTTATTTGTCCTGCAAACAGGGACATTTCTTCTTTCTATTTTTGTAATAAACAATAATAATAATAGTAAAAGAATAAACAATACAATAAAAACGTAAGAAGTACAAAAAAATCAACTGGTTGCATGTGCGTTGCGTTCCGGCTCTGGTACGGTTTTGCCCTGTCATCCGTCGTCCGGCAACCCCCACCAGCTGCCTTTTGAGTCCAGCACTGTGCAGGGTCCAGACTGCCCGAGCTGGGACAGAGCAGCTAAACCACTGGAAGTAAACACATAGACTACGCTGCCATGGCGGAGCCGTGACCGGATCATTCCTATGCCCCCTTTGCCCTCCTCCTCCTGTCCGGACCGGACACGTGTCTGGTGGAATCTAGCCGTAACACCACTACCATCCCCTTCACCTCTGAATAAGAAAATCAGGTCATAAACATCTAATGTGAACATGATTTGACACCTTTTGTAGAAATGTTAATATGGTACGCAGTCTGGGACACATACAAATGTGATCTGTATCAGTGGTTTGCAGGAATGTCCAGGTGACTGGGCTGCATTTTTAAATGTAATTTGAATCTCAACTCATGGTGCATTCCAAGTAAATTCAGAAAAAGGTGTTTAAGTGGAGACTATATGTTTTACCATTCTAGTGTAGACACTGTGTATTTTTTTCTGAGAGCCTTACTTTGTATATACATCTGTCCATTCATTTCAACCAGCTGATTGTAAAGCTCCTCAGTTATTTGCTGTGGTATGTCAACAGTATGCTGGATGCAAGCTGGATGGAATCATTGTTAGAGAGAGACATTAGCAGTAACAGCAGAACAGCGTTTCCCACAGCTACCTGACCTCCTGCCAGCCAGTCTGCTCAAACTAAAGGGTTCTCAGGGACACACTGTCACCTCCTGACCGTGTGTGTGTGTGTGTGTGTGTGTGTAAGGGAGAGAGAGTTGGCAGGAAAGACACACAGAGGGAAGGCTTGTTTGAAGTTTAACTGACTTTGCTGCGTGTGTGTGTGTGTTCGTATGTTAGATAATCCGCCCGTCTGCAAAAACCTGCGTGAGTCGTGACCCATCATTCTCTCTTTCTGCTACTTTTGCACCAATCCGGTTCCCTGTAATGTTTTGTCTGCAGGGGTCAGGGGTGGCGCAGAGAGTCAGAGGAGCGTGCATGATGTCCAGACTACATTACCCACAATGCTATATTTAGACCACTGCAGTGTGTGACTCAGCACAACCGAACCTAACTGCGGTCTCGACAGCGCAGCTCTGACTGGTTATGCTGCTACACTATATGGACACTTTTATGCATAGTCAATTCTTATTTCTTAAAAAAAAAAACACTGGGCCATCAGAGTAGCATCATAACAACCATAATTGCTGAAACCACATTATAAAATATACTGTCAAGTCAAAAATCACAAATTTGCCAGAATGGACTTAGAATATAATGTTAGAATTTGTACCCCAAAAATACATAAACACATTCAAAACTACATTCAACATAACAACGGATGTATGATTGCAGAAATCAGTGGCAGTTAGTGGTTCCTATCGATGTATTACAATTAGTATTACAATAGAAGTTAATATCCATTCATTTAGAAACACACAGTATGTATGTGTGTAATCCTGACTCTCCCAGACGCACAGACCGCCTCTCTTGCCTGAAGCAGCTCATGTGATGTCCTCATGCCGATGGGATGATGCAGGTTACAGCCGTTACCATCTGTAGAATCCATGGCTACTATTGTAGTGAGTTAACCATTGTTAACATGTGAATTCCATTAAGACTGTGTTCAGACTGAGAGTTTGTTCATATTGTACATGCACATACGTGAAGCTATGTTTCAGGAGATGTGTGTGGAAAAATGCATGTGTGCTCTGTGTGCAATTGGTGACATGACGTGTGGATGAGCGTGAATTCCAAACACCTTTCCATGTCGGGTGTGATCATGTATGATAGTCATGTCTTCAAGCCTCTCTATGTGCTCTGCATGCAAGGCAGTGTGTAAGGAAGCCATGACGAGTAGTCGCCTCAAGGGCTTTGTGTAATGTGTGTGTGAGAGATAGTTTCTTCCCTTGTTGTTTTTGAGCCCGTGGTAAGAAATACCAGTTGACTTGACTGTTGAATCTTTATCAAACAAACAAATATCGCAGAACTGACTTTTTTGTTTTGTGTTTTGAGTATCAGCCTTGCGAGCGTCCTTGAGTAAGACCTCTCTGACCTCCATTTTGAGTGGAATGTCTTGCTTTGCTCAATAAAACATCACCTTATAAGAACATATTCATAACTCAAAGTCTTTAATTTGATTGGTTGTAACTGCTGCACCGGAGATGGGCGTATCGGTTTGCTTGTGACCAAACAAAAGGATATTTGCCTCTTGGGAGCAACATGTTTAACAGTTCCAGCTGCTGACTTTAAATTGACCATATATTCATTTTCAGGTTTATCATTTTATTTTGGGTTACTACTAGAATAGGTTTACATGCTTTGATGCTCAAAAAGTCACTTTTCTCATTGTTTCAACATTGTATTCCCCATCTGTCTGACATGCCCAGTTTTAGCTCCAGTCTCTTTAAGGCCTCCCCTCCCAAATACCCAGTCTGCTTTGATTGGTCAGCGTACACACACCTGAGCAAGCACTGCTCAATGTGTCCCTGGTCGGCACTGTCGTGTTTCAGCTTCCTGCTTGCTTCACTTCTACGAGAATAGAGGTGTACATTATGCAAATGTGTGGCATGGTGACGTAGTGTATGGTCAAGAAGTCATGGAATTAAAGGTTTGACTTCTGACTTCTTCTACTTTGGGCTTTGACCTACATAACACACTTTAACGTGATTCTCTCTAAGATATGTGCAGCACAGAGAGAGTTCTTATAGATACCAATATATATTCCTTGTTTCATGACCATGTTTGGAGATTTTTAAAACTAACCAAATTATCCCTCCCTGCTGGCAAATGTTTTTGTCATTTTAAGGGAAAGAAAACAAGACTCTCGACTAGATTCCATGACTCATTCGACAGGTATTTCAACAGTGTATTGAATCAAAATCTTGAGCTGTCTCTATTGTTAACACTCTTTGTGCATGAATGTTTGATCCCTATTAGACTGTTGCCATACCAAAGAGAGGAATTCAGTCCACTACTGCTATATTCTCATGTTACGCTCATATTTCTCTCTGGTATACCCCATTCGTTTATCTCTCTGTCTTCTCTCTCCCCCCATGTTCACATTCACTCATTTGCAATGTGAGTGGCGACAGTTTTGTTCAGTTGACCATCTCAACACATGATACTGGAGAATACACGCACCGACAGAGTGACAAAAATATGTTATAGAGATAAGCTTTCACTTGAACATAATACAGAGTGGCTTTCCAAGTATTCGCCAGAGCAGTGAGAGCTCTTTAAGATCATGTGTCATGTAGCCTCGAGAGGTTAGGATGTGCTGACAGCTCAGAAAAGCAGCCACTCAACAGCCGGTACTGCGAGAAGCCCCATCGCTACACTGGCATCAAACACTGACGTTGTTTAGATAGGAGTGTTTACTGTTCTTCAGTCTTGTCTGATTTCAATCAATAGCCAAGATTTTTCCGGTCTGATTGTTGAAGTTAAGATGTTACCCTACATCAGGGGTCACAAACCTTTTTGAAACTGAGAGCTACTTCAAGGGTACAGAGTGATACATAACCATCGTATTTGCCCCCAGTGCTGCCAGATGGGTAGCTAGCTTGGAAGCTGTTGTGACACGTACTGAAGTGTGTCTCCACATTGTGCCACTTTGCCGTCGCCACAGACACCCCGCAAACGAGACACACACACACTTTTCCTTCACTGTGGTAAAAAAGAATTCTTCCTCCCAATCATTGTGAAAATGATACGTTTATGCCATGTCTTTCTTTAGTTTTCGGGGGGAAAAAACACGTCTAGCTCCCCATCGTAGCTGGGCTAGCTTACTTGTTTCAGCAACGACTGAGTTTTGCCACAAAATTGAACTTTGACCCCAGACAAAGTCAGAGTTCATATATACATAAAACATTTTTGTTTTTAAAATGTTATATTCAATTTGTCATTTTCAAATCCAGATCAATGCAAGTGTTATTTATTAAAAAAGAACTGCAACACAATTAAATACAATTTTTAGGTGGAGCTCCATGGTGACTAGTGCTATTTTTAGAACACGCTCTGTGGGTGACTCACGTGGTCCCTGTGGGCGACCAGGTGCCCATGGGCACCGTGTTGGCTACCTCTGCCCTACATATTGCAGTAAAACTGGATTTACTGTAGGACTGAAGCTGGACTCCATCTGAAATCCAAACTTCAACATGTATATTGATGAGAGGAAAGATGTTGGATCAGTATCAGGTTGCTAAGGTGCACAAATGTGTTTTCAATTGATTTGCCTTTTCATTGATTCTCATTCAGTGTCATGTTGCTGGATTAGAGTAGATGGAATTTTAGACAGTGATGTATGATGATGCTGTGATATCAACCTTCACGATAAAGGATATAAAGGATAGGATGCTTTTAGATACAGTACATCATTAAGGTCATCGAACCTGAAGCTGGTTGAGATTCAGTTTCTTACTCAAGAAGACTTCAGCCGAGACTGCTTGCCCACAACTGTGAGGTCATACTTTATGATATTTAGTGCAGTTTTGAACCCATTTTGAACTCATTTTAAGGATATCCTTACCTATAAATGTTGGGTTTCTGTATGTGAAATAATTAAAGAGTATGGTGGAGTGTTGACACAGAACAAATAAAGATTGATTGATTGATTGATTGATTGATTGATTGATTGATTGATTGATTGATTGATTGATTGATTGATTGATCAAAAAATATACAACTTATTAGTTGTCAGTTACAATATAATATATACAGTATATGAAATGTGTCTGTTAACTCTATATTTTTTCTTTGTTATAAAAAGCAAAATTATATATATTTTGTATATGTTCTTCTTTCCAACAATGCGTTTATACAATAATGTAGGACTAAAAAACATTTATGTTACTCTTCTATTTACATTTCACTTGGTCTTAAACTTCTTTGTTATCCTATTTTGGAGTCTTCGAACACAGACTTTTCTTGTCACATTTTTTATTTTCTTAATGCTTGTACGATTATGCGATGGGTCTGTCAATGTATATCCAGAGCAACGACTGGACTGAGGTATGTGAGTTTTAAGAGGATCGTGTAGGTAGCCAGCATACTTGTGCCATACACTATTCTAGTCAGTTTATGGATCACTAAAGCACTAAAGCACTTTATTGACTTTGTTAGCTAACATTAACAAAGTCAGCTAGATAACTAACAGTTTAATTTCTATGAGGATGTCATTATATTTTTAACTGAAACACTGTACATTTACAATATTTTGTCGGTTACAGGGATCCATAGAGTTCAGCTCAGTTTGTGATAGAAAACCAGTAACTACTGGCTGCACATGACAAAAGCATGATTTCATTCTAGGTCACCAAAGGGCCAAACTTGACTACTAGTCTTTTATTCACACAGTAGCCTATGATTTGTGCTCAAGGTTAGACTACAGGTGCAATCAGCCCAGAATTGTTGATATAGCACTCCTATAACTGTCTGCTTTACAACACACATTTTCTTTACTCACTGGTAAACACAGACTGGGAGACAGATCCAGGGGAAAGCCTTTTAAGTCCTTCTCAACATAACTTTTGTCCTGGATTTTTTTCTTCCTCTCTCTCTAAATTTCTTCCACTGCTTCTTGCGTAATGACAGTGCAAGCCGGCCCGGCCGTTTTCACTTTGTGTGTCGGTATTTTTAGCTGCAGAAACTGTCCCCCAAGCCCCCCATTTTAAGTAAATATGCCCTGTCTGGAGGCTTGTAGTTTAGTCCTGCCTCGGTCTCTGGGGAGAGAGTGTGTATCTGTACTTCAGTTTGTATATTCGTGTGTGTGTATGTGTTGGTGTGTATGGGTGTCAGAGAGATTTAAAGCCTCTGTAATCAAAGCCAGAGAATGTGCATGCTTTCCCAGGCCCAGCTGACTCCACTCTAAAGCATTACACCAGCTCTCTGACTATTCTACAGTACCCTGCGTCTTAACGGATCCCAGTTGCTGGGCTTCGGGGCAAATGTGTGTACTTCTGTGCATGTTGTCCGGCAGTGGGCTCTCTCTGTGATGTTAATGTTGTTTTGCAGCCGGTCTCTGTCAGTCTGGAGCTCTGAAAGTTTCATGCAGGTTGACATCAGAGCTTCAGGATCTCGAGGTCCATCAAAGAGTGATGGAAATGTCATTGAAGATAGGAGAAACAACATGAAGACATGAACATTGTTGAGGTCATTTAATCAGCTCTTAAAATGTCTCTGGATTTTTACTTGGCTGACATTGAGGTGACTGTTGGTATTTGTGATGTTCTTGAACAGAAAGTAAGTAAGTAAGTTGATGTAAGTTCATCTGAATGTGAGAAAGAGGAGAATTACAGTTCTGCCAGAGAATACAGAAAACTCTTATTATGCTGTTTTAAGGCTTCTATACTTTTGAGTCAGGGCTTTGAGCCGTCAGGCTGTTTGGATGGTTATTCCCATATGACAGGGATGAAACACATCTCTCCTTTAGACAAGAATCTGTGAGTATTAAAGACAGACGGAGATGAAGGGAGAGAGAAAGACAATGATAGAAAACAAAGACAAGGCTGTTATTCCCCAGAAAACAACGCAAAGAGACAAAGAGTCAGGTCTCTCCTCTTTCTAAAGCTCCTGGCTCTGACCTTTGCCCTTTTTCTGTTCAGCACAGAACCACTTTGGCATACATCCCTCCCATCTCTGTAAACCAGGTGACTTTTACACTAGGGCTGCAACTTACGATTATTTCCATCATCGAGTAATATGACAATTATTTTCATGATCATTCATTTATTCTTTAAAAATCAAAAAGGCTCACAACTACTTTTTCCAACCAATTGTCCAAAACCCAAATATTCCTCTCTTAGATTCATAACACTTATGAAGCTGGATCCGTCAAATGTTTGATATTTTTGCTTGAAAAGTTACTGAAACAAAATTGCCCTTGAACTAATCAGCAACATTCTCTTCTCACTGAGGTTGTCATTCTGCTACTCTATCAATCACATTAGCTCCTCTAAGAGGATGTGATATGGATACAATCTTCATCACAGTATCATCTCATTAGGAATCAATACTTTAATAGTAAAAGAGTGCATTTTCTTGATCATGAATTGAGAATCTATGGCAAAATAACCTGCTAGGAAAGTCTGTTTTAACCAATTCTGAAAAAAAAAAAAAAAAATCAGTAAACATCTCCTAGATACAATGACATTATTATAACACAAAGGTACAAAGGAAACATAACATTTATTGCAGGACTGTTGCATTCGATTGTATTACACAGGTGGTCATGTTATTTTGTCTACCCGTTAGAGGACATGAGGCTTCCTCAGCGGTGATAAGAGCTTTTCCTACTGGATGTTGTTCGGCACTGGAGCTACAGTATGTTGTTGTATGTTGCTGTCTAATCCTCTTATTATTAGCAGGACATCACTGGTACAAAATATAGAAGGCCAATTTCAGCTGAGAATGCAAGCTGTGTTTTTACCATAAAGAAATGTAGCTTGTGCTGCCAACCTCCATCAATCTTGCGTATCTGTTTTTAACATTGTGAGCCAATGAGCGAGTCAAACATACAGTACAAAATCACAAACAAAATGAAAGATACAGTATGATAGTTTCATATTATACCTAATTACAGATTGCATGAAGAAAAAGCTTGAACTGCTAATTACCAAAAAGAGTAAATTTAGCATTGTTAGGCATTAATAGTAGGTAATCAGTGCTTAATAAGCTATAATCACTACACAGTTTACAGTAGCTCCGTCTTCGCTGCAGTGCGCTGAGATGAACAAGACATTTTGGCTCAGCCCTGATGAGAGCAATGAACAGAAAGCGTCTGAAAACTTTTGGCCAAGGCAGGCTCCTCACTCTCAAGTGAGGATTGTGATATAGTTAAAGACATCTAAATTACACAAACATCTTAATATTCAAGTTTAGTTTCAGTACACAGTCACCAAGCATGTGACTTGTGTGATTTCTTGCCAAATAAGAGTTGGAAGTAGGACACCTTCGGTTCTGGCCTGTTCAGTAGGCTGAGTGCCGTGTTGTCATCAGACAACATCAGCAAAATAGATATGTGAATGTCTGACTCACATAGACCATGACTCCATGACTGAAACCAATCGAATATATGAAATCAGTCAAATAAGATCCATTTCGTGAAATCAGGAGGTTTACCCAGTGGGTTAATTATTTCACCCCACAAATAAAAATAGGTTGGTCAAAGGATGAGATGTTGTTGTTGTGTTACAGTCACAGTACTTGATGAAGATTTTTTTAATGTCGTGTGCTGTTTTAGGCAACTGGGAACGGAACTGACTGGCTGTGGAAATCAACCAGACTGGACCAGAACATCGATTGTTAAGGTTCATCACAGCAAGCACTCAACTGGGTCAAACTCTCCAGCGTGATGGGTCGCTGAGGACAGTGTCAGCGAACACGGCAGTGAACAGGGCTTATTGCCAGGGATTTAAATGCACAGTATGATAGACAGCCAAAAAAAGAAATGATGCAGTCTTTTGTATGTGGAAGAAAACTTAGCTTCACATACTCGACACGTCCCTCTGGGAAAAACAGGAAACTGTAACGAGGGGAAACAGTAACACTTGTTTCAACATTGAGAATATAAAAAAATGAACAGAAATGTCCCAGCCCTTGTGTGCACCATGGGAAGTTTTTTTGGGAAAAAAAAAAAAGTACAGTAGTCGATGGGGAGAGACAAATACGTTTTTGATCCAGTTTGAATTGTGCCATAAATCATACGTTTGTCAATTAAAAATATATATATATATATATATATAAAAAAATCTAGTTTTGTGTAAAACCACTTAGTGAACTTCATCGTCTTGGCACCAACGCCAGCAGGCCAAGTCTTCAAGGTTTCAGTCATGGGTCTTGGTGAGCCTTAAATGATGCTCAATGTCACTTGTGGGACTATTGGGTGTGTAGCCTTTCTAAATATGTTTTTCACATTGTGTTTAATTCATATCACAATTCAGTGAGAATCAAAAACTGATTTGTCTCTTGCCATTCACTACTGTACCTAGTCACACTGAAATAAGGTCCCATGGCGGTCCACTGGAAGGCAGGACCTCACCTCTCTATTCAAAAGAACTATTCAGTTGACAGTTGTAAGGAAACAGAAAACTTTTTCGGCGTTGAGAGTGTGTGTCAGTTCAGCTGTCAAGTACAGTCTTATCCTCCTGTCACCGTGGCAACAGCAGTCGGGGGTGGAGGGGCGTGATTTGACAGGAAGTGACCTCGCCATGGCCTCCTGCTGCCATGGGTACAGAGGAGATCAGAGGTCAGAGCTGGCATGCTGTGGTGTGCGTGTGTGCGTGTGTGTGTGTGTGTGTGTGTGTGTGTGTGTGTGTATGCCTGTGCGTGTGTGTGTGTGTGTGTGTGTGTGTGTGTGTGTGTGCGTGTGCGTGTGTGTGTGTATGACGGTAAATGTCGAATTCTGTCATCTGGAAGAATGTGTGACTGACAGAACGACTTGTAGTTCCACTCTTGTTAAAGCTCAAAATATTTTAGCTGGGTTTTGGTTAACAACATTTCCAGATGGAGTGTGCGAGGTGCTCCCTCACCAGAATGATTCTCCAGGATACTGTTCTGTGGGGCGGTATTGTGCATGCACCTGCTCTATATGTGCGTGGGTTTTGAGACTAGATATATGCTGTAGAGGAACTCCATTTCCTGCTCTTTATCAGTCCTTTTCCCCCTTTCCCTCATTAGCTGTATTCTGTGACTGCTGGTAGTACTGCACACTGTTAACTGTCTTTGTCTACTGAAATTATGTACTGAATTGAACCATTATGCACACTGTTTACTGTCTACTGACAGTCGCTGCATGGTGCACACTGTTCAGTTAATTCAAACTTTTGAGATTGTTATCAGTAGTAAACATACAGGATACAGACAGTCGGGGACATCCAGTTCAGAGAGGTCCAGTGCAGACAGATACAGCTCAGAGAGACCCTGCTCATGGAGATCCAGACAACAGGATAGTTGTTCCGCAGATCCAGGATGAGACAACAGATGTGTTTTTTATACACTGAGGTGTAAGCAAGTTAAGATACAGATATACATAATAGTAAGAAAAACACATAGGATACCCTGGTCTCATGAAATATCTATTTGAAGGTTAGCAAGGTCACTTTTATAGAATTAGCTTATTCTAATTTATGATAGAAAATCAATATCTACATGAAAGAAAGAATTGTATCATACTGAATCAGAATCAAATCATATTGAATCATTCCACAATATAATCAGCATTTAAATCTTGTAAATGTTGTATTTAAAACATACATTAGGTCCCCTAGGTACAGTATCTTATTCTGGTACAATATTTCTTTGGAACAACTACAAACACTTACGGTTTGCCTCCCAATATTTGTTTTTGGAGCATGCCCTTGCTAAGCAGAAGGCAGGCATGTAAACAGACTCACCATGAGCTCATTTAAAATTAATACCGGATGTAAGAACACACAAGTCAACAGTTACAGTCTTTTGATGCTGTAATATTTTGTATCAAGGGTTAGGGAACTAAAATTGGACAAGATGTTTTTTTTTTCTGAGTTGGCTGAGACACATTTTAAGCTGTTTATATTACCTTATATTTCATCATGTTAATAATTCAAACAAGTATCATCACTCATAATATTACTTGCTCACCACATTTTTAGCTTCATTTTTGATTAGTAAACCTGATAAGCCTTTACACTCTTACTACTAGTTTTCTCCTCAATCAAAATCCTTCCAAACCACAGCCTCTTGTGGCTTATTCCTCAGCTATGTTTCATGCTGCAGTGCATTCCTTTAGCATGTGGGATTTGAGGTTTGCTGCACAGGATTTACCCTGGAATACACTTCGGTGTGTAGATGTTGTTGTATCAAAGACTGATAGCTTGTTTTGGTCAGGGTGACTGGTTCACTGACTTGGTTTCATAGTGAGAGGAGAATCTAGGCTTCATGAATTATTCTCCTTCATCTGGCGCTGCTACTACTGCAGTCTCTCTGCCTTCGCTGATCTTCTCCGTAATCCGTCTCCTCATCACCTTCGTCTTTGCCCCTCTTTGTCTCTCCCCGCCTGCCTTTCTTTCGGTGGAACTCTTATTGTTGCTGTGTCACTGCAGAGATACCGGTGTCAGGGGAACAGATGGGCGGTTGCTGCAGACGTCTGTAACCTTGGCAACCGCAGCCTCACCTGCTCTGGCATTAACCCTCCCTCCTTGTTATGCCACCCGAGACACAAAAGCACTGTCATCCCTGACTCCATGTTCCTCCTCTCTCTTATATCACCTATTACCTGCCTTTATCCTATTTCTAATATCTTCCTCCTACCCCATTCTTCTTTTTTGCCTTCTACATTATAACTGTCCCCTTGATCCATTTCTTTTTTTTTTCTTTTTTCTACAGTTTAGCCCAGACTATAGGTGCCTTAAAAAATGCAATCATTTTCTCTGGTATTACTGATAGGAGAATAGTGTCATCCCTCATTGCCTGCATCACACAACAAACTGTATCTAAATCCTTGTCATATATTCTGAATGGTTGTACAAACTCCATGCATAAAGGGATATATAATTGATTGGGTGGGTGAATTGCTCCTCAGATGTCCTATTTCCTGAGTTGAGATGTCGTTCTTATGACTATTACAAATTGTCCCAGACCTGTTGCTGCATCATAACATTAAAACCCCCTTAAAACTGTTAAAAATATTGCTTTACCTGACTTGTTATCAGGGTAAATGCTAATAGATAACTTTTTTTTTTTAATGATCTAATTCACTCTACGTGGACAGCAAGTAATGGTTATAACCTAATTTTGATTAGGCCAGGCTAATGTTTTGGCCAATATCGGCTTATTGCAGGCACATGTATAAAATCAATATCAGTAATGTAAATGTTGCAATTTAGAAACATGTCACAGGGGGATTTTTTTTCAGTTTGTTAAAAAAAAAAATGTTCATCTTGAGAAGAAAAAATATGCTGTATGTCAGCTGTAAGGTTTGAAAACACCTCATAAGGGGAAGCCCCCAGTTTGGACATGGAAAACACAATGATCTTGCATTCTGACAGATAATATGACCCCATGTCTTTGACTAGCATGTTAACATTTATGTCATATCTTTCATATCGTTCTGCAGATGTCAGGTAGGAAAATTGAACTACATTAAAAGATCTGCTTTGTCTTTGGGGTCATTGGCAGTCTTTGTATTGTGAACGGTCACATTAACCCTTCAGTCCAACAAAAATGCCACACACTAAACCCCAAAACTGTTGTGCCATTATGGTTGTGATGTGGTTAACAAATGAAATACATCATAAGCTTTTACACCCAAATTGGTGTGTATTTTCTAACGCAGGTGTTGCCTTTCTTATTGTTTCACGTTCTGTTATGAATGACAGGTTGTAGTGTTGGACCCAAATGCAGACACCAGAGCAGGGAGCGGTTTGAAAGGAGCTTACTGAAACAACAGGAGGTGTAAACAGGTGAATGGGTCAGCTCCAGCTCAGGCTTGACTCTGCAAGGGGTGCGATGGAGGCAACTCATGGTGGTGCTGGTGGAAAGCGCAGAAAGGGAGGCTCAGGAGATCGCAGGTTTAGTGGCTCAGCGACAGAGGTGCTGGAGGCTGGGTAACTGGTGGAGTGGAGCTGATCAGACGGAGTCTCTTCAATGGAGAAGGAGCTGAGAAGGCAAAGTTATAGTTAAGTTGTAACACGTAATAACACTCTAGAAACACAATCACTAGAAGTGTCGACCATGTACGACTAGGTTCTGATGAAATCATCTGGCAGCGGGCAGGGTGAAGACCTCTGAAACACAATAGGCACCAGAAAACAAACACAAAAAGGGGTCACAACAAAGTCTGAATCATCATCATGAACACACCGGAAAAACAGGAAACTGTAGAAAGCAGCAGATCATATACCTCATCATGACACTGAAAGACATTAAGATTTGTTCTACAAAAATGTTAATAAAATTCTGAATTACAATCAATCCCTCTTTTTCTGGAGCGCATGATGAAAGTAGGACACCTCTCATTTCATTCTCATCTCTGTTGGAAGTTGCACATGTGCAGTACTGATTAGGCAGCTGGCAAGGCTTGGGTACTGACCAAGGAATCTAAAAGAGAAGGAAAGGTCATGATGTCACCGAATCTTGCTTTTGTGCCTGACCATGGTCACAGTATTGGGTAGGCTGTAGCACTGGAAGTAGAGCGGGTCATCTAGTAATTGGAAGGTAACTGGTTCGAATCTCCCAGCTGCATGTCGAAGTGTCCTTGAGCAAGATACTGAACCCCAAATAGCTCCTGATGAGCTGCATGGCAGCCTCTGCCATCAGTGTGTGAATGTGTGTGAATGGGTGACTGTGACAAGTGTTAAAGCGCTTTAGCGGTCTGTACACTGGAAAAGCGCAATAGAAATGCAAGTCCATTAACTGAAGTGAATGGGAGATGCATGGAGAAACACACTAACACATATCTATGATGTATGACTTCTGATGAAAAAATGCCTCCAGAAAAGATCACACTTCAGAGAGAGGTCGAGAGGTCCAATCAAACAATATTGTGATCAAACGAGGCAGGTCCGACTGACATCAGCTGATGAAAGTGCGAACAGCAGTGCAAACAGGAGTCTTTCCTACACAGATTCAAGGAATGAACATCGTGCAGATAAAACACTAATTGGTTAACCTAGTCTCTGAAGTGTGGTCTTTTATTTTCTGGAGGCATTTCTTTAGCAGAAGTCATACGACATAGATATGTTGGGTTTAAGTGAGTTTCTCAATGCATCTCCCATTGACTTCAATACAGCTGTCACCACAGTCTGGGCCCAAAGTGAGATTCTGTGACATAATTACCCTTCCTTCTTCTTACTATGTTCCTCGGTACAAGGAAGTGACTGACACACAACAATGGTTACTTTTGTAATACCTTTTACTTCAGTCTCTCTTTCACACTCAGCACCAACCGAATGATGCTGGAGCACTGCTTGAACAGAGATGGAAGGAAAAATATTAATAAGCCAGCACCCTTAACTGCAATGCACGTCATAGCCAATATACACGTGACTGCTGCAGTCATTTGACCCGGGAGTGAATGCCATGTGTACTGATTCACGTGAAAGACAAGAGCAAGATGATGGTGGGTGTTTGTGGGGTTTTTTGTCCCGTGCGATGCTGCAGTTTGTAGCCTGCAGTGTAATATTTAATAAATCAGCTGGATGAATGACTGCTTCATTTCAGAACATGTCTCAAAAAAGCTTGTGAATATTCTCATTCATCCAGGTCATAGTTATCTCAAGGAAATTGAATCGAAAGCAACTGGATTTAGTTTTTGTCTTGAAGACGTTTCACCTCTCATCCGGGAGGCTTCATCAGTTCCTGAGACTAGTCCTGGGACTAGTCTCAGCCTAGTCAAGGGAGCAGGAACTGATGAAGCCTCCCGGATGAGAGGTGAAACGTCTTCAAGACAAAAACTAAATCCAGTTGCTTTCGATTCAATTTCCTTGAGATGTCTCAAAAAACGTTTTTTGGGGGGGCAAATTCACTTTTTAATCTGAACAGAAGTATACACTGACCTGGAGTTAGCATGAGTCAGCCAGAAGATTGTGCCGAAACAGGGGACACATTTTTAAAAATGTGTCTGTCGTGTTGGTTCAACTCAATACAAAATGTGAAGAAGATAGGGAATATTCACAGACTGGTGCTGATATGACTGTAACCTTCAGGTGTAACAGTGTGACAGGTGTCCAAACAATAGATTATATTTTCTGTTGCATACGTTAACTGTAATAAAAAATAAATAAACATTAGAATTTTTAACTTTTGGCTTTTTTCTCCTGATATAGCATAAAATGGAAGACCACACACACACACACGCAAATTTGCATACACATGGTGGTTGCATTTGGCCAAGTCAGATGGGCGGCTGCTCAGTTGCAGTGGATTGCGCAGCAAATGCAGAGACAGAGGCTGATGAATCCCTTTGCAAGATTATAGATAGTAGTTGCCATGGAGATGCACCGGTGGGAAGGCCACAGATGCCCCAGGCAAAGAGACAGAGAGAGAGAGGGGGGGAGAGGGGGTGCATGTTATCATTAGAGAGCAGAGTGGTTAAAGAGGCTCATCGACGGTCTGTCGAAAAACTTTTATGACTTTCAAGCTATTAGGAAGGGTTGTGGGATGCTTAAATGCACCCTGTCTTTTATTTTTAATTTTGATAGGCCATTAAGCTCTTTGAAATCTGTTTTAGTGGGCTGAACTTGTTTAGTTAAATGTTCTCTGTTTTATTGAATGTTTGACAGTGTAGAAGGCAGTGCCTCCCTGCCTCAGTCTCACCCGTCAACAGCGGCCACATATTCTGTTTCCAGTTGGTTGCCATGATTTTTAGTGTCTTCCATTTGCTGGCCATGATCACTGAGCCTGTGAACTTGATGAGGGTCTGTCTCTGCTTTCGAGCTCTGACAGTACAAAGATATTCTGACAATTGATAATCTCTTTCAAGGCCCTGACAACACTGTATTTGTCTTTTAGTTTCTTCATTCAAATGTCCCAAATAACTTTCTTTACATTGCGGTAGGATTTGGTTTGCCCTGAATGTTGTAGCAGTGTTGTTGTGAGACTCTCTCTCTCTCTCTCTCTCTCTCTCTCTCTCTCTCTCTCTCTCTCTCTGTGCAGTTCAGGCACTTGTTTCCGTAGCAGCAGACAACTTGACCTTAGTAACAGGCCAAGATCTGCGCTGTCATGGAAACTGTAACAAACCTGTCAGTTAAGTCAGTTGCTAGGGGATGAAGGGCAGACTAACACTGTGCCTGTGACTAATCATGATGATATCCAAAAAATATATGATATCGAGCATGGCCTCCAGAGTTTACAGAATATGTTGCACATTGCCCTGCATGTTCACAGATCTTGATATTGTCTTTTTTTTTTCAGATGTGTTATGGTTGGTATCTGCAGCAGTATATCAATATTAGGCACATCTTTTGGTTTTACCAAAGCTAATGCTAAACTAACTCAGATGATAAACGTAGCCTATTTGCTGCATATTAATTAATACATAGTGTTTTATTATGATATAACTTGATTTAGTTTAAAGATTTTGTATTAATGGATGCAATTAATTTAAGAAATAATACTACATCTTTCATTATACTGCCTCTGGTAAGCTACAGTAGTATTCAATACCTTGTCTGGGTGGGTCCCTCTAACAAACACACACATGCACACATGTAATTTCACTGGAAGCTTTGCAGCCAGGAAGCATATCAAAAGCAGGAAAGGGAGAGCGAATGAGGGGAGAGGAAGGAAAACGAGTAAAGTCATATTTCCCAGGAGAGAGTTCCCCCTGCTCTGCAGGACGGACAGACAGACAGAAAGGGGGTGGGGGCGAGGGGGTTTATCTAGGAATACTGATACACTTCAGTGACAAAAACAACTATAATAACCATAAATACATGTACTTTTGTACTGTCAGGGCAAACAGCTCCCATAGTATTTGCCCTTTTGCCTTGAACTTGACTTTCACATGCATTTCTTAATGGAGACAGACTCAGCTGCTTTAAATGTAAGGTTTTATGACTCTGTTTGGCTGCATATTTTGCTATGTGTTTGCTTTTTGGGGGACTTGAAATAAAACACACTGTAAATAAAACCACATGCACTGAATGCTGATTATTGTTGTTTTCTTGAGATAGATTTTAGAATTCATAGATCCTAGCTGAGGCTGGACAGTAAAATGTGTATCTCTTCAACAGCTTCAACAGTGCAGCCCGAAATCACTTCATCTATCTATGTGCTCCACAAACACATGTGCAGTATAGAGTATAAAATATAATAGATTGTGTATTGTCTTGGATAAACCTGCTTTAACCCTTTGAACCCTGCAACAGCGCTGATGCCAGTGCTTACACAAGTATTTTTGCTAATTGTGATTTCATTTCTTGGAGTATCTTTAAATGCTTCATATCCCTGAAACATGTACAACCTAAGCTATAAGGTTATGTATGTCAATAAGCAAAGATGAATGATTAAAGTATTGAAATTACACCAGAAATTAGTAAAAAAAAATATATATAAAAATCTGTTTTTCATCAAATTTTATAATAAAAATGCGAAACATATTCAAAAGGATTTTTAAATGAGAGTACGTAGGCATTTTGTTTCAGATGCAGTAGAAACACAGTATTCCCACAGTGTCTACACTGGTATTTTTACTTATTGTTATGTCATTTCTTGGGGTATCTTCACATGCATATTGTAAATACACTTTAATTAGGACTATAACACAGACTATGCTCAAAACTACTGCTTTTGTCATTAATTTAGGGGTGGCGGGAAAAACATCTGAACACACTTGTTATCGCCCTAAAGATCAAAACAATGAGCTGAAAAAGGAAAAATATTTTGTACTGCTGAGGGAACAGCAGAGTTGGTGTCCTCTGTGGGTTCATCATTATGTGTGACTCTTTTTACAATGCATATAAATCCACTATTTATAAAATATATAGATAAGAGCAGATAAGAATGACTGTTACAGTGTTTTAGCCAAAAGAAAATACAAAAAAATGTTTATTTTTGTAGAAATGTAAAGATTAAACAGAGCTACTACACTACGATCAGTCTCTAACTTGACATACTTGACAATAGCAGCTTTTATTACAGATGACTGGCATGATAGAGTAGTTGTCATTTCTATGATGAGAATGCAGCAAATGGTGACCCTAACCCTGACATTGCAAGAAACAACAAGCATAACTTAATGTAGTTCAAACCACTGCTTGGCCTCTTATACTTAAAATAAAGTGCTGAAACATGTCGATTTGCACTGGAAGCAAACAGCAAAGACAGACATTCACATGCACACATACACACACATACACTGTGTGCACACATATGTACACACAGTAGCTGTATTCCAGATGTGAGTAGTGTGTGTTCTGTGCCTCCCTCATCTAGTTGTTGATCTCCTGTGGAGTCTGAGAGGCATGGTACTAACAGACAAACAGGAAGAGGACCATCATAAATGTGGAGATCAAACACCAACTCACACGCACACACACACACACACACACACTTGGCTGCAACTCCAGTCTCATGGTTCCCTCGCCAGCAGTGAGCTCATTAAAATGTGCGAGGCGACCCCTCTCGTCTTCATGGTCTCTCATCTCTCCTCCATCTCTTCCTCTCTCATTTCTTTCCCGGTCTTCGTTCTCCTTCGACACAAAATATCACACACTCTCGCTTCATCAGTCATGTGACTTTGCTTCACTCTCTCCTCATGTCAGTTTCATGTTCGACTTATTGATATTTGGATTAGATGACACCGTCAACACACTCATCAAAACACTGCTTCAGTTGTGCAACTGTTATACTTGTGTGTTGTGTGTGTGTGTGTGTGTGTGTGTGTGTGTGTGTTGGTGTGTGTGTGTGTTTGGGGGAGGGTGGCTCTCCTTTAATGAATGGTTGCCGGGTAGAACAGGAGGCGTGAGGGAGGAATTTGTTAATTATGAATGGAGCACTTCTCTCTGGATGTGAACAACACACAGTGTAAGTGTGTGTACATGTGTGTGCTTTGGCATTTGTGAGTGTATGGGTATGTGGTACCTTTTAATAGTTTAAAACATAGTCCCTCGAGGTTCTTGCAATCTCTTCTTGTAATTTTTATAATTCTTAATAAAATGCACCACTTAAAGCTTATTTCTATTACATATACCATTTTCTCTACCCAGTATCGCTATAGTGGCTTGTGATGAGCCTTTCATGTTGCTAGGCAGACAATAAAGGTGTGGAGGTTGTCGTATTGAATTGACTTGCACCTGTGACTTATAGCAGGAAACTGGTGTTTGTGTTCTGTCATAGGCTTTAAATTAAACTTTGCTTTTTGGCGAACCGTGTTCCGGTCTTTCCTAAGCATTAACTAAACGTGTTTCAGTTTCTCAACCCAAACTGTTCCATACTGTAGTGTGCTCACATTGAGAAGATACTTTAGCCGTAGTTTATTTGCCATAATTGTTCCTTCAACTACACCATAGTTACCAAACACAGATATTGTGAAAAGTGAGAATTTATTTTATATCCACTTTGTTAGAAAGCTGATTTTTGAGTCTCACTCCCAACTTGTCAAATACTGATGCATATTTGACGAGTTCTTCCAATTCCTCCAAATAGGATATTTAAAGCTTTGAAAAACACTATGCATGAATTTAGGTAATCAACAGTAATCAACATTGTTATGCTTAAACTCTTGTGTGCAGTTGTGTCCAAAAATGCAAATGTAAATGATACAAAAACAAAAAAAGACCAGGTTTGCATTAAATCACTTTGTGAATTATGAGACTACCAGACTGTATCTGAAAAAAAACTGCCTTTTTTCAACAGTATGGTCACTGTATGTCTGGTGTAACAGAGGAGGTTTCTCAAATTCATTCTGAAATTGTTGATTGAATCATTTTGGGGAAGTCACCATCCCCCTTTTTGTCCAAACACTGGATTCTTTCAGTTTTGGATGAAAATATTAATCTGGTGCATAACATTTTGGAACAACGCCCTTCCTCGCTCTGCACTCCCTGCGTTCGACTGTGTAAGCCTGCCTAAGCCCTGATGATAAACAGTGACTCTCAAGGAAATCCCATTTGGCTGCTGTTTAATCTGAATTTTCCAGTGTGTACATTTCAGTGGCAGCAGTGATTATGGTATTCTCTAGGCACCGTATACTGTATAAGCCTTACCTTTTGCTGGAAAGTCCTTAAGTACATAGCATAAGAGTGAAGCTATAATCACGTTCTCTTGTCAGCTCTCCACCTGTGCAGCGGAGGTAGCGGCTCTTAGTGCCTTGTTTGGAAGTCAGCAGTGTCTGCCATCACTTGAACTGACTCCAGGGTCAGCTTTTTCCACATGGACCTACTCTGCCTTAAAATAGACTGGTGTTTACAGTTGCAGGTTAGCAGCTCATGAAACTGGGTCTCTGAGCTATTGGCTCTTACACAAACACACATTCATGGGACACTACTTTATTTGGGCGAAGCAGGAGTGTGTAGAGTGTCTACAAGAGGCAGATCTGTTTCTTGTGTAAATACTGGCTCGGTGTAAAAGGACACAAAAGCTTGGTAGAGGTCCATCTGTTTGAAGAACACAATGCTTTGACTTCACGCAGCTCACTCGGAGCAATAATGTAAATATTCATCGCAGCTTTGTGTGGTTTCTTTGGTAAATGTGTAGTGAGTCTCTTTGGTAGCATCTGTTTGGACAGTACAGTATGTCTGTGTGTGTGTGTGTGTTCCATCCAATGAACTTAGCTGTTTTGTGTTTCCAGGGGCAACCAGAGACATCGGTTCAGCGCTGACCAGGATGTGCATGAGGCATCGCAGCATTGAGGCCAAACTTCGCCAGTTCACCAAGTAAGATACATGTCCTCCATTGACCTTCCTCCCTGTTGGCTTTACCCTGTAGCAACAGCAGGGTTTTCAGAAGTCAAACCTCATATGTGTATTTTCATCTAAAATTGACTGTGTTTTTATGATGGAACAACTGCTTTTTGAGGTTTTTGGTTGTCATGTATGGATTCCATTAGGAGCATTGCTCTGTCTGTACATACTTAAATGACTGTAAATAAATCTGAGCATTGGCACGAAACACAGACCGTTCTGCAAACCTCACCAAGAGTCTGTTTTCAGCCATTGTTTGCATTTTCTTTTAGTCTCCAAACTGTCTAATGACTTCTCCATGGCTAAAGCTATTACATTGTTGATGATGACGTTGATGATGATGATAATCTATGACCATGGTAAACACAGGAGTCCCTTTGAGGACTAAGTCAATCTAAAAACCATTGTGTATCTACATGTGTGCATGTGTGTCACATATGTATGCATGTGAGGAATGGCAGGAGGGCAGTGTACCAGATACTAATACTATGAAGTGGACTGCCATGTGGAAGGAATTCATATGATGTTCTCATTCCAGAAATATACAGTAGCATCTCATATTCAATGGGGCTTTGTGGTCAGAATGGGCGTTTCTTACTGTTTACACTACATCAGTCTCTTGTCAAGACACCACACAATGGAAATATTAGTCATAGGATTGATTTTGAATGAAACAAAGCAGTAGTTTTTGGGGTTCTGTCAATATGTCTTCTAATCCACGTATCTCTGTCTCTCCTACAGTGCTCTGATGGAGAGTCTGATCACTCCTCTCCAAGACAAGATTGAGGACTGGAAGAAGACAGCCAACCAGCTGGATAAGGATCATGCCAAAGGTACACAGGTTATCGTGCTTATTACTCAAATCACTGCATCACTAAGTTCATGCCCCGTATCTGGGGTGCATCCCATAATATTAGCAGCACTTCATTAGAAAATACAAGGGACTGCGATGGTGTGAGTGCATTGCTGCAAGTAAACGTGAAACAATAAATATAATCCAGTAAAACCAGTTTGATCAACATTTCCATACAGTTTAAGGTCAACTTGTTAACTATTTTTGGGGTGGAGCTTTTGTGCCATGTCCTCCGATGTGCCAACCTAATGAATGATGATGATGATGATGAAATATAAAGATGTGTTTATGTTTACACTGACTTATAAAAACAAACACACCACAAGCTGTGAGCATGTTGCTGTATCATGAATGTATATATTACTTAGAAATAGCTTGGAGAATACCTTTCTTAACCTTCTTCTTCGTATGATTAGTAGATGGATTTGATAGTTTAGTAGTAGATAATCGGAAAAGTAAGCAGCCTGAGATTATCTGTATGTATTATAATAACCTTTTCTCATGTTTTTATATAAATCTTACTGTACTGATCGTCTGAACTGACTGACGCAAATCAGAGATATTTTTCAATGTCGACTAATCACTAAGGATTACTGTTTAGTGTTTAACTCTGATCAGTGTAAAGTCTATATAAGTGAGCTATTGCTTACACAGCTCCTGGAAGAGTCACTAGCCCCATTCACACTGGCGTTTGGGTGCAGCTTTAGTGCACCAATTCTCCGCCTCTGTCCCAGTGTGAATCTCTCGGATGTGGCGAGGGGTGAAATTTCGCTCCGGCGCTGATCCGCCTCTGGAGGTAGTATCAGGGCCGCATTATTGGCAAACTGAACCAGTGTGAACGGATAAGCCGGCTTCGCGTATCGAAGGCGTGTCGATCGGACAGTCGGTTAACTACACAGGTCCTTCACTCAACTTAATACAGAGAAATGTCCCACAAAGCAACGTTACAGGACCAAACAACAGTAACGTAGTAACTGTAACTGTCTTTGGCAACTTACATGAGGAAAAAAATGCCGCAGATATACATGGAGAAGCGTCTGTCCTCCCGCCTGTCTGACCAACTCTTCGTCACATTTCTGTGAAAAACAGCGTCTGTCACCGGCAAAAAACTTTAACTCACCTAGTTTTTGTGATGAAAATAAATCACCGCGACCGTCAGACCTCCAGACCGAGACTTCAGTGAACTCTCCCCAAGAAAACAGCCTCCGTCCCCGCGAGTCAGACAGCGTCCAGATTACAGATGATGATTATTTAACTATACAATTTAGAGTGAAAAACATAACTTTGTCACTTTCCAGGATGTTTGGTGGGTCAGCATCTCAATCACTACACATTGTAACAGCATCCATATGATTATAAACTATCCACGGGTTTAGATTGACAGGGGGGACACCGGGGAAACACAACCACAGTGCCGGATTTCTGAGTGAATTCACAGCGGTTCTTCTTTAAGGCGGAGATGCTTCGCTCTGTGTGAATCACCATCGGCGGAGAATTGGCGAACTGCCGCTGCGGCGTTAATGCGGCTTCTCCTGTGTGAATGGGGTTTCTGTTTAAGTTCATATTGAAACTGCAAGATAATGTGAGTTCACACAGTGAACCTTTGATTCCTCTTACTAAAGCATTTCTGTTCATCCTGTTTCAAGAGTACAAGAGGTCACGGCACGAGATCAAGAAGAAGTCATCTGACACCATGAAGCTACAGAAGAAGGCTCGCAAAGGTAACAGTCAGCAGTATCACTGCCGAGCTCTCACATCTGACAGAATGTCACAATGTAGAGGTCAAGTAACATTTCGCAAGGTCACATAGGCACCATCAGTTTATATAGTGTCAGTGGTGTTTCAGTGTAGATCATGTGCTGTAGCTGTGGATACATCTGGACATTCTGTTAATTTTTACCTCAGTTATCTCAGTTATGATCTCACCACTGTTGCTGCTAGTGCCAGTGGATAGAAATTCAACGCCAACATTAATATTCCCTGGGCCTCAACTGGATTAAATGCTGATTCGTGGCTTTTGTCTGATTGGGATTCTTGATAAAAACATTACAAAACAGACTCAAACTACAGTGACCGCATTCAAAAACTGAGGTCAAGAACTACAGTCTTTATACAGGCTTAGTCAAAAGAATTGTTGTTTTATATTGCTACCTGGTGGTGATCAGTAGTACTGCAGGTCTTTTCTCATTTGTCCTGAAACACTTCACTCTGTGATGCAGCAACCAATAATTAGTGTGTTCTTTCTGGAGCAGCTTACACTCAGTTGCCAGGCAGATGAGTACACAAATGTAAGATGTCTGCAAAGTAAATCTCTAATAACTCTGACTTCATGTTATGTTCTAACAAGTGCTCTTGTGCACATTCTATTCTATTTCTTATCTTTTTATTATATTGTTGATTGTAATATTACTGTCTTCTTGTCCCGCTTGCGGAACAAATAAAGGAATTCTGATTCTGATGCTGATTCTGAAAACATTTGTAGTAAATAAAATATGAGGCATACATTAAATCAAAACACTATTTACAGTACATGAAAAAAAAAACATTTGTTGAAACTGACAGTGAAACAGTGCAGCGTCCTCTTTTGTCATGTTTTTGAGTGTGTGCTCAGCCCGTCAGTGCTGATGCTTGGTGGTATTTAGTTTTTGGTTGTGTTATTTTGCTCTAACCTGTGGCACTGTGGCTGTCTTGTGATGGCTTCCTTGTACTAACCTTAACAATAAGTTCTGCTATTTCTGCTCTCTCTCTCCCCTCTCTCTCCCTCTGTCCCCCCCTCTCTCTCTTCTTATTTTGCTTCCTTTTTGCTGTCTCCCCCTCTCACTGCTACCGTCTCTATGTCTCTCCCTCCCTGTGGTATTTGTCCCCCTGTAATAGAGATGCAGGGTAAGTATCAATCAGCCTGTCGCTCGCTACTGCTCTGCCGCATCACCTCCTTTTTTACTCACATTCCCACCCATCCGAAGTCAACTATCCAACATTTTACAGAGTAGTTTATTATGCCTTATTACTAATTTGTGATACAAGGGTTTCTGGTTTCCATTTTAGTTCATTTTAGGCAATTGTTTTACTATATGGAAGAGTCATGGAAGTTTGCTCCAGGGAAACAGAAAAACTTGTAATGAGGGCTGGATTAACCTACCAGGTGGCCCTTTTTCCCCACTTTATGTTTATACATTGCAGTCATTAATACATAGTTAACAGTTTGTGGTAACTTGAATGAGGATACATTTATTTTGTGAAATGCACCACACTGGCAAAATATAAGCCAAAATAACAAAAGCCTTAAAGATAGATTTTATCTCAGGGCCCCTCTACAAGATAAAAGCGGATAATAATACAGGTTCATTTCATTCAGTTAGAACCTTTGTCTGGTTGGATCTTAAAACCCAACCATGGACCCAATATACTTCATGTACATCTGCCTTCAAGGTATGAATATTGTAGAAACCAGCAGGTAGTATTGTGTTTTCCTTTTAAGGCTCATTTTGTGTCATGTAAACTGTATATAAATGCAGACAGAAATGATAATAATAATACAATATAATATAGTATAATATAATATAATAATATAAAATATATTCCCCAAAAATATAAAGAAGTGTTTTTATGTTAGCTTACTACAGCACCAGTACATGAGCTTCACTGCAGAGCAGTATGTTCTTTATGGGGGTATGATTTGAGTGTTTATAAAGCCCATTTAATAACAGCTACAGCTGACCATAATGCTGTTTAACACCAAACTCTGTGGATAAGAAGGAAACACATCCAAAAGAATCAAAGATCAGCTCATGAAATATACAAAGCACAGTAAACAAGCCCTCTATACAGATAAGGAAGGCTTATGTGTAGCACAACCTTAAAATCATCCTGAAGTGTACTGGAGGCCAGTGGAGGGAGGCTAGTGGTAATACGTTGTCTCATCCTGGAAGCAGTCAGGAGCCTGACAGCTGCATTTTGGACCAATTGAAGGCAGGGCAAAAATGACTGGCTGATAATAATGATCCGGTAACAATTATCAGTTACAGTAATCAAGCCGGGAAGAGATGAAGGCATGAATAACTTTTTCAAACTGACTGAACCAGATTAAAGGTTTTATTTTAGCAATGGTCCGAAGGTGAAATAAGAATTAACTACACAGATTTGTTTGTATTCAGTTGGAGGAAAATGTTGTTCCAGCTTTTCATATCTTTAAGGCAGTCTGTGAAGCAGTGAAGATGAAGCTGATGTCTGGTTTTGATTATCTTTTTTTCAGGTGCATTCAATATAAACAAATGAATTAGCAATCAGCTATATTACCACAAACTCATTGCCACTTGTTGAACCTGAACTTCAGTCCACATGACAGAGGTTAAAGTACCAAAACGTTTCAGAGAACAGTTTAAAACTTAAACAGGTGTTTATATATTATGAAGTTTATATATATATATATATATATATATATATATATATATATATATATAGATATAGTATACAGATATAGATATAGATATACATACAGTGCTGTGAAAAAAGTATTTGCCCCCTTACAGATTTCTTTTGTTTTTGCTTTTTTGTCAGACTTAAATGCTTCAGATCATCAAAAACATTTTAATATCAGACAAAGATAACCTCAATAAATACAAAAAGCAGTTTTTAAATGATGATTTCATTTATTAAGTGAAAACAGCTATCCAAACCAACCTTGCCCTCTGTGAAAAAGTAATTGCCCCCCCTTGTTAAATCATGAATTAACTGTGATTAACCACATTTTTTAGAAAGCTGAGTTCAATTTCAGTAGCTCCACCCAGGCCTGATTAATGCCAGACCTGTAGAATCAAGAAATCCCTTAAATAGAACCTGTCTGACAACATGAAGTAAGCTAAAAGATCTCAAAAAACAACACATCATGCCCTGATCCAAAGAAATTCAAGAACAGATGAGAAACAAAGTCATTGACATCTATCTGTCTGAAAAGGGTTACAAGCCATTTCTAAGGCTTCGGGACTCCAACGAACCACAGTGAGGGATTATCCACAAATGGAGAAAACATAGAACAGTGGTGAACCTTCCCAGGAGTGGCCGGCCTACCAAAATTACTCCAAGAGCGCATCGACAACTCATCCAGGAGGTCACAAAAGAACAACAGAACAGAACAACATCTAAAGCACTGCAGGCCTCACTTGTCTCAGTTAAGATCAGTGTTCATGATTCAACAATAAGAAAGAGACTGGGCAAAAATGGCATCCACGGGAGAGTTCCAAGGCGAAAACCACTGCTGACCAAAAGGAACACAAAGGCCCGTCTCAAATTTACCACAAAACATCTTGATGATCCCCAAGACTTTTGGGAAAATATTCTGTGGACTGACAAGACAAAAATGGAAACGGAAATTTTTGGAAGGTGTGCGTCCTGTTACATCTGGCGTAAAATTAACACGGCATTTCAGAAAGACAGTCAAACATGGTGGTGGTGTGATAGTCTGGGGCTGCTTTGCTGCTTCAGGACCTGGACACTACCAGAAAATCCTGACGGAGAATGTCCAGCCATCAGTTTGTGACCTTAAGCTCAGGCGCACTTGGGTTATGCAGCTGGACAATGATCCGAAGCACACCAGCAAGTCCACCTCTGAATGGCTCAAAAAAAAACAAAATGAAAGTTTTGGAGTGGCCTAGTCAAAGTCCAGACTTGAATCCGATTGAGATGCTGTGGCATGACCTTAAACAGGCCGGTCATGCTCGAAAACCCTCCAATGTGGCTCAATTAAACAATTCTGCAAAGAAGAGTGGGCCAAAGTTCCCCCCAGGGATGTGAAAGACTCATTACCAGTTAGCACAAATGCTTGTTTGCGGTTGTTGCCGCCAAGGGTGGAACAACCAGTTATTAGGTTTAGGGGGCAATTACTTTTTCACATAGGGCAAGGTTGGTTTGGATAGCTTTTTTCCCTTAATAAATGAAATCATCATTTTAAAAACATTTTTGTATTTTCTCAGGTTATCTTTGTCTGATATTAAAATTTGTTTGATGATCTGAAACATGACAGTGTGACAAAAAAGCAAAAACAAAAGAAATCTGTAAGGGTGCAAATACTTTTTCACAGCACTGTATATATAATATATATATATATATATATATATATATATATATATATATATATATATATATATATATATATATATATACATATATAAATCTAGCTACGTGACTTTTTAGAAATCTATTTGAAACACTAGAGTTCCTAAAGTCACTTGACTTCAGGTTTTGTCTCCTGGTGACAGATTAGAGTTCAGCTTCTATAGTTTGATGGTTGTTTGAGGAGTTGCATGATGTGATTTAACTTCTTCCTCCTTGACTCCTGCATGACTTCTGTAGCTGCTGCTATTAGCTTTGTAGTCACACAGCAGGGTTTCTGCTCTCATGCTACCCCTCCTCTCCTGATCTCTTTTTTCTTTCTCTCTCTGTTACGGCAGAGATCTCTGCTCACTGTTTTGCATGCCGTAACACTACAAAGGCCTTTTTCATGTCTTGCTTTCCATTCATTGGATTTCATGTTTTTTCTGTTAACAGTAGGTAAGATTCAGATTCTCTACAACACACTTATGCACCTCTTACCTTTTGTCAAATGATTGCTGTGCAATCACAGCAAATAGTAAAGTTTGAAGACAGAAACACATGTTTTGTGTTCTGGCTCTGTACTGCCATTGTGTTGGGTGATGTCTGACACAGTGACAGAGAGAGAAAGTGCACACTCTCAGACATTGAGATCAACTTTCCATGCATATATTCAGCCCTGAGGCTGAGGTGGCACAACGAGAGACAACAGAAAAGCAGCAGTCTTTGGCTCAGAAGTTTGTAGGACATTAGCCATATTATTAGTGGTCACAGTCTTTCTACTATTGTATTATATAATGACATGATGCACTCGCCATCCCCTTCTACGGATTATCTCTTACCATCTTGCTCGCAGCATCTACACAACCTGGCATGGAAATCTGATTGATTGATTGATCTGCATATTTGATGTGGCCTAGGCTTTTTACACTCTCAGGAGGCCCTTCCTGACGTAGTTCCCTTCAATTTATCCAGGGTTGAGTAATTAGGAATGCATCCGTTTGTGCATCCCCAGTGGCTAGGGAGCAACCAGGGGTTCATTACTTGCCCAAGGACATTTCAACATCGGGACAGGAGGAGGTTTGGTAACAAACAACCCTGTGATCAGTAGACGACCCACTCTACTTCCATAGCCAACCCTTGTGTAAAAAGTACAGTATAGATTAAACATAGAAATGAAAAAGTACAGAGCCAAAACATCAAACAAAGTGTTTCTGCTTACATTGTCTCACTGTAAGTATGACACTCGCTTGATGGAGCAGTGCATTGTGGGAAGCAGAGGCTTGTGGAGAGATATCCCATCAAGCCCACATCATGTTCATGCTGTAAACACCCACACACACTTCTTTCACACACTATCTGCACCTCCATCTTTCCTGTCATCCACCTCTTCTCCTCTCTATTCTTTCCTTCATACGTTTCTACCATTATCCTCTCCTTCACCTGCCTATCTCATTATCGTCAACCTCCTATTTTCTTGTTTCTCACCATGAATGCACCTTCCACACCCCAGGGCGAGGGGACCTGCAGCCTCAGCTGGACAGTGCCATGCAGGATGTGACTGACATGTGCCTGCTGATGGAGGAGACAGAGAAGCAGGCAGTGCGCCGGGCCCTCGTGGAAGAGAGAGGCCGTTTCTGCACCTTCATCAGCTTCCTACAGCCTGTTGTGGTGAGGCGATAGAGATGGAGGGGTGGTGAAAGGGTGAAGGATAGGCGTCTTTGTCGGGGATTTTGGTTGTCCGACAGTTTCACTGCACTTGATTTCCACTGGGAGGCACCATACTGCAGTTTAACTGACTAAGGCGTGTGTAGTGTCACATGTTAGAGAGGGATATGACAGTGTTGAATTATTATTTAAATTATTATTTATGTTACAGTTATGGTGACCAAAAATGTCACAGCAAACTGTATTATTTTGATTTTGCATAAAACTTTCATGAAATACTGCAGGAGGGCTGACACAGTAAAGTTACCTCCCACCTGGGATTTTGTTAGAAACAATAAACCATATGATTATGATTTTTTTTTAAGTATGTAATTTTTGCCCCTGTGGACACTAATGTGCCTCACCAGTAATCAAACTCTCTCTGCTTATCGGTTGATGCAAGCGGCGTGTACCGAAATTGAAATGAAACCCTCGCAATGAGCAAAGAGTAAAACTGCAAATGACGGCCGGAGTGCTGTGCAGTGTTCACACTTTTGTTTTTTTCTATAATAGTGTATACATCAAAAACACTGTCCTTGTTTCCAAGTGACGGTCTAAGTATTATATATATAATATATATATAAACAATTCATATGGTGCGAAATTTGGTGAGAAATGAGGTAAAATAGTACAGTCCTGATTATTGTACAGTACTCTTTTTGTCAGGTCTGATGTGTTATGGGTGTTTTTTCACCGTGTCAGCTGACATGCCACTGTATTACCAATCTGATATGTGTTGGACCTTTGGAAAAAGATCAAATCTGATTGAAAGACAATAAGGTAGTGAGTATGTAGGTCATTATTAAATTAGAGTCCTTCTTTCAATCTGTTTATTTTTGTGTTTTTTTTTGTTTTTTTTTCAGAATGGAGAGATCGCAATGCTGGGAGAGATCACCCACCTCCAGGCCATTATTGATGACCTCACTGTGCTGACAACCGATCCTCACAAACTGCCCCCTGCCAGTGAACAGGTGAAACACACCCACCTAATGTAGGACACCTAAAACAAAAGTGAGAAATAATAAGCAAACCTCTAAACCTCACCATTTCTCTCTCTCTGTCAGGTGATCAAGGACCTGAAGGGCTCGGATTACAGCTGGTCCTATCAGACTCCTCCTTCATCTCCAAGCAGCTCTGGCTCTCGCAAGAGCAGCATGTGCAGGTACTCACACACAAATACACACATGTACACACAGACATAATGACCAACACCTCGTGTAATAAACTGTACCAGAAAGAGGAGCTATTTCTGATGTTTATGTTTCACTGTGACTGTCAGTCCTTCTGTTTGTGTCAGTCCACCATTACTGTTTGTCCAGTCATCTTCAGTTAAGTGGAACGTCCTGTTACGCTTCATATTAAAGTCCTTAAATAAGTGTTAGTTATTGAGTAATATAGGCCTATCTCAGTCATCATACGATGCTAATTAACATCAATAACACAATATAAACATTAATAATAGCATTATAAACATCTTATTAGTATATTTTAACACAAGTTATATGCACTTATAAGAAACTCGAAACTTTAAAGAATGTTTAAAGCTGCAATATGAAAGAATTGGCCACCTGTTGAATTCATACTAAAAACAAACAGGGGTCAAACTGTAGCTGCCATTAGCTAGTTAGTTCGTCAGCCGTTCATCTCGCGGTTTTGAAGTGAGGGCTCAGTTCGCCTGGGGAGTGTTGCTGTTTACACTGCTAGCACAGGAGCTTTGAACTGGGACAGGCTGGGGCTAACTGGTTAGCATGCTAACTTCAGTAGACATCTCTGCAACAAAATACCTACATAATAACTTCCAAACTGTTTTTTTTTTCACTCTGATGATCATTTTAGTTCATTTTTTAGTGTTTGCAACTAAAATTACATTATTTTGCACAATTCCACACATCTTACATATTGCACCTTAAAAAAATTAAAAAACCTCATAAGGCTTTTTAAATCGTCTGTAATAGCATTAAAAACCTTACAAACCTATCATGTCATTGTTAAACCAACAAGCTACGCATTTTGCAGCTACTGGATCACAAATAGAAACACTGCCTCGTTAGGTTGATACATCTTTTATTTCACACTTACTAATAGTTAACTATGGCATTTGCATCTACCTGATCTAAAGTGAGAACAAATGTTAATGAATCCTTTATTGTGCACTTATTAACAGTTTTAATAAATCCTAAAGTGACTACTAAGAACTTCCAAGTGTTTATGAAACAGTCTCGTGATCGTCTGATGATTATAAATTACCTGTAACAGCAAATGCGACCATCAGTGAAAAGACTGCTATATATATATAACTATTATGAATGCCTGTGCTCGGGTCAGATCACACATATCACATATAAAATTACATTTGATTTTGAATGATGATTTTTGAATTGGACATAATTACAATAGTTTAAAGCAGGATATGCTTCGGTTTATTTATTTGTTTATTTATTTAGCCGTAAAAGTATCAGTACTCAAATTCTAAATCCTTCTAAATCTCTAAAAGCACAATAAGGAACAGAAGAAGAGTAATCTTAACTAAAAATACATTCCTGTAGTTCTTTGTCTGAAAATATCACACAGTGTGTGTGAGCCAGTCTCTGTCAGTGTATGCATGCAGTAGCATTCTCCCTCCAGGCGAAGCTCCACAGCATGCGTGTTCACAGTCTTTTACCTGTAGTGTTTCAGTGTGTGTGTGTGTCAGTACCCTGGATCCTCATAAACTTACACACTCTCTGTCTACCCCCCTCCTCCCACCCCTGCCCCTTTTATTTTTACCCCCATTCCCTCACCACAACCATCACTCTCTGTACTTTTTTCTTCTGCTTTTTGTTTGTGTGTGTCTTCTTTGTGTGCACTCATGTGATCCGCCCTCTTTCTCTTCTGCGGGGTGTTTGATTACTTGGTTTCCTTTCCTTCCGGGCTCTCTGCTTTTAACTGTGACTTTTCTGTGACTCTAATGCGTCATCACATTCTGTTTTTTTCACTAACCTGATAAACCAACGACTTGCTGTCAATTACTCCATCACATGAACCGATCACATATTCCTTCTATGCATCCTCCAATCATCACTGTACCATCTTGGGCGATACCCAACCTCTCGCATCACACACATTTTGCTTCCCCTTCCTCTCTGTCAATCGAACCATTTCTTTGACACATCCCTGTCATCAATGTCTCTCCCCTTAAATGCCCCCCCTCCTTACTCCACATCGGCCATCATCATCCTCCTCTCACACCCCTCACCCTCCGACGACTCCACCCTCCCCCCTGCTCCTCTGCACCTTTCCCTTCCACCCTCCTGCAGCAGCGTGAACAGCGCCCACAGTAGTGCCTCCCGTTCATCAGGGGGAGGAGGTAGTGTTGGTATTGGTGGCGGTGGTGGAGGCTCCCAGCCCCACTCGCCCACCTCATCGTCCTCCTCCTCCTCCTATCGCTACCGCAGCAGCCTGCCTCACCAGCCTCCGCCACCGGGGGGGCATTGCCGCCCACCGCCTCAGCAGCGTCTCCTCCCACGACTCGGGCTTTGTGTCCCAGGATGCAAACATCTATTCCAAGCCTCCCTCGCCCATGCCTTCAGACATCACTAGCCAGGTACAAAAAGTCTCACGCACAAACAGACCCACATGTTAGTGTGGTAATGAGCCTAAAAGTGTTGGTGTCCAGCCATGCCACTGAACTAGCGTCAGAAAGTAAACATTTGATTTACCAAATTGGTTTGCTTTGGAAATGAACCAGAATTATCTTACAAACTCTCTGTTGACCTCACTGGGATTTTTCACTTGTTCTTGAAAAAAAAACAAAAGGGATATTTCAGCCTCACATGCAAACACACACACACACGCAAATCAGCAATAGCTTTGTGTTTTCTCTGTATTCCTGCTGTAGAAGTCATCCAGCTCAGCGTCATCAGAGGCCTCAGAAACGTGCCAGTCAGTCAGTGAATGCAGCTCCCCCACCACTGTAAGTACTCAGTCCTCAACAGCACATCACTCATACCACAAAAGCTATTAAAGTGCGTTGCAAATAATAACAACAAGTGCATTTTTTCCTTTCTATCAATCTTTATATTTTTAACAAAGTAAATTCCTAAATGATTAGATATTGATTTAAGTAATAATTTTTTCCTTTATATTAAATAACACATTTGTATGTTTCAACAGACTTGTAGCTATTTTAATTAAAACATACATGAGGGAATCTCATGAACCATGACAAGCAGCAGAAGGAGATATGTAGAGGAGATTCTCCTTTGTGAGGTAGAGAGTTGCTAATTCTCCGAAGAATTTTAGCCTCAGCGTGATGAATCAGATCTCTTTAATACATGCTGCATGGAGAGAAGGTCCAGAACGTTCTCTCCAGCTCTCCAAATGTTACTGACTTTAATACAAAACAGAGAGGGGGGGTTACCTGCATTTACAGCAGTCATCAATCATTTCTTCCTAAAACAATGACCCCTGAGGTTTGGGTCGATCATACCTTTCCCAGGACAGTGATATTTTGATGTTTTATTAGGACAGTAAATGTCATCTTATCTACCTTCCTGTAACCCCTCATGTAGAGAGAATTTTTCCAGCATGTGACTTTCTGACAACTCACCAAAAGGGAATTCTCCTCTCCTCCTCTCACATCCTGATCCTGTTATCCTCTTTAGAGCACATTGGTGACTGAATGGACAACTATGTCATTTCTCACAGATAACTGTGAAATTATTCATATATTATATTTACCTGGCCAGTCTGTGATACTGATGCTATAAAGCATCCAGCAATCTCTAAATGAAGCCCCTCCTAAATGCCCGTTTCATTCTTAAGTTTTGATTTTGTACTCTCTGTTTGGGGTTTGTGTCCAAACTCAACATAAAGGTGTCACCTGGGCAACAAAAGTAAAATAATAAGTTCAGCTCTGTCAAAGCCTAATGGCCAATGCAATATATTTATTGATTATTTTCCTTCATCCATCAGATATTGTTCAGGTCAGAAGATACTGCCCAATGTTAGTCTCTCGTGTATGTAGTGTATGCATTGCAGTTCTTTTCATAACAAATATTTTCCAGTTGTGTTTTCTGGTTGCAACAATGAACAAAGTCTAAACTTAATTTCAGGGAAATCAGAGCTATTGTTGAGACAACTGATGATGTCACATTCCCGAAAGTAGCAGGAGTTGTATTTTAAAGTTGTGATGGAATTTTGAATACAGTGTGAAACTTTGACTGCTGGACGCTGAGGCAAACCTGCAACAGAACAGACAGTCGTAGCTCACGTTCAGTAGCATCAAATCAAAGAATACTGACTTACTTTAGAGAGGACCATGAGTAAAAATGCACCTTGGAGATAGGAAGTGTGTTCGATTAATGTATGTCCATGCTTTCCCAGATGAAAAAAATATTTAATTGCAGGAATTAGACTCCAAGGGGCTGTATTTTTTACAGCCACATCGTGTGAATAGTATCTTCTTAGTCCATAGGGAATGTTGGGAGAAGTGCATAAGCAGTTCAGCACCATGTCACAATTTTGGTTTGAACTCAGATCAGGTCAACAGCTTGGTATGCATGGAACACTTGTATTCTGTGCTGTTCTCATCACTTTAATTGGTGCAGGCACACACACATAAACCTTTCCAAAATCTCCTGCTCCTAGTATTATTGTTTCAGAACATGTCTCTTCCCCTTTCATGTTACATTCTTTGATCAGTATGCACATCTGTTTGCAGAAAAGAAAAAAAAAACAGAAAACAATTCCAATGATGCTCATGAGGCAAAGTAAATATTCATGTGAGCTTTTAGGGAGCATCTATCATCCACAACAGCTTGCATATAGGACTGGCTTCCTTTTCAGCTGATTAAAGGCCTTTACAGCCATCTGACGGCAGTAGGCTACATTTGGGATCCATCCTTAATTTGAGCTACACGCTTTGTCAAGATGAATGTCACGTCCCACATCCACTGGTTACCTTGTATAAACCTTAAACAACCACCATGAGGCTCTCTCAAGACAATCATACACATCCTTACTGCTTCTATATGGAATTTTTATTTAAATTATCATCCTATGGACACACACTTAGTTCCCTGAAAAATCATAAGAACGCCTCTCCATTTTACATCTCTGAAACTCCTCAGAGATCATATCGGATTCAGTAGGTCATCATCAGTTGCATCTGCTTGTGATAAAAGTCATATATTGGAGTCAAATCTACCACTTACTATAACAACATGAGGTAGTGGAGCAGTATAATGGCTTTTCTTTGTGTTGGTTTCATTTCCGTAACCATGCAAAGACTTAAACAAACTAGGTAGTGTTCAAGTTATTCATGCAGTGACAGTGTAAAGCTCCTGCAGCCACAAAAATACCAAAAGTGTACACCGACCCCCACTTTGTCAAAACACATTGTGAATGGCATGCTCAACTTTTTTGCTCCCTGCTCGTTGATTCACAAGAATAGCACCCAAAGTGTTGCTGGTCCCATCCCCAGCACCACCAGTACAACTGTTTAGGTCTCATTAAGTGCATTGAGAGATAAACTTGATAGATTTACATTTTAAAAAAATGTATATATATATATATATATATATATATATATATATATATATATATATATATATATATATATATATATATATATATATTCCACTTGAGACTAGTCCATTTGATTTTGAATGTGGCTGATGAGGGATAATGACAACGGCTAACGCCGATGGTAGCTGCTTTAGCTGCAGTAGTGAGGCTACTGTGTGTGTGAAGGAAGAAAACACACCTCTGACAAAGAGCAGTGCACAGCTGCTTCCATATTTTTTTTTTTTTTAGGGACCATCCACCTCCTAAACTTTGGATATGACAGTATGAAACAGGGCCATGCCACTTTAAAAGCTGCTATGATACAGATTATCGTACACAAGCACGTTAGAAAAAGAAGTCACCATTGGCTACATTCTGTGTTACATCGATGCAGAATTACTGTTAAACCAAATCCATCAAAATTTTAAATGCATGCTTGGGCCTGCTTTAACACATCACATGACCCTTCTAAGGTAAATATATAAATGTAGGCTTTCGAGGCTTCACTGACTTAGTTCTTAGACATTTTTAACTTAGTTTGTACATAGAGTCATTCTGATGCATGGACAGCAGTGTTTAATTCTGTGTCGTAGAACTTTTCTATTGTCAAATCTGTTCGTGTTTCACACTAAGGACTTACTGTGTGTGTGTGTGTGTGCGTCATTGTAGGTGTGTGAATACATGTGTTGCCTTTATTCTCGTGTGTGGCCCAGTGGTCCCCCTCCACAGCCGGCTGACTCTCTCTCTATCTGTCTTCTTCTTTCTCTGATGACACGACTATGTCTCTCATCCCGCAGTTTGGCACATCCTTCGCAACCTTCCGCCCCGCTCTTTCTCACTCTGGCTCCACCAGGCCTCTCTCTGTCATTCTTCCTGTTCCTGCGTCCCCACCCTATAACCGCCCCCCTGGATCCAGCTCCTCCTCTCCCACATCAAAGGTTCCTATCTGGAAGGTTTGTTCTCCATTCGCTTCCATTTCTTCAGTTGCACCTTTTCTTCTGTTTCTGTTTAAGACGTTTCAGTTAATCATAGGGTTTATTTTCTTTTAATTCTCATCACCCGATTAACTCATTCAAACCACATTGCTTTGCTTCCTTAATGTGTTCATCCCCACTTGCTGTGTGTGCATGCATTTTTTTTTTTTGTCTCACTCACTGGTTTTGCAATCTACTGGAGATTGGCCAAACCGAAGAACAGTGTGGAGGGCTCACCAATCAAACTCATCAACATAAACACATTCAAATGCTGAAAAAATCCCCTGCCCACATACACCCACGCACACTCCTCCAGACACTCATGCACAATCCACCCGTACAGGCCCCCTCTCTCTGCACTCAGATGAAGGGCTTCAAACTGCTGGATAGTGGACAAGTCTGTCGTGCTAATCCTACCTGCTCCTTCCTGTTTATTAATTTGACTCACCTCTTCAGGATTGGTCCAAAGCAGGTCAGTATGAGCAGCCGGTGGCTGCAGCAGCAGTTCAGAGAAGAAAGGAGCCTCTCGATAGATTGAGGGAGAACGAGGCGTCACCAGGCTCCCAGGGATACGTCGGGCCATCACACCCTGATGAAGCACAGAGATCCAGGATGAACCCAGCTACCATGGCTGCCAAGGTAACACTGGAGGATGCTGACAAGCAGGCTGAAGATGTTGGAGAATTACCAAAGAAATATGTTAAGCTAGTTGTGTGGAGGAAAGTGTGTGTGCAGCAATGCAATGAATGCACATCAAGCATGGCCTGTAATAAACCATGCCAGTCATTGTGATCAATTTATTGCAACAGCAATACATCTTCCGATTCCAAGTTTCATAAACTGAAGACTTGACATAATTAACCTGCCAAATAACAAAGTTAATAGAGAAAAAACAATACAAACATGAGTGTTTCAGATTTTCCTAACACTTCCTTTCCTGCAAAATATCTTTGGTTATCTATCTATCTATGGGTAAGGTGTGGCATAGAAAAGTAAATTCCAGGCACATAAGGAGGTAGTTTTAAAAAAGGCAAAAACCTGAGTATACATGGAGACATAAAAGTCAAACAGTGATGTGCCTCAACATTAAACGCATTTGGAAACACACTTGTGGTTGAAAGCTTTATGTCGAGTAGAATAACAACAGAGAACAACCAAATCTGACAGGGGAAAAGCTCTGTAATGGTCCAATATGTGCTTGCAAGATGATGTTAAATCAAAATGTGCATCAAGGAAAAGAAAGGTCACTCTAAATGAGCAGGAAACACAATGCAGCCATAAGTTGGTGGTACCTTTAAATGACTGAAAAGCTTTTTCTTTTACACTGTTTCCTTTTCAGATGTGAATGAGACAACAATGTGAAATGGGACTAGCAGCATCCAAAACAACCTATATGGAAAAAAATCATTTTGTTATTGGGGCTGTGATAGAAGCCAAATTTTAAGAATTTATAGTGACAGACAGATGTTTCTCCTGATTGACAAGAACCGTCCCACAATATTGCATTTTCTGTAATAACATAGCCTTTGTTGAAGCGCCCACATCCAAAGTCACTTTAGATATAAATTCATAGACAGTCATAGAAAGCATCCGCTGAAGTTTTAAACAATATAAGGTTGACTTGCTTAAATTACTGTGGATGGTATTATAGCTTTTTATTTCAATATTTTTTTATTCTTATCTTTAACTGTGAAATATTAGCACAATTACTACCTAATGTATACTGATGTACCCATCAATGTGTCAGCTCACTGCAGCTCATAAAATGTGTTACATATCCCACATGTACGCAACAAAAGGACAGAAATATTTCTCCTGAATCCGAATTTAGTTTTGAAATTCCAATGTGGCTTCTCTCTGAATCTCCTCAGCATGGAGACGAGGTTTCTCCAGCAGCCAGTGACCTGGCCATGGTGCTGACCAGAGGACTGAGTATGGAACAGCAGAAAAGCAGCAGAGACTCCCTGCAGTACTCCAGTGGCTACAGCACAGAGACCACAACCCCATCCTGCTCTGAGGACACAATTCCTTCACAAGGTGAAGCTGTAATCTGCTGTTCCCTACTGCTCTACCTACTGTAGCTTTTAATCATGTTCATCATTCATTTACATTCCTCCTGGACACCTGTCAAAGGAAGGTGTTATGATTTTTAAAAAGCTAAATATCAATATTTACATACTCTGTGGAATTATCTTTAATTAACTTCATCACTTGCACCAGAACCCCTGTCTTCAGAGTGTTGAGTTGCTAAAATCAAGCAAAGTGATAGTCTAAGCATTCATCTAAGCAGCGAGCACAGGTGCATCATAACAGCTGGGAGATGACAAGAGGAAAATTAATAATATTAAATGTGTTTCATGCATCATCTGCTGGTCTATCCTTTATCTAAATACTCCACCCAAATACTGTGGTAATAGTGTAAATCCAATTGCAGTACATTGTCTTTCCTCTCTTGTTTTTGTGATGGCAATCTTCTCAACCACTTCTCTAAAAATGTCTTCATTTTTGACTTGACCCTTTTCCCCATGTCAGGTTCAGATTATGACTGCTACTCTGTGAACGGTGATGCTGAAGGTCCCGATGGACAGACAGAGTTTGACAAGTCCTCCACGATTCCTCGCCACTCCAACATTGCCCAGAACTACCGCCGCATGATCCAGACCAAGAGGCCAGCCAGCACAGCCGGACTACCCACAGGGGTTCTCGGTCCAGGGGGTCATGGAATACCAGGACAGCCTGGTGGATCTGGTGGAGGTGGAGCAGGTACTCCAGGCACTGCCACCATCCGCCGAACCCCGTCTACCAAACCGGGAGTGAGGCGCACACTGTCCAACGCAGGGCCCATCCCCATCCGACCACCCATAGTGCCTGTCAAGACCCCCACTGTTCCTGGAGATTCGCATTCACCTGGTGGTGGTGGGTATGCAGGTGGAGGGCACCCGGTTGGGGTGCCTGTGCGTGTGGGCAGTGAAGAGTGTGTGTTCTTCACTGGAGTTGAGGATGCACAGGGAGCGCTTGATTATGTGAAGGCGTCACCGAAGCGCCTCAGTCTGCCTAACACTGCCTGGGGATCAGGGGCGGCATTAGAGGTCTACGCCCAACAGCATGGCCTCGCAATGGGAACAGGATCGGGAGCCGGATCAGAGGAGGATCAGATGATCGCTGCTAATCGGCACAGCCTAGTGGAGAAGATCGGCGAGTTGGTAGCTAGTGCGCACGCCCTTGGGGAAGGGCAGTTTCCTTTCCCCGCCCTCCCTGATGACCCGACCCTACAGCCGACAGGCCCTGGGGACACTCAGACAGGGACAGAAGGGGCAGAAGGGTCCGGTGACATGCTGACCACCATCAGGAGAGGAGTACGCCTTCGCAAGACCGTCTCCAATGACCGCTCGGCACCGCGCATCTTGTGATTGCAGGGGAAGCAGGAAGAGGATGATACTCGTCAGCCGATGGGGAGTCAGGTGTTGGTGTGGTGCAACCCAACCGCCTAGTACATACACAAAAACTTAACCATGTAGGGAAAGCTATAATATAACAGAAGATGAATAAAAACAAAAAGATACAGAAAAAATTAATTTAAAGACATCATTAGAGTAAATTATATATAATATAATGATAATAATAACATTAATAATGTTAACCCATGATGACAATTAAAAATTAAATACTGAATATTGACAGGCTCCTAGCTGGCCACTATAATTAGTGTGTGTTGGACGCATGTTTGTCTTCTCTACACCTTCACCCAGGGATGGAAAGACTTGCAGGAAAAACAGATGAGATACAAAAAAAAAGGCAAAGAAAGAGAGAAAGACTGGGTTCTGTTTGCCAACTTACACCCTTCCCCCATCCTCTTCTCCAACTAATAGACTGTTGAATCCCAGATGAGTGACTAATGACTGAAGGAGGGGCCAGTGGGGGCGAGAGAGAGGGGGGTCAGAGTGCCATGTAAACAGCTGGACTTGAACCCAGGCTGTCTCAGCAGCAACATACTGTACTTATTAGCCCACTGAACTGAAGCTTTGGTATTAGCACGGGGAGCTAACAAGCCAGAGGGCTCCTCTGGTTCATCCCAATGTAAAAGAGTCTTAAAAAAAATACTGTTGGCATTGAACCGTGCTAGTGCCCCCTTCCCCTCTCTCTCTCCGTGTGTGTAGTGTGCGCGTGCATTCATGTGTATGCATGTGGGCAAATGTAAAAACGTGAGCGTGTGTGCACATGTGTGTGAGCGTGTGTGTGTGTGTGCGAGGGGGGTGGGTAGAGCTCTGCTGCAGGACAGCTGGTTACCCAATGAGGGCAGGGCTTTTCTCCTGTGTGTTGTGCGTGTATTTTCTTGTTTATATCGTGACGTCATTTACCTTCTTACCACTGTACGAGAAGTTACGAGAAGTAATCCAGGCGTATAGATATATTCATATATATTTTCTAGAACCAGAGAGAAAATGTTAAATCAGAAATGGAGCAATAAATGTGTTTTATTTTCTTGTTTCCAAGGAGAGGATTGATGGGAGGATTGTAGGTTCTCCTTTGTCACATTCAGGCAATCATCAGGAATGCAAAATTACACATTGACTGTGAATTCATACTGGCGCATCTCTCTCCCTGTCCCTGTCTCATTCTGGTGGGAAAAAAAATGACTTCAAATTGTTGAAAAAGAAAAACTGCAAGCACTTTGATAGGTGGAAGAGTGTGTACAATAGCCACTAGGTGTCGCTGTAGTCATGCTGTATGATTGGGAGAGTGAAAGTGAGAGAGATAGTTGCCAAAAAGAATGCGTCCTGAGGAAATTATTTAATTTGTAGAAGATGAAGACAGAAAGGGACAAAGAGGAAGTGATAAAGACTGGTGGAATTGGAGTGATTGGTCAAATGAGAGATGGGATAAGAAAGTAGAGCAAAATATTGATCTAAAAATAGATAGGACGTCTGTATTCTTCAGGGTCCTGAAAGCCATCAGCTGTTGTGGATTGTGAATGGTACTGAAGCACTGGTTACACTGCTATCTGAAGGACTGAACCCATAATGCAAAAAGTACACGGCACAAATAGGTCAGACTATTTTTTGGATATAGGCTTCAATGGGTTAGTTTACCCAAAGAACAAACAAACATACTGTCTCACTAGCCATGCAAACAGCTTACTTGTCTGGATATCTGTCACTGAGATTTCTGCCTCGACCCCATAACCATGTCGGTTTACAGTAAAGTACTCAGCATTGAAAAATACATCTAAGATTTCGACAGCTACATGTGTCCTCCGAGAGGCTCCAACACTCTTGATCATCTACAGACCTTATCATAGTTCTCTTGGAAATGTTCACAGCACATTTGATGGATTATATAGAGTAACAAAGACACTGTTTCAGAAATAGACACATTACTGTTAGATTATTCAAATACCATTTTACAATATTGTGAGCATAACAAACAGAAATTGATTCACCTCACTTGTACTGGGGTAAAGGCAGAAATCACAAAACTTGGGCAAATGAAACTAAAACTATCGTCCTTCATAGATATTGTAATGGTACAGTATGCAAGAAAATATGTTTCCTTGTAATTTGCGTTCATTGGACTTGAAATGTATTTGCACATGTAGATTATGTTCATTGGATATACATAGAGTAACATGAACATGCTCTGGCGTTTTCAACATTGGGACTGTAGGACTGTATTGTCCTGAATACTGTATATTACAGAGTAATCTTCACTCATGTTCATGTGTAAATACATATCAGCACACCAGCTTATCTGCAAATATATTCTTATCCATAAATAATTTATATTTTTGCATTATGAGAAAGCAACATGAAGCCTGGAACAGAGCTGAAAAAGAGCTTTTCATCCCAGATTTGCTTGAGGTTAAACCTTTCCTTCATACTTTATAATAACCACCATTATTAATTGGTACATTTTATTGTTAATAAAACTTGAGTTAATAGTTCTTTAACTTTTAATAAACAATGAACTATTTTATACAGAATGGATTAAGCAATTGTAAAGGTTTATGAACACCTTAATTATGACCATCCAGATAATTTATAGATGAACAACCCACACTTCACAGTATTTATTAAACATTTACAAAGTATTATAAACATCAGTTGAAACTTTACAATAAACATTTGCTAAACAAATAGTTTATAAAACTTTTAGTTGTTGTTAACTAAAATTAAATTAGACCTCTAAAAACTACACATTTACCATTTGTTGATGATGGTTATTACAAAGCATTGCCCTTCCTCCTTTACTATCTGAACAGAAACATTCACCAGGCGACCCCTGTATGGTTCAGCTCAGTTCAGTGCAAACAGTTGAGGAGTCGGCTGCATGAGAGAATTATTTATGGATATTGAGATGTAAGAAAGGTGTTGTATGATGTGCTCACTGATGGCAAAGTAGCAGAAGGCTTTAAACGAGACTTTTGAAGCTGGCAGAGAGAGGAAAATATGTGTGGAATGAGCATTTCACTGCCTGTTCAAACAATATTTACTCTATGTGCTGTACTTGTAAATGAGAATCAGGCGTACACAGAGTTTGTTAGAAAATATTACATGAAATAATACTCTTTTTTTTTTCATTCTGCAGTACTGTTTGAATATTTAGTCTTACTTTTAATTAATGTAAAAAAGAAGAAAAAACTCCAGTTGTAACACAAACTACTAAGCTGTGTAACATACGGATGTAGGATGTGTGGGCCGAGAGTGAGTGTGTCCTTGTTTGGCTGTTGAACTGTAGGCTAGTGAACTCTTCATCATCATGTCTGTACGCTCTTAGCAGTGACCTGAATATACCGGTGACATCAGCGCTCTGAAATGCTCTTTTTATTGATTTGTTTCTTTTTGTTTCTCTTGAATAGAGCACTGTTTTAAACATATTTGTGGCTGTTTAAAAATAAACTTATAATGATTTAATTTAAAGCGATAGGGAGGAGAATGTTTGCAATTTCTAAACCTTGTCTCCCTCTTTGCCAGCACACTTTGTTTTTGCTGAACTTTGTAACAGTGCTTCGGCAAAGGGTTGTTTTATGTTTCTGTGTGGGGGGAACTTCTGTATGTGTGTTTTCACATGTGGATGCTGTGTGTTGTCTCAGCTGAATCTGACTGGGTGAGAGGGTGGAAGGAGAGAGCAGCGGGCTTGGACTCAGTCCCCCCCAACAAAACTATTTTGGGTGAGAAAATGTTCATCTGAAGAGTTTGTGTAAGACCGCCCGTCGAGGTCACACTGTACATGAATATACGTACGTCTGCTGAATGTACTGCGAGGTTAAGGAGGACATTGAACTGTGCATTTTTGACTTGCTTGAACTGTTGCAATGCCAGAACTTTGTTCCTGTACAACTGAACGAAGTTCCCAGTTTAAGTGATAGGAAAGCAATACAGAGAAGTGTGCATGTACGTACATTCACAATGATATTCCAGTGTGGGTGTGTTAAAGGAAAATACCACTGTTTTCTCCACTTGAGGGAACTTGTGTTACTCCACATTGCATGGTTCTGATAGTATGATTTGGAGTTCGAGATCCTTTAAGTCTATAGGTCTCCGAGGACACTGCGAGAGACGACTCTACTAGTCTGAATGTGTATGAGCTGTATGTTTAGCGCTAACTGAAACAACGGAATTCACTGCCAGCTTTCTACAGTAAGTTATTGCTTATTGAAAGGGTTTATAATGCCCTGCAGAACAGACACGCTGCTTCTAAATGATGATGTATGTGTGAGATGTGAGAAGATACGACACTGCTATTTTCCTTTAAAATGCCCATTTAACAGCACAAAATGTTATCTAACTAAACAATAATGTCTTTTTTTTAACATGCTGAATTAACTGTGTACTGAACTAACTGTCTGAACAAGCTGAAATAACTACTCTGCTACAGATGTGTCAATATGAGTGTATGTGTATGTGGATAGAAGTAGGCCTACTGGCACATGGGCAAGGCGGGAGCCACAATTCTGTAGGAACATACATAAAGAGCCAGATTTACATGCGTGCAGGCATGCGTGCGTACACACAAACACACACACATATACATATACTGATGATAGGATACACACACAAAAAATGTCTTTCTTCCACAACTGAAGGAGCTACACTGTCATAACGACAGTATGTCCAAAAGGAACTAGCATCGTAAAAAGTAAGATCTTATTTAACAATGACTTCATAATTTGATTGATATAAAAGGTTGACAATATCCCATCTAAACTCTCAGTCCTGACAGACTATAGTGCTGTTGAGTATTTACCTATAACTAATCTGAGCACCTGTCAAGTGTTAAAAGGAATCGCTTGACACTTTTGGAAATACTCGCTTTTCTTGGTACTGCTCTCATACAAACGGTCTCATCAGATTGTTAGCTTAGTTTAGCATAAAAACTGGAAGTATATGAAAACAGCTAGCCTGGCTTTTTCCAAATATAAGCATATATAATAATGCCTTTTTTATGAGTACTAGTATCATCCAAGTAAAATGTATCAATATCAGTACTCATGATGTAAATCCTCATTGGGTAGGTGACAAAAGTTTATTCATTTAAGTTTATTGAAAAATTGTTCAGTAAATAGTTGTCTTACTGTTGTGATCATGTTAGTCTGAAGCCAAATTCTGAGGCTGTTTTGTAATAAAGCAACTTCTGATCAACCCAGATCAATTTCCAGCTTGTATTTCGATCGTCTGGTTAATTCTGTTTAAGCCCCGCCCATCAAAGGACAGATAAAGACACAGATAATGGTATATTTACTCATTCCCATTAGAAACGACAGACCGTGTTGTTTCATGGGGGTAATGTGCTGTATTATTTCTTTGCCAGGCTCAGCTTGTTGCCCCAGGTGTCCTCATCTCTAGGAAGAGAAAAAAACAAAGAACACATTTTCCAAAATGTTGAGCTATTCCTTCAATGTTTATTGAAAAACCTAATGATTAGTTTGGTGATTAGTTTTTTTAAGATGTTGGGACCACAGAAAGAGACGTGAACACTCAACAGCACCATTGTCTTCAACCAACTAGAATGGAGAAAGTAAAAGAAAATGTCTATATTACTTTGATCCCAGGCTTTTGACATCTATGTATCAATCTTTTCCCCCTTCTTCTCAACTTCCATCCACTGATCAGCATCATACACACAGGGATGCCATCTAGCTGACAAGTTAGAAAACAACACTTGTCATGGCCAGATTCCCATTGGCTGAACGTGGTCTCTTTGTGCCTTGCAACCCATCAAAGCTAATGAAAAATAATCCTGATGAAGTCTTTATTTTCAGCACAGTCCACAGTGAATATGATTCCAGCTCAGATTCTCTCTCTGTCCATCTCCCCTTTACCCTCTTCCCTCCCCTTTCTCCATGTGTGTCTGTTTATTGTATGTCAGTATGCACGTGTGCCACGTTTCAAATGTGGGTGTGTGTATAATGGCTAACGCATGTACCATTATGGGGCCTGGGTGTGCTGTTCAAAGAAGCTCTGGAAGCATTAGCTGGGGTAAACTTCTCCCTGCTGCATCACAGTAACAGAAGCTGGTTTCAAGGCAAGCAGCTGGAGGTCTGACGCTTCTTCTCAGTGCTGATTACATCTTAATTAATTTTGATCAGACTTTTAAAGAGATCTTTCTGGCATCATCTCACAGGCAGCCTCTATTACTTTGATGGTGTCTTGGTGAGCTTCTGTCAGAGAAACCTACAAGATGGAAGTGAGAGCAGTAATTCAACACACTGGGGGTCTTTTCGTCAACATTGCTATCACAAGATAAATGCTGGTGTGTAAAGAGCAGGACTGGTAAACACTAGATCATAACAAATAAAGAGTATTGCTACTTCTGTTAAATTTGCAGTTTTTGTTAAATAGCTGCTTCTGTGGCCACAAGTGATAATCAAAATAAAGGTAAATGCAAAGATTTATTATATCAGCCTAATAAGGGGAGAGTTTGAAAAGTCAAAACGCTGAGTCAGTAGCAGCAATATTTGTTTAAATCTCCTAATCTTAGTATCTGGTAAAACCAGGCCAATCCCTTGTATTTGTATGAGCAAAAATATGTCTTACTTTAAGCAGAAGTTTAAGTCAGGAAATTATGTTTATGATAAAATCATAGTCCTAAAACAAACTAAATCACTTCCAACATAGGAAGTATTGTAAAATGGCCTTAGGCTCCCAAGACTTTAGCATCCTTTGCAGCCATCGTCATGGGTCAACTCAATCACAGGAAATGTTGGAAATGTATGTTTCTGCAAACCACGAATATGTTCAAATTTTGCACTTCGGTATTTTGCAACTTGAGGTTCAGTTTTCATGTTCACACTTTGATACCACTGTGCTTATGGTCTGCTTAGGCTTAGGCCCAAAAGCCACTTGGTCAGGGTTAGGAAAAGTAGTGAATGTATCACTGGTTTGCAGAAACACAGCCAAAGTTTTGCCTCAGATGAGTTTCCCCGGTTACATATAAGAAATGACTTCCACTCTGAGCACTTGCTTGCAGTATGAACACAGACTGCATCTTTTGGTCCCTTTCAGATGCCCTGCATGTATACACTGCAAACTTACTGTATGTCCTAAAATAATCTCTATGAAATGTTAACAATTCGAAATAATTTAAATGAACATGCTCAAGTTCTTTATCTGACTGATTCCGATTCAAAGGACCCATGCTGGTCACAGACGGACAGATTGTGTTGTATTTATGATCAGAACAAAAGAGGTATTGTGTATTTGCTCCTTTAGCCATCTGCCCAGGTTATATTGAATGTGTACTTTGTGAATGTGTGCACGAGTGTGTGCATGCATGTAGACACATGGTTAAGACCCCTACTGTTTCTCTCTCCCACCTCCCACACACAATCTGTCAATCCTTCCTGCTGTCTAATATACTGAAGAAACCCACTTTACATTCACAGACACACACTTACACACACTCGCCTGAAGCAAACATGACTAAGGTAGATTCTCTGAAGCTTTTTGGTCCACTGAAGTCCTCCAGAGGAACATGATGAAACATGGGGCAACTTCCTGTCCTATAGCCATGCAGAACAGAGTGGCCAAAGTGGCCTCCTGGCGCCACTGTAACTGAACTCAATGTCTCTCTGTCAGTACTCCAGTACTCATAGTGTCTCTCGCTCGCTCGCTCGCTCTCTTTCTCTTCTTCGTCCTCTACAGCCGCGTTATGAACTCTACAATGAAATATCTCCACAACTCACCACTGAAGCGCTGACATCATTTCTAAGGGGCGATTCTGTTCAAAGGATAACATTGTGACAGTCAACATTTGCTTCATCTTTCTGTACAAACGGATCTTTTGCTCCTCTCTTCCCTCCCGGTTAGCCCTGCAGGCACTGTGGTCTTGTCTTTCTCTCTTCTTTCTCTCCCCTCTTCCGCTCTTCTTCTTTAATTTATTGTGAATTGATTTTATAAGGTTGTTTCGCCTCTGTCGCTGATGATAAGGTTTTCTTTTCTGTCTTCCTTTTTGTAAAATTGACCCTTTTTTTGTTAACTTTAGTCACTGCTAATGTAACAAAACGCACTGTGATGATTCCAGTATTAATAAAAGTTGTACTTAAACTGTGTGCTGCTGTGTGAAGTGGATCTTATTAATCAATAAACAAAGGTCACGGTCCTGACCCATCCCACACAGTTCAGTAGATACTGTACCCAGAGAGAAGTGAGTGAATATGGGTGAGTGAATTGTCTGTATGCCTTTTAAAGCCACTGTGGAGCACCGAGGTTAAGTGTAGTCAATGAACCTAAGAATTACTAACAGTGTATTAACTGATACTTTCACTGCAGACGTTCTGTGAAGGCATTATAGAGGCACTTGTTTAAGCTGTGTTAAAACAAGTGTTAAATAAAATAAAAATATGAAATAATATTAATTAAAAATATGGCATAATGTGACTGAGTCAGTGATGATGACCGCTACTAAAATAAATAATTAAAAATTATATCCACTTATATCCACTCTACTGATTATTGATGTGGCTTGTAGCTCACCACATATACCAAAAACAACAATATGATGATATGCATCATAAATGCTATAAAAAATACCATATTTACTTTTATATTATACAGACACATTGATAAGAAAAATATAAATGAACATAAATACAAAAACACAATATTGCAATCATCTTCTCAGACTTTTCTTTAACAAATACCATCACTTCATGAATGGTGAAAATGTTGAAGATCCAATTGTCAGTACAAAGGAAATTCTGAGTTCTCTCTCAACTCCTTTTACTAAGAGAAATCCACTTAGTCCTCATTGCCAAAACATTTTTTGGATTACTTCTTAATAATCTTAAAGGGAACAGAGCACCAGCTGAGGGAATTCTATTACTTCCTGAAAGACGAAGATATATCTTTATCTCTTTATCTTTCACAATTGAGGGCACTGGAGCTCACACTGGTCTGCACCTCACTGAGAGTGGCACCTCAAAGTTGGATCAAATAATAGCACTGTGATCAAAAAAGAAATTAATCTATATTGATAACTCTATTTGTATGCAAATTTATTCAGCTGGTGTTCTCAATAACTGAATACATTAATACAGCACTGACATCTTTTACGGAGACTTAAGCCCAGTCCCAGTACACACATTGTCCTCTACCACTTAGCCCTTCCACTACATTTGGCCCTTCACACATAGTCAATCATTCGTCAATCGTTTGCCGATGTCTCTGTTGCTAGCTAGCTAGTTAGCTAATGTTACATTGTTAATGACCATGACAGTCCCACTTTGAAGTAACTGAAGTGGTTCCCTTGCTCATATTCAGTTTGCAGGCAAGGTGATCTCGAAAGTGTAGAGTATAGTCACAACCTCGGGTCCGGACCTATATATCTGGGTATCACAAGATGATCCAAAAACCTTTTTCTTCTCTAAATTCTGTTCTTCTTAATAAGTTCTTTCGCTGACTGATTGCTTTTTTAAAGTGGAACACTCGATACATTTACATCCTCAGGTGACTGAATACTAAACAATGTCAGGAGTCAACTTGAATCTGGCCACAGTTGACAGATATTATACATCAAGAGTTTGTAAATAGACACTCATTTGCTTCAAAGGGGAAAAAGTAAAGACAGTTGGGAACCGCTGTTTGTTAAATTACCACTGTACTATTGCAATAGTCTGTAACTTTAATGATCAGGCATTGTGTAATTGAGAAGGGTCTACTAAACCTCACACATTCCATTTCTCTATTATGGTAATTCTTTGAAACAAACTAATTTATTTGCATGCATTAATGCTGAAATCCCAAAGAACAACAGTGTAAATGTAAATTAAGAAACCCTTAAATGATTAATAGCGAAAATGTATTCATGGTGATAAAAGTGTTTTTTAAAAAAAGCCTTGTTCAATTTTCATTTGGAAGTAACCAACTACACAGAAATGGATTAGGGTGACAAAACAGAGAAACTAAACAGGTTATGCTCACACCTAAGAGGATACTTTGAATTCATATGCTTTTCTTTCTCCAGGTCATTGCCCACAACAGAGTTGTAGATCACTCATGAAGGTGGAGATGAGGGAATTGGGGAGGAATTAGATGCAGTGTATTATGTGCTGGTAGGGGGAGCCCAAGACTTTTATCTTGCCCATGCAGAAGCCAGTCTGAGGCAGACAGAGCAATTATACTACATGCTGCTTATACTATATGGACAGGCCACTTCCATCCAGACACACCTGAACAGTAAGGAGTCAAACAGGCAGACAGGCCACACGTTCTTCAGCCAACATGTCAGCTGATGTCCTCTGGTTGCCTGACTTTCTGCTTTCTCTGAAATGAATGGACTTCTTTGAGAGCTTACAGTATGAACACAAGAGTAAGTGTAAAATAAAGTCTCCATACAAAAAGAGTTTAAGAGACAATGACTCCTCAAGCATGAAGTAGAACTTAATCCATAAAAATTGACAAAACATTTGTCATTATGTTTTACTCTATAGTCTGTCTCCTTCTTAAGATTTATATTCACTTTCCGACAAAAAAAAAACAGCTAAAGCTTCTGCTGCTGCAGCCCATCGACTGCTGAGAGAGGGTGAATAGTCTATTGGTTAACTGAACCAACCCTGTCTTGATTAAAACACATTGACAGAACAAGGACAGACTTCTTTTACTTAACACCTACTCCCACGTTACCAGCATGGAACCACACAAAGAAACTTTAATTAAAAATAAGTGGGCCACAATTAATCTGAGGGAGGCATGCTTCATTCGAACTCACAGCAGCTTGAGACTGTAAGCCTGATGTACTGTCTTGAGTGTGTCTATGCTGTCCTGTCCTTCTCATGTTGAGACTTTAATTAAATGTTTAAATGGTGTGGTTCAGTATTATCGCCACTGTCACGAGCTGCTGAGTGACATACTGAAAAGACGCACTTGTGGTCATGGTTTATTAACATAAAGGCGGCACACACCACTGGGGATATGTGACATACTCCGCGTTTCAATGATGTTCTACTATCAACAGCTCATTCAATCATGACATTCATAGTATTTTTCTGAACTGTGACTCTTTCAAACTCTTCTATTTTGTGTCCATGTGCGGCATATTATGTAAATAATAATAAATAAATAATTACATTTGCAAGGTTCAACCTTTACACCTTCTCGAATGCATTTTTTTTGCCATGCCTCTGCTGATGACACTTAAATACATACAGTATAATATTTCACAGAAAGGGAGAATTAAGTGGCTGCATATGCAAAAATTATAGACCTACAGTAATTATGGTTAATGCTGAAGATTATTTCCATCAACAAATCCCCTGAAAATACAAAATCAACAATGAATATATGTTGAACAATATGATTGATTGAATATGAAGTCATATGAACTTATCACTGAAAAATGAACGCACACAAACAAAAGTTTAAAAAGAAACAAAAGAGCCATACTATACCTGTGGGTTACATACTTTAGCCTCATTACATGACCAGCTTATTCTGAAATGACTCCACAAAGTGTTGTGTAATGTACACAACTACTCTACTATTACTAAACTACTAGATCTGTAAGTAGCAAAACTTGCCTACTTACTGTATAAAAACAACCGTGTGTTTTACTCTGCCTTTCCATTGACTGAGTTTAGGGTTTCTTGGTCAAATAAAGTTCTTTACGGTTGTTTTTTTTCTTTGGACAGTAGCCAGGCTGCTAGCAGTAGCCATGTTGCTAATGCTACATTTGCAGCAATTTCTTTCAGCAAAGGAAAGAAATTAAATTCACTTTGGATGAAACCATGCTCACTTCATACGGCTAAAGCCTAACATCGGTTCTGCACAATATGAAAGCTACAATAGCTTGAGAAATAGCAATATGGGCGCACTGAATTTAAAGCAATGACTTTTTATCAAAGTGTTGAGCTCATGGATTCCATTCCATTCCGAGCATCGATTTGCTTTTGATTTGGGACTTGCTGTGGATCCCCAAAAACTGTCAGAAAAATTATACCTTAAATCTTAGATTATGAACTTACCTTAATGTAACTGTTATTTCTAAAGAGTATGAAGAAACAGTTTGAGTCAAGCATGAGGTTGTACAATGTGTAGCTTTTGTTGTGTCCAAGTAACACTTTGTCAAACGAGGTGAGGACCCAGATGCAGACAACACACGGGAGGCAGGACTGGGGGAAACAAAAGGCCAGCTTTAATTAAATAAAGCTGAATGATACAAAAAATGAGGAATACAGATAAACAAAAATGAGTACTGGGGTCAAAAAACAAAGTAGCAACAAAAAGGTTGTAACAAAGTGCAACAGAAGCAAAGTACAAATGAAAAGAGAAACAAGAAACCAAAACTAGAAACATACCAAATGGGCATGAGGAGACACTGGAGGAAAAACTAGAGAAGAAAGCAGGGTGGCAAAACAGGGGAAGGCAGACGGACACGGAGGATGATGGACCAAGACGGAAGGAACTGACAAGGACTTGAGGGAGAACAAAGACTACACAGACACTATTGAGGGGATCAGGAACAGATGGAGTGAGGAGGGAAAGGACAGGTGAGGGAAGGAACGGAAAAACACTGAATGGGAAAAACACACGGGAGGAACTGAAAAGCATGACACATAAGGGCGTAATAAAACAGAAAACACAAGAACAACAAGACACTGAATCATGACTATTTCTCATGTTTGGCTTGTAAAACAAACAGCCAGTAGTGTTGCTGACAGAGCAGAATGTGAGCTGCAGTTACCAGGTAAACATACCAACTTCTTTAATACATCTCTTTAATGAACCGCAGCTGACAGTGTGGTATCTACCTGTATCTATCCATAGTTGTGGACAATTGTCCATACACAAGCACGTTAAGGCACCAACCATACTGAGTGCATTAAAACATGTATGCAGGAAAAGGTTAATGTTGGTTCTGGAATTTAATGACGATAATAGCACCACCTTTATTTGTAAAATGTTGGTAAGACTTTAAGGATTCATGCCCTTGAAAAACCTCTTCTTGCCTTTATCTCCAGGGAAGTTAGACTGCTTCTCTGGTCTTCCTGAACAGCTACAGCTCACAGCAGCTGAGCACAACCCTCCAGTTGTGCTTTGTGTCACTGAACTCTGCTGATTTACCCTCTAGTTTAGAGCAAAAATACATCTCATAGTTGCTTTTCCAAAATGAACCCCCTCTGCCATCAGCCAGTGGCTTGGTACTTCTAAGATGAAACATGGTGAATGAGTGTTTAGTTGCACATTGTTGTTAAAAACTTACATTCACACTATGACTATTGAGGCAGAGAGATTTATCTTTACTGCTGCGTGTTCTTAAAAATGTGTGTTTATCATTATTTTCCTCCTTTTATTCTGCATTTTTCTATCCACATTATCGTCTTGTGTGTTGAGGTTGCACTTTGGAATGTATAATGTGTGAAATGCGTTTATAATGTAAAAAATCATGCTCGCCTTCTGCCTTTGTCTCACACACCTCATTGTTCTAGAGATGCCAAGTACAGTGCAGTGGGTGGGTGTGTGACGTCAACTGTGTCTCCTTGAAGATCAAAGTTCTTTTAAAGGCGTTCCTTTATCCAACGTGACACACAATGAAGGGAGGATGAAACTGGAGAAAAGGACACTCTGCTCAGTAATGAATAATGCTAAGAATACAGCATAAATTTCAAGGTTTAGTTTTAAAAAAAAATGTGCACCATGTGCAGCCTGGAACCTGGTTTATTTATGTAACATGATTATTATCATACTATACTCTTGACCTTTAAGCCTTCATTCATTCTGCTCTGTTATAGTTTATATGCTGAACATTTCATTTGGCTTTGATGAAGACCTAAAGGAAATATTAGTTGTGTAAATTTATGGATAGTTGGTCACACTTCATCATTCATGGATTTCATAATTATTCAAGCAGGACTTCTTTTCCATAGTACTGGGCATCAGTATTATACCAACAATTATAATAATGTGTATAGTAATAATTTATTATTATTATTATTATTATTATTATTATTATTATTATTATTATTATTATAAAGGCTGGCCTTTGGAAGGGTAAGCGGTCTGTTACAGCAGATATGGAGATGATTCCATTCAAAGAATCAGGACAGCAGAGGGGATCCACAGTTCAGGGGATTTATTGTAGACTGGGCAGACTTACTGTGCATATGTGTGTTTGGTCTACAAAGGAGAAAATAACTATTTATAAGATATTGATGACTGTGGAGGTGAGCATGGTCGAGGTGTGGCTGCGGGAGCGAGAGATGTGGAGAGGGCTCAGGAGAGCAGCGCCAGGTGAGTGATGAGCAAAGCTGGCACCTGTTTACTAATCACTGTCTCCCTTTAAATCCAGTAGTGTGCTGGACCTCAGATGGGAGATGCAAGGGAGATGCACGGGAGAGCAGCTGCGAGAAGTTGCAGACGAGACGCACAAGCCACGATCTGTCCCGTTAAATGCATTACTTTGTATTAAGTGGTTTAAGCACAATAAAGACAGGCTTAAATCCAGAACTGTGCGTGGTGATTGCCAAGATTACCCACAGTAGCACAGGAAAGGCTACATTGGCACCCAATGTAACTCGGCGTACCAACACACAGGATGATGGAGCCACAGCAGCTTCAGCTGGTGACGGCACTGGGCCAGATGCTGGGGGAGATCGCTGATAGGAGCAAGCAGTGGTGAACAGGCAGCAGTTGGAGGTGCTCCATGCGCAGATGGAGGTACAGACCCAGCTGCTGCAGTCGCTGCTGGCTCAGTTGGGACAAGGTCACCATCTCCCCCTCCTCACTCGCTCTTGGGTGTCATGCAGCACAAACTTGCAGTGGAGGACGACCCCCAGAGCTTCCTGGAAATGTCTGAGTCAACGGTGGTGGCTTGCGGCTGGCTGGCGGCAGAGTGGGCGGTGCGGCTGCTCCCCTTACTGTCGGGGGAGGCCCAGACTCCAGCCCTCGGCCTGCCGGCCTCCGCTCAGGGGAGCTTCCAGGCCGTCAAGAAAGCTGTCCTCGACCAGATGGGCTACTCGCCCAAGGACCATCGTCGCTGGTTCCGGACCAGCTGGTGAGGGGATGATGCTCGAGCAGGTCGTGCTGGAGCAGTTCATGGAGGGGCTCCCGACTGGGACTTCAGAGTGGGTCGGCTCCGGCAACCTGCAGGAGAACCATGCCACTGTCCGCGGCCCCTGGCCCACACCACACTGGAGGTCCACACCAATCCGCTCAAACGGTACCTCCATGAGTGGTAACGGGTGCAAAGATGCTCTTGGGATGGCCAGCTTTTTCCCCTGTGTCTAATTTCAACTGGCACCACAGGGTAGCTGTGAATATCCCCATGCACACACCTAATATCCACGAGGATGCCTCCACCAAAGCCCCGAGTAGAACCAGGTTCTGGTCGATTATAGACTGAGTACAGCCCAAATCCACAATTGCCTGATGTATAGCTCCTTGAATCCTTACCGGAACACTGTATTTCCCCCTGGACCAGGGGAGGGTGTAGGAGGGCCAGCAACCTGGATCACCTAGCCGACCTCGATGAGCTGGCACTCCCAGTGGAAGTGTCCGGGTCGCTCGCACATCCAGCTGCCTACTTGGATGATGTTATCATCCGCAGTGGCAGCTGGGCCGAGCATATGCAGCAGGTGGCTGCGACGCTTGAGTCACTGCAGTGGACGGGGCTCACTGCCAACCCAAAGAAGTGTGTGGTTGGACAGGGGGAGGTACGGTATCTAGGGTTCCACTTGGGTGGCGGGCAGGTGTGTTCTCAGGTAGATAAGACAGCTGCGATTGCTGCTTGCCCGAGACCCAAGACAAAAAAGGAGGTGAGACAGTTCTTAGGGAGGTATGTTGGGGGTGAGCGTGGTCGAGGTGCGGCTGCGGGAGAGAGAGAGAGATTAGCAAAGCTGGCACCTGTTTACTAATGTTTACTGGACCTCAGATGGGAGTTGCAGGGGAAATGCACTGGAGAGCAGCTGGGAGAAGCTACAGACGAGACACACGAGACGCAATGGGCCCGTTAAATGCATTACTTTATGTTAAATGGTTTTAGCACAACAAAGACAGGGTTAAATCCAGAACTGTGTGTGGTGATTGCCGAGATTACCCACTGTAGCACGGGAAAGGCTACAATGACGGTTCTCAGTCATCCAGGTCATGGTAATTCTAAGTGCTGTATCATAGGCAAGTAGACTTGTTTCAGCTTCTTGAAGACATTTCACCTCTCATCCAAGAGGCTTCTTCTACAAAAAAAAGATTATAGAATATCTGCAAAAACTGGAAAAGGACAAAGCCGTTGACAGGCCATTATATTATTGACTGTACCCCAGGGAAGCCATCCCATATCTATGGACTCCCAAAGATACACAAGAAAGGAGCACCACTCATCAGCAGCATCCACTCAGTTACCTATAACATATCCAGGAGGGGAGTTGCAGGCTTTTAAACTCTGTGTGAGAGGGTCCTTACAGAGTTGTTAAGGACATGTAGGAGCTGTGAGTTTCATAGTCGTTAGGTCCACTTGTCGCCTTCATGAGGGTTGCTAGGGCTAGGTGAGCCCAGGTGTGAATGGTTGTTAAGCTATCTGTGGAGGCAACTCAGTCTTGCATTGTAGGGGGGTGATAGTCTGTGCAGTCCTGGCTGCATTGAACAGCATAAACTACAGTGTGAACATATTCTGTTTATGCCTGGGTGTTTTGTCCTTAGGATGGACAAGTGTCTGCCTCAGTGTTGCTAGGTTTGTATTGAACAAGGATATGTTTATTGAAGATCCTCCTGAGTTTCTCAGATATTCCCGCGACACAAGGAAATGTGATGTTGTCACGTTTTTCCGTCTCCTCCTTTCGGTCTGCTCTGTATCTTTAAGAGGCTCAAACATCACTACTGAGGAAAAGAATGCCCTGGCACCACTCAAAAGAGACCGGATCAACACCATCTTGCCAGTAGACAAAGTGTGTTGTAACTACAGGAAAAATAACACTCCCTCTAGTGGTTAATATTATTTTTTATATGCTGGAGAGGTTGTACTTCCTGTCAAAACCACAGAAGAAGAAGTGAGACAGGAAGTGCTGTTTTAGTTGTTGTCAGTTCAAGATCGGCAATATTGCTGTCACAAAGGCTCAACAATCCACCGCCATCCCTTTGTTTGTCTTCCTTTAGATGGCACCATGTCATAAAAGTTGACATTCATTTACTCCTGTCAGAAAGAGATACCAGCATGTGCACACCCACACGGAGACAGTAGCAGAAAAGTTGAGACTCATATGCTCCTGCCAGACACAAATACAACAAATGGACATTACATAGTCCTGAAATGATTCTGAGAAAGCTCAGCCTGCTGCATTGTGTTTGCCATAATTACAGTACAAGAATGTTTAACAGAGATTAAAATAAATGGATGAAGGATAAGGAGTTGAATGAAAGAAAAACCAAGAGGAATTGACACATCACTGTTTGGTAGAAAAAGGAGAAGTGTCACACTCAGGCTCTGTCAAGAGGGTGATAATTCTCTCATGATCACAATAGAGTAAAGTATTAAAATTGCTGTGATTACAGTAAAAGAACGTGTAATGTTTAGCCGTGATTGAAATGGATGTATTAAAAGTTTAGAAACTTAAAAGAAGGAAATGTTAAGTCAGGAGAGAAGCTTGGATGACTTGAGGCTAAGAGAAAGTGTTGCAAGACTGTTCGGTTGACAAGAGGACGTGAGGAAGTGTCACACCTCGGTCACAGTCAAAGGACGGTCAGATCGTTACAAAATTGTTATGCGTCATCAAGGGATTATTAGTCATTGAACAGAGAGATAGCTGGAAAATGTCCTAATAAGGTCATAAACCAAGCAACTGTCCGAAGTAAGAGAGTATATGAACCAAGACGCACGGACTAAAGAGCGTTCTTTCACTCGCTCCAGCCTTGAAGCAACACCTGAGACGGAGTATGTGAGCAGCCTAAACATCGCAGAAAGGACTTCAAGAAATCTTCAGCAGAAACAGACCAAGGAAATAAGAGCACAACGGATTAACCATTTTTGCTAACATGCTGTGGATTACAATTTGGATATTGGAGTACTTTTGATCACTCTGCTGGCATGAAGTTTGGACTTTGGGGAAATTGAGAGATCTCAGGCGGGGTTGTGATTTGCCTCTAGGACTTGAACTTTCAGCAGGAAGGGAAAGGCAAGCCATGGAAAGACCTGACCCTCTCCATCTCACCTACATTTAAGTATTTTTGACGAGGCCTCAGCTCTTTTAGATTAATTTGTTATTTACAGTATTGTCATTTTATCAATAAGGATTTTTGATAGTGGTTGATAGTAATTGAAATAAGTATTGAGCTGTATGCTTTGCCCTTGCTAAAGTCTATGCACTACAACCAACAAAATATAGTTCAAGTAAAAGTTTTGGACATTGATTTTATGTCTCTTTGATGGAAGTAAAAAGTTAGGTGTTAAGTGTGCAAAAATCTTAAAGGTTCTTAATGGTTACTCTAGCCTACCAAATTGATACAGTCCCTTAGGGTTTACCAAAAGCTCCTAAAATCCAACCTAGCACCATACCAAGGGCACAGATAATTTATAGGAGAGCTGCCATAACGGGCTTGGCTGGTGGCCGTATCTGACTCAAGGGCTATTCATGTCAGGTGCCAAACCAGAGGAAGCATGGTAGTTGTCGGATTGAGGCAGTGAGAAAAGCTAGGCAATTCTCCTCAATACCAGTTTAACAAATCCCTATTTAAATTCTCACTTTTAAAGCAACCTCTTGTACGTTTAGGCATCTAACCCTTTATAACGAAGAGCTGGTCCAGTGCCTCCTGGACAGGGGAAAACTCAGGATCTAACAATCATCTGTAAGTTTTACACTATTTGAGTGTTTTATGTTTCATATTTGGTGATTATTTTGATAAGTTAGATCTTTTGTTTTGCTAATGATACAAGTTAACTTTTGGCTAAACGGACTGTCCTGTTGAATGTATTATGTCTAATAAGTATCTTGCCAGCTACCCAAAGCTAATGTGTATTTACCTTTTTTACTTACCTGCTTACCTGTAATTTACCTTTTGCTTGACATCGTATTATGTTTATATTTTCAGTTTCACACTTTGCCATATTAAAACCTGCCAACTACATCACCTGCCTGTTCCTTGGAGGAAATAGTATGGTCCAGAACAAAGTCTCTACCTAGAAGATAGTACGTAAAAGTGTCTAGTGCCCACTTTATGGCCAGGCACTCCAGCTCTACGGCTGAGTACCGTGTCTCCCTGGGAAACAGCTTGCGGCTTATGAAAGCCACCGGTCGTTGCTGCTGTCCCTCACCCTGGAGTAATACTGTCCCAAGACCAACCCCAGAGGCAACGGTCTGTACAGTCCTGCTGGGCCAAAGTGGATTTCTTGGGCTGGGCAGTCAGCGCTGCCTGATGTATGCACCATAGTACCTCAGCAAGATACCTTATGTGCTCGTCCCACTGAAGATAACAATGTCGTCCAGGTATGCGCATGTGAAGGCACCAGTCCCATCCAGCACAGGGTCCATCAACCGCTGGGATGTGGCTGGCGCCCCCTTTCCAAGGTGCTCGATAAGGTCTTCCAGCCTAGGCATGGGATATGCATCAAAGTGGGATTGAGCATTTACTTGGTGGAAGTCAATGCAGAAACACATGCTGCTGTCATTCCAAAGAAGGACGTCATCACCTGCAGCTCATTCTGAAGGGCAGGCAACATTCGCTCTGGATATCGGTACATCCGCTGCCGGAGTGGTGTGTTGTCCTTCAGCAGGACGCTGTGCTCAGCCATGGCTGTGGCTCCGGGCTGGTTGCTGAACAGGCCGTCAGGGATGACAGCCTGCAACTCCCGTCAGGGATGACAGCCTGCAACTCCTGCTGCTGTTGTGGGGTGAGATGTGTAAGGTCAATCTCTCCTGCTGGATGGTCAGTAGGGAAGAACTGCTCCGGGGTGTCTTCCTCCTCCTTCACTGCTTGTACCAGCACCTGTTGGCTCAGTAGCACCTCTCTTGTGCCACCCTTTCAGCAGGTTAATGTGAAATACCTGCCGCTGTTTTCTCCTCTCTCGCATTTCCAGCTCATAGGTGGTGGGCCCCAGCTTCCTGCTGATGCTGTAAGGTCCCTGCCACTTGGTCAACAGCTTGTTCTCCTCTGTAGGCAGGAGTAGAAGAACTTTCTGGCCTGGCTGGAAGGTTCGCTGCCTCGCTCTCTGATCATACCAGCTAGTCTGGGTCTGTTGCACTTGCTGAAGGTTGTCCTTCACCAGGTTGGTCATCTCTTCCATCTTCTCCCTGATGGTGATGACATAGGTAAGGATGTTGGTAGTGGTAGGCTTTGGTGACTCCCAGGCATCTCTGAGGAGATCAAGAGACCCACTCATCTGTCTGCCAAACAGGAGTTCGAATGGTGAGAACCCTGTTGAAGCTTGGGGAACCTCCCGGTAGGCGAACATGAGGTAGGGTCCCAGTCCTTGCCGTTGGCAGCCACAAACCTCCTCAGCATGCCCTTCAGTGTCTGGTTATATCTTTCTACCAGTCCGTCAGTCTGGGGGTGGTAAGGAGTGGTCCTAATACCCTTAATCCCCAACAACCCATACACCTGCTTCATTGTGTTTGAAAGAAAAACTGTTCCCTGATCAGTTAGAATATCATGGGGAATCCCTACCCTAGAGAATAAAATCTAAAAGTATGGGGGCAATGGTTCTAGCTGTGACCTTTCATAGGAGAAAAGCTTTGGGGTAGCAGGTGGCGTAATCAAAGATTACCAGTATATATTGGTAGCCTGCCTGTGTGCACTCTAGGGGGCCAACAATGTCCATCCCTATCCTAATGAATGGCATATCAATAACTGGGAGAGGTTGTAGTGGAATAGGCTTGACTTTGTGTTTGCTTGTGAGTTGACATGTGGGGCAGGTTTTGCAGTGTCTGTGTACATCAGTGTATATGCCTGGCCAAAATAATTTGCCAGCTGTTCTCTGGAGTGTTTTTGCACTACCCAAATGACCTGCCCAGGGAATGACATGACCTAAGCTCAGTATCTTTGGCCTTAGGCTACAGGGGACTACTAGCTGCTCAGTGCTGCTCCCGTCAGGCTGGTGATATAGCAGGCCCTGTTGCACAAAGTAAAATTCTCCCAAAAGAGCTTTGCCTGGCCTGTGCTCACCCCTTCAACCTCTGTAGCCTTACTGAAGAGCTCTTTTAGGGACTCATCTTGCCTCTGCAGCTCTTTTAAATCATGGGGAACTTCCCATATATCTTCCCTGGCTCTGAGTCAGCCATACCTAACAATGCCCAACAGCTTTTCTTGTCTGCACTGCTGGCGGGTCTTTACTGCTTTAAACTTCTCCGGAGAACTGATCTCCTCTTGGCTGTATGGCATCATCTATAACAGCCTCTGGGTATCTATCTTTGTCTGAGACCTGGTAGCAATCATACTCACTGGCAAAGTAGACTGCACCAGTTCTGGCAGTATGAGCACATCCTGACCCAAAACAACTGGGTAGCTCAACCCTCTGACAATGCCAGCTTTAAGCTTGTAAGTCTGCTCTTGAACCGCAAGACAGATCTCGGCTATAAGGTACTCATGCTCATCTCCGTTGACACAGCACACTCTGAGGCGTCCCCCTGTCAGCGTTCTGGGCTGATCCACCAGGTGGGGTTGCACAAGAGTCTGGGTGCTGCTGGTGTCGAGAAGAGCCCTTGCTGGCCTGCCATTCACTGTGACCTCTATGGTCTGTACCTTGCCAACATAAGAGGGTTCCTTTCTAGTCCAAGGACCAGAACACATGTTAGCGCTTTTTGCTCTGTTAACAGGGCATTCTCTGATGAGGTGTCCTGGCTTACCACAAAAGTGACATACAAAGCTGTCTCTGCTCATGGGGGGTGTGGTTGTAGGTGGGCTGGTAGGTCTGGCATGAGTGTTGTGCTGCGGTGGGTAATATCTGGTGCTTGGACTCCTACTCTGCTCACTATATCTAGGACCAACTCCACTCCCATAACCCACAGACTTACTCATCGGTCTGCTAGAGCCTTGCTGGCAGAAGTCCTTTGGTCAACGGCGAGCAGCCAGGAATGAGCCAACAAGCTCTGCTGCTTTGTGTCCAGTGTGTGGGTCGTGCGCCTTGACCCACACCTGCACATCTGGAGACAGGGAGTGCAGGTACTGCTCCAAAATGAGGATCTCCCCAATCTCCTCAATGGTCTTTTCGGCTGGCCTAATCCACTTGTGGTATAAGTCCTTCAGCCTGTTGTAGAATTCCCTTGGGGTCTCCACCGGTTGCAGGTTTGGTTCTCTAAACCTTTGCCAGTACACCTCTGCACTATTTTGCCAATATGGCATTTTTCACCTTGTTGTACTCCACTGCATCATATGGATCCATGACTACATACGCAGCCTTTGCCCTACCGGTAAGATATGGCACCAGGAAAATAGCCCAGTCAGCTTGGGGCCACCGGTAGGTTGTAGCCAGCCGCTCAAAAGTGGTCAGGTACTGCTCCACGTCACCCCTTCCTCCAGCCTTGGCACAGCTGCTCTGGTCCACGTCGCTGGAGACGGCACCACTGGTGGTGCATCAGACATCTACACATCTGTGGGCGGTGCTGCAGGCATCCACGGGGCTGCTGGCGGCACTGCTGGTGCCTGGTCACCTCTCTGCTCCAGCTCATCTTGAAAGCTGTTGAGCTGCACTTGCATATTTTGCCACCACTGCTCCTGTTTGAACGACCCACATTCCTGGGTCTGCAGGGACTTCTGTATGAGGCTATACAGAGATATACAGCAGCCCGTTTCCTGATGTGATGGGCCAGTCAACCTTCGTCGTCATCCCGGGTGTGACAGCTACGTTAGTTTGTTTGAATTAAAAGTGAAGCTTAATGTTTGTTGTGGACAAAAGAGCAGTGCTGCCCCAGGAGCCCTGTATGTACAGAAATCACCACATTTTAATAAATACATTTTTTAAAAATGGGCAGAATATATTTTTTCATTTTGTTACGTTTTGTTGAAATGCACTCTCTCCCGCTCCAGCGCGTTGCATTGTGGGAAACAGTACGCAATGTAGACTGGTCAGATGCATACTGGAGATTTTCTCCGAATCACTACGGCATCCGGGAATTTTTTGCATACTGTAGATTTTGCCTTTGTTTGCATACTGCATACTACATACTACATTTTGGCCATAATCGGTACGTACTAGTAGTATATGCAGTTTCGAATACAGCCATGTTGTTGTCATAGCTTCTTGAATCTTGACACATCCCGCCTGCCATAGTTCCAACAGGTTGCAATGCACATTTGAAAACGTGAGGCACTAGAGAGCAGTATTCATTTGAATGCAAAATAAAATTTAACCACTAGATGGGAGAAATAATTCCACAGTGTCCCTTTAAATAAAACCCTTCAATTAAGCTAATTGGTAGAAACCAACGTGACAGGGTGTTTTGTTATGTATAGTGATTCAGCAGATATTCTATCTATCCCACACATACATTGAAATATAGTTCAGCATACATCTCAGTACTAATAATAATAACATTATTTGCCTATAATTGAATAATAATTATATTGCAATACAGCCAATAATTTTGTATTGCGACAATAGCTTCCCCTGCTCAAATCAACACTTTCCCCTGTCCCAAACAGAGAAAAAAATAGCCATTGTCATGGGGCTCGTGTTCCTTGGGGAAACAAAGTAATGCGGAACCATAAAGTGGAAGTAAGCGCTATCAGTGTATTGTTGGTGTTTGCGTGCACAATGTATGGACTGACGGAATGGAATGGGTTATGGAGCAGAATCGACGGGTACCACGTTGTTCGCTAAGATGTTTGCAGATGTTTTTTGAGTAACTGAGAGATGTGTAAATAGCGATCGCGCATGAATGAATTGCGTCGCGGTTGCCGGCACCGCATGTAAATACAAACATTAGAAGCTAAGTGTGTGGGTGTGTAAGCGGGATTGTGCGTGTAGGAGAAGGTAGTCAGTTTAAACGTCACAGGGAATGTCAGGCAAGTTGGGGAAAAGGAGGGGCTACCTTTTCACATATGGTTAAGAGTTTAGCTGACTGTTCATAGGCATGTACATAGGCTCACAGGGAGCACGCTGAGGGAGAACAGTACATAAAGGGAGATGCACTGTAGTGCTAAACAAAGCAGACTACCACACCAAAGTCACCGATCTGCTTCATGATACTAACACCTATGGGACACTGAGGCAAGATCCTACCGGTTATAGAATACGGAACTGGAAAAGGACAAAGCCATTGACAGGCCATTATATTACAGACTGTGCCCCAGGGAAGCTATCCCATGTATCTATGGACTTCCAAAGATACACAACTCTTCAGAAGCATCAACTCAGTTACCTATAACATATCCGACAACTTAGCCAGTATCCTAGCTCCTGTGGTTGGTAACACCCAACACCACATCAAAAATTCTGTAAATAATTATGCAGATAATTTATTAATGTAGGAAGCCCCCTATTGCAGAACATTCAAGTCAATAACCATATTTAAAGATACCATAACTGTATTGATAATGCTTACACAAATAACACAAATTAGCAACCATGTGGTACCCTCCAAGCTGAACTACGCAGTCAAGCCAATCAAGGCAAAAAATGGTAAGATTTAAATTGCAAACAACCCAGTAATATAAATGCTGCATGGCAACACTGAGGGGAACATGATAACTACTTACATTCTAGTCATTTACGCACAGCAGTGGAAAAACTCAGAAGTGCCCATAAGTTACTCAGTTGCTCTGCCTGCTCCGTTCTGCTGTGCATCTGCTGTGCATGCCGACCCTCCCCATGATGACATCAGTGCTAGTTCCCCTGCTCCTCATGGTTCCACAGGCTTTCTCACAAATAATAATACGAGTATTTAGTGTCATCTTCTGAGAAAATAACAGCATTTTATCTGTACGTATATTTGTGGCTTGTAATTCAGTAAACAACCATATTTGCTACTTTTATAAAGCATTTTCCCCCACTCAAAATCAACTGGAATACTTAAGAATGCAAGATAATTGGGAAAATAAATTATCAATCATGAACAGATTAATTGCAGTCAAAAGTTCAACCGATTAAAAATGTATTAACTGACTGTTACTGATGAGCACAAATTTTTAACTATTCTTTTAACTCCTCATGTAGCCTACTCTGATTTTGCATATAACAGTGGTTAAAACCATTTTCTAAGAGAAAATGTCTAATTTCTTATATTATAAATGATAATTTAATATAACACATGATCCATTGTTAAGACAGACAACCATCAATTAAGAAATTGCTTGACATTGGCATCTTTAACTACAATATATAAAAACAACAAAATCAGACTTCAAGAGTTATCACAAAGTTTAATCAGAAGAGCTTTATACAAAAGACTAAACCATACTTAAGTTAACTGACTGTTGCTCAGCACAGTTCCAGCGGTGGAAGTGGTATTCAGTCCACATTCAAAACTTCACTTGAGTTAGGGTTATATAGGTAGAGCTATTTGAACTATTTTATAAACTGTTGGGGAGTTTAATCTGAAACAATGGATAACATTTAATAAAACAATGCAAATTTATATTGTGCATCATACATTTTTGGTGCATGCTCAGTGGTTAGATCGCTGCTAATAACCACATCAGGTTATGAATAGATTTGCAGCTGCAGTATGAAATAATGAAGTGAAGTCAGTTAATTCATTAAAGGGCCCTGCTCACCCACACAGGTGTTTTCAATTAACCTGCTGATTAGCACTCTAGTCAGGTAGAAGCCAGGAGGAGCTTTGCTGGGAATTGTTTGAAAGGAGATCTAATCAGAAAGGATAAATGGAAACGCCTTTGTGGATAGATTACGAGTGTGTAGGGTTTTTATAGCATAAATGAATTGATACGAGCGCAGTAGAGGCACAGAAAATGTCCCAAACATGGTGGCTGAAGCTGAGCTAGAGATGTTTGGAAGGACTGTGCTGACTGAACCATGAACTCTTAATTGTGATTCTGTCAGGGAGAGTTTGGTCAAAAACAAATTTTGAACATGCACTTTTTGACCATATAGCCACCATGCTGCCAGCAAAATAAACCCCTGATATGTGGCCAATATGCAGCAAATAATATCTGAATGCTTCTTCCACATGTTTAATTTTGACCCAAGGGACTGAAAGCAGACCTGTACCTGACGACCTCAAAGGTCTGGATGGTTCATAATGTAGCAGCAGATCAGGAATGTATTTTGGCCCGAAACCATGCAGTGCCTTATAAACCAACAGCAGGACTTTGGAATCTATTTTTTGACAGACGGGAAGCCAGTGTAAAGATTTAAGAACTGCAGTGATGTGATCTACTTTTTCGGTTCTTGTTAGGACTGGAGCAGCAGTGTTCTGAATCAGCTGCAGCTGTCTGAATGATTATTTAGAGAGTCCTGTAAAGACACCATTACAGTGGTCTAGTCTGCTAATCAACAGTCTTATCTTTGTTTAACTGAAAAAAACTCATCCAATCACTGATTTTTTCAATGTATCTACTTAGCGTTTGTATGGGCTGGTTGTGTAACCTTGTGTGTCGTCTGCAAAACAATGGTAACATATTTTGTTGTTTTCCATTATCTGGGTTAGAGGGATCATGTTGAATAGCAGAGGCCCCAGAATGAAGCCCTTGGGTACTCCGCATGTCATTCTCATCTGCTCAGGTGTGCCTAAGTAGTTTCTATCATTTAGATACGATTTAGGACTTGTGAAGTTTGATATGGGCCTATAATTATTCATTACCAATGTGTCTAGATTGTTCTTCTTCAGGAGTGGTTTAATAACTGCAATTTTCATGACTGGAAGACGCCTGAGAGAAGAGACATGCTGACAATCTGTAGCAGATCTGGAGTCATGCAGTCTGAAACTTTTTTTAAGATCCCTGTTGGTAATACGTATATCACGAGAGTAGGAGGAAGATTTCAAATGTTGTATTATGTCTTGCAGGTTTTTGTCATTGATTGGATCTTATGCTACGTTCAGACTGCAGCCTGAAGTGACCCAAATCCGATTTTTTCACCCCTGTGCGACCTGCATCTGATCTTTTAATGACAGTCTGAATGACACAGATCCGATTTTTTCAAATGCGATCCAGGCCACTTGGATATGTGGTCCTAAAACTGATACATATCTGATCTTTTGACATGTGACTCCAGTCTGAATGGCCAGGCCACATTCATCCAACCTACACGTCATCAACAAGCGACAAACGTCACTATTCTGCGCTGAGGTAGGCGGAAGCATAGATAATACACACGAAGAAAATCATGGCGGACGATAATGCGAAGAGCACTCAGTGGAGGGAAAGCGAGGTTTCTGAGTTAATTCAAATTTTAATCAAATTAATTCATTTATAATAATAATACTAATAATTAATTAATAAATTAGTTAATTCAAAAAACAAACACTGAGCACGCTCGCTGCATGTGACGTCGTTGTGTCCTCCAATGCGCATGCGGGACACTTTTGGTACATTTAAAGTTCACACTGGAGATCACATACAAGTCGCATTTAATTGGAAATGTGAATGACCTTGCAAAAAAATCAGATTCCACAAAAAAATCCGAATTGAGCATTAAGCCCTGCTGTCTGAACGTAGCCAAACTGTGACATGGTATTTGAGTTGGTTTAGGTGGACACATGGACAACACACTTCCTGTACCTGGTACGGTGGCACTGACTGCTCAAAATTTTGGCAGTGAAGAAGGATGCAAATTCATTACAGGCCCTGGTAGATAGAAGTTCAGAAGGTACTGGCACAGGAGTGTTTAGCCTGTTAGCCTGTTGACTGTAGCAAACAGGGCACATGCATTGTTATTGTTTTTGGTGATAATGCCTGAGAAGAAGGACTGTCTTGATTTTTTCAGTTCTAAATTAAAAATGTCAAGTCTCTCTTTATAAATGTCAAAATTGTTTTGCACCACCTGCGCTCAGCTTTTTCACCCTCCCCCCACACATTTTTTTTTTTTTTAACTAGCATGGCATTTCTCCAAGGAGATTTTTTCTTACTAGAGACCACAATCAAGTTATTGACAGAGAACCTGGAGAGGGGAGGTGTGGAAGAGAAAGCCTAAATAAATATGTCATTGATGTTTTCAGTAATGCAGCATTTAGAGAGACGAAATCAGTTTGAACATGTTTGTAAAAAGATATATTGCTCTCAAAGAAAACACAGCAATGATCAGAGAGAGCAACATCAGATACCAGAACCTTAGAAATGTTCAGACCCTTGGAGATAACCAAGTCTAGGATGTGCCTCCTGTTGTGTGTGGGCTGCACCACATGGTGAGTGAGTCCAACGTATCCAAAAGACACAACACAGTTCTTTAGTCCCTCTGTCCTCAGGTTTCTCAACATGAATGTTAAAGTCATCAACAATTAACACACAGTCAAAGTCAGTGCAGATAAGAGACAGTAGTTCAGAAAAGTCATCAGAAAAGTCTGTACAGTATTTAGATGGCTTGGAAATGTATCAAAATATAGCCTGAGAAGATTAACTGAAGAGCCACATATTAACCACAAGTAAAATTTCCATAAAGAATCTGCTTTATTAAACAAAATAACCTGCACCTGGCACAAATCAGTAGGGTAGTTGTATTTTCTACACAGACAAGATGTACTGTGCTGTTATCAGACTGTGGAGACAGAGGATGCTTCTGAGGAGGTGGAGGGGCGCAGGTGATGTTTGGGTGATGGTTGTTTCAAGCACGGTGGCGTAAATGGGGCTGGGCAGCGAAAGAGATTTAGGGGAGAGTATATGGGATTTGGATGTGGTGCAAGTTTCTTTCCAACATCGACAAGCTTTTCATTTCGTCCATGAAATCCAGGAGGTGGGGAGAGGCTGATTGTAGAGAGGAGGCAGTTCGGTCAGGTTCAGGGTGGTGAAGAGTGGAAGTCGCCTCATGTCGAGACTGGAGGGCACTCCTCTTGGGGTGAAGATGCTGAGGGTGAAGACTCCTCCTGACTCAGCGATCTTCTATGTTCAGAGCTTAACTTAGGCAGTAGCAGTTCTCCTGCAGAGTGCTGTCTTATCAGTTGTTTTGGCTTGTCTCGCATCTTGTGCTTGGCAGGTGGAACTGATATGTGATGCACAGAGTAAAATATGTTGGAGGTGAACAATCTTACTCCTGACTTGTTAAGGCAAAATCCATCTGTCTTAAGGAGGTATGCTAAAATTGTAAGTGAAGTTCACTGATTTAGCAACCATTTGTTCAACATCAACAACCTGCTGAATCTCTCATCACGTCTTCTGACAGTCGGTAGAGGGCCACTGATAAACACCCCAGTATGAAGAGATCTGACTTTGCACAACAGATCAATAAAGTCAAGTTTCAATACCTCAGATTGTTGCTTCGCAACATCAAAGCCCCCTGTGTGTAAAATGAGAGATTTTGCCATTGGATGTTCAGCAACAATGTCCAGAATTCTTTCTGAGATGTCAGAGACCACATTGTTGGTAAAACAGGGTACCTTGGTGTTCTTATTGCTGCAAAAGCTTTTCACCTCCTTCATAGCACCATCATCCACAATCAGTGTTTGAGGCACAGTCATAAGCTCTCTCTGTCGCCTTTTACTTTTAAATTTGGTCTCATGCCTTTCCTTGCTCTTTGAGGATAAGGTTTTTTTCAGGTTGTGGGATAGAGAGCCAAGGTCTTCTGAAAGTGGAGCAAATCTGTTCTCCAGATTTATTTTTGTTACGTGTGTAGGGTTGCTCTTAATTTTTGTTTTCGTTGTTGTCTACGGCTGTTTCCTCCTTGGTATGGGGGTTGAGGAGGCACTCCTTTCAGATGACAGTGCAGGCCAACCAGTCGCATCACAAATCTCAGGGCGCTAGGCTCTGCTTGTTACTCGTTCTTTCATATCCGAGGAAAATTATTTATCTCTAGGCTTTGCACCAAGAGTGTTCCAGCAAGGAAAAATATTCCAGGATTTATTACCCAGTGCACAGGCCTCCTGTTTCGTCGAGTCATTGTCCAGGCTAATTAGCCATGTGTTAGCAGGCTGTTGCTGTTGTGATTCCATGGGACAGTGGTGTCGTTCTGACATAGCCCATTCACTTCCACATTTACTTCTATCCGGTGGACCTTGGTTTCCAGTAGAGCAATTTTCTGAAGGATCTTCTGAAAATCGTCCATGGTAAAGGGAGGTAAATCGATGCTAGTTAGCTTTAGCTGCTAACAGGCTTGTGCTAATTGGATGGCCACGTTCAGAAAGTACTGGAGAGTTTGGAAAAAAATTTAAGATAAGGCAGCAACCTACTTAATCTACAATTAATTATAGTCCCAGTGGTTTGTAATTATCTAAGAGTCGCTGATTGTAATCTCTCAGTGAAGAAAAAATGCAAGCAGAAAAGCATCTACACCCAAGCAGATGAAGGAAGTGAACAACGCAGATATAGGAATTGGACTACACAGCATCACCATCAGAGCCGAGTCCAGTCTGTACATTTTGACACTTGGTCCACCTGCGTGCTGCTCCATAATTTATGTCTTTTCACTCTGTACTGTCATGATTGTTTGTTTTCATTGTTTTTTGCTGCTTTTTCTTTTTGTTGAGTGCTTTGCAACACTGGTTTGTAAACTGCTGTATAAACAAATTTTATTGTATAACTCTTAGGTGTGTAGTGTTTCATGCAACATTAATTTTTGGGGGGATTTTGGGAGATAATTATTAATTATGATAAATAATAAGATCCAATTTACATTAGATTACCTCAGGGCACCACCCTTGTAGAAGGGAAAAGACAGCCAATTCACCAAATCAGTCTCATAAAAAGGTACTAAACTATCAGTTTGTAAATAGGTTAATTAATTTAACTAGAAAAATTGCATTTCCTGCGAAAATACAGTGTGAATGCTAACGGCTAAAAGGATTTCCAAAATCTGCTGAATGTACTGCAGTAAATGCATAAAACTATAAGAATGAATGGTCAAGAATTTGCAGAAAAAGCTGCATTTTTCAAAAGCTGAAAAGGTAGAAAGGCTGAAAAGTAGTAGCTTGAATGGGCTTAAAAAGTTGAACATTTTGATAGCTGAATAGGTTCTCTAGCTGAACATAACGCTGAATGTTTGAAAAGGATGAAAAGTTAAAAATCTGAACATTTTGATAATTGAACGGTTTCTATAGCTTAACGTATGCTGAAGTAGTAGCAGAGTGAAACTGGAAAAATTCCCCATAAGGATGAATGGGAAAAATTGCAGAAAAAGCTTAATATTTCCAAAGTATAAAGATAGAAAAGAAGAAAAAAAATACAAACAGTAATGTCCTTAAAAAGCTGAACATTTTGATGGTTGAATGGTTTCTGTAACTCAAAATTTGTAGCGGAAGCAAGCCGAAAAACGTACGGAATCAGGAATAATACATTCCAGAAGAACAATAGTGTGAATGCTGTTTAGCATTCACACTAATAAAAATGATAAAAGAAGAAAGAGAGAGAGAGAGAAAAAGAGAGACAACCCAATTGTATCAAATATGATTAACCTTTGGTTTGACACTGAAAAATATTTGAATATCAATCCTTCCTGGTCACATTTTAGCCCCATTTTGGGCCACTGTCAATTTTAAACCACAATATGTATAGAGAAGATTAAATATTAATGTCCTTCTCAGAAATATGTGTGTGGGAATGTGTGGAAGTGAAATCCTTTTGAAAAGAAATTATCGATATGATTGAACAGATTTTGTCAAAGAAATTACGTCTGGAGCCGAAGCTTTTTATCCTGGGTGTATGTCCAACCAAACCACACTTACATAGCAAAGAGTTTAGAGTCATAGACATGTGCATAGTACAAGCTAAACGTATAAGGCTAATAGAAGCGTTAAAACAGACAAAATCACAGAAAAAGAAAGAGAGAAACAATAGTAATGCAAAATCAGAAATTCGTGTTAAATAAAGAATTATATCAATAATGGACACTAAGAACGGTAAGGAGACAACATCAGACTTTAGTGCGTTCGAATGCTGAGATTCGCTCAGTGTTACAGCTGAGGCTGATGGGAACGTGTCTACCTTTGATATAATGTATTTACAGATGTTCACTTAGAAACAGATTTGAACCAGAGACCATGCGATGGGATCACACAGCCACGATGTCTGTCAAGAGTGACACTTACCAGCAGTCATTACTACATGAGACCACACACATCTGCCCTCACTCTTGTCTCAACTACACACCTGTCAACACTGCTGTTAATTCTGATGTCTTTCACCTGTAGGTGGCGTCACAGTACAAATCCAATTGGACTGATGAGCGCAGATTTTTGTGAAAGATTTACCATCGACAGACATTTACCCAAGTTTACGCATTGCTCACGGCGAGCGACAGATGCAGCAATCCCACAACTTTTTTTTCAGTAAATGCAAAGTTGTCTGGTTGTTTATGTCAGTATGTTTTTGTTGCTGTTGTGTTGTTTTTTTTAAATCTTCCATGCTGCTGTAGAGGACATGTTCCTCTGCCAGGATATTTGTGTGTCCATTAATAATATTTACCCATAAGGAATCACGGGTTCTCTCTGTTTATTTGAGCAGACGTCACCGACCTGCCAGACACATTTCTGAGTGCAGTGAAGAGTGGAGAGGTTTCAGTCCAAATAGACATTCACCTCCAGACTCCAAGTCCAAAACACGAAGCTGCCCTTAAGAATGGTAGTTTATACTGGATCTGATAAGAAGCTTGAACACTTTTAGGTTTGGGTTTCAATGCTTTGAGGTAGAAATCCAGAAGCCGTACAATCATCTGTTATAAACCAAGATTGATTTATGTTCAATTCAACGAATATGCAAGTAATCGTATGGAAAGATCGATACCAATGTAATGTCCGTTCTGGAACAATGGAGCTACACTACAGTCCACAGGCAACTACTTAGCTTAGCTTGGATTAAACAGTGGACACAGGAGGAAACAGCTGTTCTGCTCTGTCAAAATGTACATTACATCCCTGTAAAACCACAACATATTGGTTTTTACTCTTTGTAAGGATCAAAACAACAAGGTATAACTTATTTTATTAAATCAGTGAGAAGATTGCCTATTTCTGCATTGTTTTTCTGAATGCCTGCCTGGCTTTTATGATGGAGTGTTGAGGATGAGTTCAGGAGTCTGATTGTCTGAGGAACGAAGCTGCTCTGTAGTCTGGTGAACCGGTAGTGGATACTTCTGTATCTCTTGCCAGAAGGCAGCAGAACAACTGACTTATAACGTAATATTTTATGATGGCTTTGCTACTGAGATACATTATATGGTGGGCGACAAGGGCAAGAATTTGGCTAAAGGAGCTAACAGCTAATGGAGCTAATAGCTTGAGCTAAACGCACAGCATGGTGCGTCTGTGTCTCCTCCGCCACTTATGCCCGATATTAAAGCAGACCCGACCAGCGCGGCCACCCGCTCCTCTGTCTGGGTCAATGCAAGGCTGGGGTCCAGCTGGCCTCCTCCAGTCAGCGTGGTACTGCGCCTGCAACATGCTTTTTGGTGGCGAGTTTTAGGTTGGACCATTTTTTCTTTACCTAAATATAAATTATGATATAATCGATTATATACATACATATACATATGAATATACATATTGTGGATGTATAAATTAAATATTCAAACCTCAGCTGGAGTTTGATTGACAACGGCAATGCTGTTGACCGCAGCAGTGATTGCTTTCCATACAGCATTCTTCCGACTTCCTTCCTGAAGCCACTTTTCAGGCTGCCAAATAAAACTAATTTGTTTAATTGTACATGCGGTGTTATGGTCTCAATTTCAAGGTCGGAGAAGTTCCTCTTCTTGGACATATCACGCATCTCCATGTCGTAAACTCTAGGGGCGAGGCCTCTAAACTGAGAATATTTAAGGGCGTGATATTTAAATGACGACTGTTTTCAGCCGCCACATTTACCAACGCCCGATCATGTGTCAGCAAGATACGAACATTTCATGCATCACACGTGAACCCTGTCGTAAGATGATTTCTGCGCTCAGATCTGCACTGGTTTCTACGTTAGATTGATAAATGAGGGCAAATGAAAGCAAATCAACTGAGTTTAAAAGGTATTTTTATTGTAAATCTGTCCCAATCTGTAATTCTAACCACGTACATTACAGGTTCGTTGAGGAGCTTCTCAGCTGATCGTAATTTAAAAATGTGTCCCATTTCAAACATTTGCTGTCAAGTGGTTGGATGTGTGTTAGAAGAGCAGTCAATCATTTTAGGAGTGAGTGTGTGCTGAAGCCTTTGCTTACATCTAGATCACAGACTGTGCCTTCAACTGCTGTGTATGTCGCAGTCCCCAAATAAATCTCTCTTCTCCTGCAGAGTCGGCTCAGTTTCGCTTCCAGAGCATTTTTTTTATATTCACCCTCCAGATTTCTTCGCATAAAGTTGACGTCACAGTGAGAGGACACACCTGCAGAGCATAAACAAAATGAGTGCAAACAATCAGAAGTGAGTCACTGAAGAGGAGAGACTGAACCGCCACACTGACGGACCATGTTTATGTTTAGAAGCTGAAGAAGAAGAGTAGTGCAGTAGATCTACACAAGGGGTCGACCAAAACGTCTTTTTAACCCATTATCAGGCAAGGAACCATAAATGGTAACTTCCACGGACATCCAAAATTGCATTGCTATGCGGCATAAATGACCGGACTGGACTGGAGTGGACTTTGATACATATTATATTTGTTATTAATGTTATATATATTTATATATATAAAATGCAATACATCTTTTATTTTTGTTATATTGTTATAGATGTATATATATGTTATTCATGTTTCACAAAACATGTTTAAAAAAATGTTCCTTTAAGTTTATATGTGTTTATACTTTTCATATAGGCTATGGACCTTTTAGAAAATGTTTTTATTTCAATGAGTGCCTGATAAAGGGTTAAGGGCAAGCCTCACATTTTCCATTGTGATAAAAGATCTAAAGAAACCTTGTTCACATGTCATACAATACCTGCTCACCCAGTATGTGGTATCCATTGTATATTTTCCTGTATGTGCACTGCAGGACTTTTCCAGAGACTTCTCCGACCTCAATGGGGTTGTCCAACAAAGATGGCAGGAGATGATGGAGAGCAGTAGCTCTGGGTCTCAAACTCCAGATTACGACAAAATAACTGGTGTGTGTGTGGCCATAGCAATAGGGGAGTAGCCGACAACGCCACCCTGGGAATTGCACCCAGAGAACTATTCACCAATGAACTAAATTAGAATTTAGCACACATGTTCGTCGACTAACGGCACCAGAGACGAAGTTCCAAAAAGTAGGTTGTATTTATTTTTCTTTTTTTTAAAACAAAGGTTTCACATATCACACTTGACAATTTCCATCGCACTGCATGAGGGTAGGGAAGAGAAAAAGTTAACAGGGCTGAGGCTTACCAGCAGGGGGGCCAGATACCAGGGACGGAGGGGGAATCCAAAAGAAAGACACCAACCAGTCACTCGTGCTCGCACATACACACTGCAACACCGGATCAAAAGATGGCGAAAAATAAGACAAAATCCAAAAGGGCACACGTGAACAACACACTCGGGAAGGGGACACCACCACCTAGGGGATCTAGCTGCCTCCCTGCCGTGGGCACTCAGCACCTGGAAATAAAGAAGTAGAAAAGAGGTGAGAGAATGTACAAGCAAACCAAACAAACTAACCATAAACACACAACTACACGAAATGACCAAGCTATGGTTGGGTGGCTGAGCAGATCACTGATGATCCGCAGCTATAAGAATGGCCTCCCACCAGTGCTAGCACCAAACTCACAAAGTGTAGCTCACAAAAGGAAATAAATAAGAAACCAAAAAATGGGGAATTGGCCAGCTACATGATCACTAGTGATCCGCAGCAGTTACCAAAAGGCCTCCCACTAGTGTCAAAAAGAAACAATAAACAAAAAGAACCAAGCTACACAACGAAAATAATACACAAATAACACAAACCAGGCCCAAAACAACAAAGCCAAAAAAAGATCTTATACGTGCGTGATAGCCCACTGGCTATCCGCAGCTATGAAAAGGGCCTCCTGCTAGTGGTTTAACATAGGCAGGGATAAAGCAAACCATAAACGAAATCCCTCAAATTAAACCAAAACTTCCCCAGGACACACACACAGACGCACACCCGCACACACACACACGCACACACGCACACACACACACACAGACACACACACGACAGGTGACGACACACCGAGACGAGACAACAGATAACCAAATAACTTTAAGAAGTGTGGCTGTTAGCGTCTTCACCGCTATCGTCCCGGCAAGTGGCTAGCCCAGGGCAGTATAGGCCGATTTGCAGGTAAACCGCAGGTGGCAAAAACAGCAGTCGACACGGACCCAATCGGCAGTATCTAGAAAGCATACAGGTCAACCCATTAGCGCTAAACATAATGCTAGAAACGAAAACGAAAGTGATAGCGATCCAAGATAAGGGGTACATACCAGGAAGCTGACAACTTCCTATTTAAGCTAGCCATGTCAGCAGGAGTCCATCGCTACAACACCGGCCCCTGAACTTCTGGTCATGACTCAAGTCACAGAGGAGAAGCAGTGCGAGCGGGAGTCCATTGCTACAGCACCTGCCCCTGAACTTCTGGTCTTGACTCAAGTCCCAAAGGAGAAGCGGTGCGAGTGGGAGTCCATCGCTACAGTACCGGCCCTTGAACTTCTGCTCATGACTCAAGTCCCAGAGGAGAAGCAGAGCGAGCAGGAGACCACCCCTACAGCACTGGCCCCTGAACTTCTAGTCTTGACTCAAGTAACAGAGGAGAAGCGGTGCGAGCGGGAGTCCATCGCTACAGCACCGGCCCCGGAACCTCTGGTCTTGACTCAAGTCCCAGAGAAGAATCTGTGTGAGCAAGAGTCCATCGCTACAGCACCTGCCCCGGAACTTCAGGTTGTGACTCAAGTTCCAGAGGAGAAGCTGTGTGAGCAGGAGACCACCGCTACAGCACAGGCCCCGGAACTTCTTGACGTGACTCAAGTCTCTGAGGAGAATCTCTGAGACAGACCAAAGAAATCTGTCTGGAAAAGAGTCCATCACTTTTTGGAATTGAGGAAACCAAGCTTGAAAGAAGCTGAACTCCGCAAGGAGAAACAGTGTGAGCAAGAGTCCATCGCTACAGCACCGCCCCTTGAACTTCTGCTCATGACTCAAGTTCCAGAGGAGAAGCCGTGTGAGCAGGAGTCCACCGCTACAGTACCAACCCCGGAACTTCTGGTCTTGACTCAAGTCTCAGAGGAGGAGCGGTTCGAGCAGGAGTCCATAGCTACAGCACCGACCCCTGAACTTCTGGTCCTGACTCAAGTCCGCAAGGAGAAGCCGTGTGAGCAAGAGTCCATTGCTACAGCACCACTCCTTGAACTTCTGCTCATGACTCAAGTCCCAGAGGAGAAGCGGTGCGAGCAGGAGTCCACCGCTACAGTACCAACCCCGGAACTTCTTGACGTGACTCAACTCCCAGAGAAGAAGTCGTGTGAGCAGAAGTCCATCGCTACAGCACCGGCCCCTGAACTTCTGGTTGTGACTCAAGTCCCAGAGGAGAAGCATTGCGCGCAGGAGTCCATCGCTACAGCACTGGCCCCTGAACTTCTTGACGTGACTCAAGTCTCTGAGGAGAATCTCCCAGACAGACCAAAGAAATCTGTCTGGAAAAGAGTCTGTCACTTTCTACGATTGAGGAAACCAAGCTTGTAAGAAGCTGAAGTCCGCAAGGAGAAGCAGTGTGAGCAAGAGTCCATTGCTACAGCACCACCCCTTGAACTGCTGCTCGTGACTCAAGTCCCAGAGGAGAAGCAGCGCGAGCAGGAGACCACCGCTGCAGCACGGGCCACGGAACTTCTTGACGTGACTCAAGTCTCTGAGGAGAATCTCCGAGACAGACCAAAGAAGTCTGTCTGGAAAAGAGTCTGTCACCTTTTGGGATTGAGGAAACCAAGCTTGAAAGAAGCTGAAGTCCGCAAGGAGAAGCAGTGTGAGCAAGAGTCCATCGCTACAGCACCGCCCCTTGAACTTCTCCTCATGACTCAAGTTCCAGAGGAGAAGCCGTGCGAGCAGGAGTCCACCGCTACAGCACTGGCCCCGGACCTTCTGGTCGTGACTCAAGTCCCAGAGAAGAAGCGATGCGAGCGGGAGTCCATCGCTACAGCACCGGCCCCTGAACTTCTGGTTGTGACTCAAGTTCAAGAGGAGAAGCTGTGCGAGCAGGAGTCCACCGCTACAGCACCGGCCCCAGACCTTCTGGTCATGACTCAAGTCCCAGAGAAGAAGCCATGTGAGCAGGAGTCCATCGCTACAGCACCGGCCCCTGAACTTCTGGTCGTGACTCAAGTCCCAGAGGAGAAGCAGTACGCACAGGAGTCCATCGCTACAGCACTAGCCCCTGAACTTCTTGACGTGACTCAAGTTCCAGAGGAGAATCTCCTAGACAGACCAAATAAATCTGTCTGGAAAAGAGTCTGTCACTTTCTGGGATTGAGTAAACCAAGCTTGAAAGAAGCTGAAGTCTGCAAGGAGAAGCAGTGTGAGCAAGAGTCCATCGCTACAGCGCCACCCCTTGAACTTCTGCTCATGACTCAAGTCCCAGAGGAGAAACCGTGTGAGCAGGAGTCCACCGCTACAGTCCCGGCCCCGGAACTTCTTGACGTGACTCATGTCTCTGAGGAGAATCTCCCAGACAGACCAAAGAAATCTGTCTGGAAAAGAGTCCGTCACTTTCTGGGATTGAGGAAACCAAGCTTGAAAGAAGCTGAAGTCCGCAAGGAGAAGCAGTGTGAGCAAGAGTCCATTGCTACAGCACCACCCCTTGAAATTCTGGCCATGACTCAAGTCCCAGAGGAGCAGCCGTGAGAGAAGGAGTCCATCGCTACAGCACCGGCCCCTGAACTTCTGGTTGTGACTCAAGTCCCAGAGGAGAATCTCCCAGGCAAGAAGAAGTAAGATGACTTCAACAACTCAAGCCTTCACATTCGCCATCAAACATCATGACCAAGGACCTCTCTACTGCGGACAGCCAGTAGATGCCACATGTCACCTGTGGTTGGGCATGGGGGGGCAGTATATCACCGTTACCTCCCACAGCAGCACACATACATCTTGCAGACATGGTACGGGGAGCTAATTGGGAAGACGAGATGTCAACCAAAATGCCGACACCTTGCCAATCAGAAATGCTCACCATGCTGTGTCTTTCCAAAGTAACTTCAAGCTATATGTGTGCTGTCTGTGTGGAGTTAACATGTAATCCCCATGCCTGTGTGGGTTTCCTCCGGGTGCTCTGGTTCTCCCACAATTTTCAAAACATTTGTTTAAATTTGGATTTAAATTTGAAAGTAAATAAATGATGAAAATAAAAAAAAAATGGATTTTTTTATTATTATTATTTAACCCTCTGAAACCGATCTCCAAATCCTGCCATATCTCATATAACCACTGGTAAAAGTTATATTATTAACTCTGTGGGAGTCACTAATATAAGTAACCCCAACCAACGTTAGGACGGAAATAGATAAAGTCGATAACAGCGCATACGATGTCTTAAATTAAACTCGTCACGCCATGCTAAATATGAAAATAAAGGGCTACGCTAACATCATTGGAACACACGGATACTTTTCTTTCACAAAGAAAACCTTCCTTCATGTATAACGTTTGCTGACTGAACATCCGTGTCCAAATAGTAAAGCACTGCACTGTACACTGCATTTCATAACGTTGATACAGTTTCTCCTAATGCAACAAGTTTAAAAATTGAGTTTTTTTAAGGGAGTCCGGCAAAGAAGTAGCAGGCTTTTACAGCAATGTCGCAAAGAAACTGACACTTCACAATAAAAGAAAAATCTTAATGTATGGTACTTAATGTTGGATTTAAAAGAAGACACCAATGAGTTAAAATTTGTCATAGGTGTTTCAAAAATTGGATTAAGTTTCTCCTCGTGATGCAACAACTCTTAAAATTACTCGATTTTTAAGGGAGTCTGGGATTTGCGGTTACTAGTGACATTCATCACTTCATTATGAGGTCCATATCCATGCCTTTTACACACACACACACACACACACACACACACACACAGCTTCTAGTAGTGGTGGTAGTAGAAGTAGTAGTAGTAGGAGTAGAGGTAAATGGTAGTAGTACAAGTAGCAGTTCAGAATCACAAACAGATTTATTACCAAGAAGGATTTTACACACAAGGAGGAATTTGTCTTGGTGAATAAGGTGCATGCATTGAAGACATTAAACAACTAACAAACACTGACTATTATACACACAGTATAAACAATACAAATAAACAGAGACATAAGTGAGGGATGATTGATCAATAAAGATGGAGGAACTGTACAGGAATGACAAAATAGATAAATAATATATTTAGAAAAAATAAATAAAAATAAAAATAAAAGATCGTTAAAGATCATAAAAATTGTCCAAATTCCACATTTATTGTAAGGCAAGATTCAAGGGCTGTGGTGGGTATGAGGGCCAGAGTGCAGGAGTCAGTGTCAGTGGGGGTGTGCATCCCGGGACTTGTTAATGATCCCAACTGCAAAAGGGAAGAAACTGTTCATGAGGCGGGAGGTTTTAGTCCTGATGGACTGCAGCCTCCTGCCAGAGGGGAGAGTGTCAAAAAGTCTGTGACCAGGATGGGAGGGTTTGGCCACAATCCTACCTGCACACCTCAGAGCCCTGGAGCTGTGCAGGTCCTGAAGGAATGAAAGGTTGCAGCCAATCACCTTCTCAGCAAAGCGTATCATGCACTGCAGTCTGCTCTTATCCTTAGCAGTGGCAGCAGCATGCCAGAAGATGATGGAGGAGCTGAGGATGGACTTCATGATGGCAGTGTAGAAGTGCAACATCATTGCCTTTGGCAGTTGTAGTAGTTGAAGTAGTAGTAGTAGCAGAACTACTAGCTGAACGTATGCTGAACCAGTAGCAGAACAAAAGTTAAAAATGTTCCCATGATAATGAATTTAGCAGAAAAAGCTAGATGAAAAGCTAAAAAGTACAAGGCTGAATGGTCTTAAAAACCTGAAGATTTTGCAAGACAAATGGCTTCTCTAGCTGATTATTTGAAAAGGCCTGAAAGCTGAAAAGTTATAGGCTGAAAGAGCTTAAACAGGTGAACAGTTTCTCTGGCTGCACATTTGCTGGAGCAGTAGCAGAGCCAAAGTTGAAAATGTCCCCTTAAGAATGAATGGGAAAAAGCCTCCCCAACTCCTGCGATTTTTGAAAAAAGTGTAATGGTTATTGGCAAAATATTTATATATGGAGTAACAGGAGACATTGCTGAACTCTGTGATGTCTTTTTTATTTCTGTAGAGTGAAAAATGAGGGCGCCAGAGCGAGAGACAAAACAGAAATTTAGGCTCAAAATTAACATTGCGGCTTATGGGGGAGTGCTTGTTGCTCTAGGGCTTCTACAGCCGAAAGTGTAAGTCCTACATCTGAAATAAGATGATCAGCTGAAAGCCGACACGATTTCCTACATTTCTATGTATATATTGTCTATGTGGAGTAAAAGATGTGGGATCAAAATAAAGCTGATGATAATTTTTTCTCCAGTTTTTCCAGCTGCTCTCCACTCTAGTGATGATGTCACGCACTCTAGCTCACGCAATACACACCCATTATAAACTCAGAAGATGAGATAAAAATCCTTAAAACTAAAACTGTGATGATTTCAAAATGATTGAATGAAGTGATGATTTTAAGTGATGATTTTAAAAGATTTTAAAAAACTGAATATATGCCCAATAGTTCAAGGTCTTCTGAGTCTTTAAAAGTTGGAATGGTGTCTTCAGCTCAAAGTATGAGGGACAAGAAGAGGCTGAAAGTCGATGAGTTTTGAAGAGGATTTGAAGATTTTCCCATTTACTTCCATATTAATTTTATTTTTGAAAAAGCTAAATATCTGAAAAAGCTGAAAAGTTAAAAAGCTGAAAAGTATAAGGCTGAAAGAGCTTAAAAAGCTGAACGTATGCTGAAGTAGTAGCAGAATGAAATTTGAAATATTCCCCATAAGGATGAATTGGAAAAATCTTGCAGAAAAAGCTGAATATTTAAAAAAGTATAGAGGATAGAAAAAACAAAAATAGTCATGTCCTTAAAAAGCTGAACATTTTCATAGTTGAATGGCTTTTATAGCTTAAAATTTGTAGGAGCAGAAGCGAGCCAAAAAATGTACAGAAGAATAATAAATTCCAGAATAACAATAGTGTGAATGCTTGTTAGCATTCACACTAATAACTACAACCAAATAGAAGAGGTTTGCAACATTCACTCTTACAATACAATATTAAATAGACAGCATGTGGGTTCAAAAGTCTTTAATTTAACACAAAATGAAAGCACACAATCTAACTACAACATTGTAACAACTAACATGTACTACTATGTGTGTGTGTGTGTGTCTGGAAGAACAAAATGGTGCCACACGGCATGGCACGGACATATGCAGATGACAAAAAAAATGGCTGATCAAAGGGTTGGACTCAGGTCCTAGATGGTGGATCACCACTCGTTTCTTTGATAGGAGAGAACAAAGAAATTATGGTGGTGTTCACACCATTAGCTCACTGATATCATACGTAGGTGTGATATGGTCCAGGCTGAGGGAGTGTGTGTGTGTGTGTGTGTGTGTGACGTAATGCCAAGTTAGAGAAGATGGTTAGTTGCATGCCACACACCCCACTCACCATCAATGGCAATGCTGTGGAGTCTGTGAAAAGCACCAAGTTCCTAAGAGTGCATATCACAGATGACCTGACATGGTCCACCAACACCACCTCCCTAGTCAAGAAGGCACAGCAACACCTCCACTTCCTTCGCCAGAAGAGGAGAGCTGACCTCCCCCTTTCTGTCCTCACCACCTTTTACAGGGGTGCTATTGAGAGCATCCTCACCAGCAGCCTCTCAGTCTGGTACGGCAGCTGCCCTGTTGCTGACAAAGGTGGTGAGGACAGCAGAGAAGATCACCAGATCAGCCCAACCATCAATCCAGGACCTGTACCCGTCCCGCTGCCTCAAGAGAGCCACTAATATCACCAAAGACCCCACCCATCCAGAACACGAACTGTTCACCCTCCTACCATCTGGCAAGGGCTACCACAGCATGCGGTGCAAGACTACTAGGCTCAGCAAAAGCTTTTTCCCACAGGCCATCAGACTACTCAACTCACTCGAGAAAATTCCATGAACTTGACAACCCTGGCACCCACAAAGACCAACTGAATGTTAAAATAATTGAAACTCAATGTTTGTGCTATACTCTTTATGCACAATATCATACATGTTTACATACCTTCATGCTGCTATTCTTCACTTTGCGCTCTGCTATATTGCACCTTTTTATTATTGCACCTCAGTAACATACCTCAAAATTGATCGAAATTCTGGCGCACTGTGAATATTCTATTCTGTATAATGTATACGGCCACTTTCTGTCTGTATATGCTGTGTTTATTTGTTTATATCTGTGTGCACTATTATGTTTATGTTGTGTTTTTAAATATTACTTACATTCTGTGTAATTACTTGCACTAATTTCATGGTCTGATTGACAATAAAGTTCACTTTGACTTGGGGGCAGGAAGCCCTGTAGGGAAAGAGGTGGAGAAGAGCGAGAATAAAGGAATGGGCTGGAGTTTTGACTATCTGGTCAATGGTGGGCTCTGTCACCTTGACCAATGGTAGCTCAAGGCTGGATCTCTTGGCAGTCTTTGCACCTCGATGTGAAGACTGGGGGATTTTGGGTAACTGAGTTTAGTTCAGAGTCCATTTTGAAATCCACAATGAACAACTTAACCGTGGGTCCCAACAGCTGTATATAGAGCGGCTACTTCTGAATTTGAGGCAAGAAGCTGGTTATCATAAGCAGAGAATGATTAAGTAGAATATGTCACCTTATATGTGCTTATTACCACCTGTCACAGCTTGTTACAAGGTGTGGAGAGAGACTATCAGCACATCTGTCCCAGCTGTTTTATCGGAATACATTTCTGTCACACTCCTCATGGTGTGACTATAGGATTTAAAGTTTTTTAAAACACTGTACTGAAAACCTGTGCCAGGATCCCATGCGGTGCCCGAGAAAAGAGACGACTAACTTATTCACAATTATGAGTCATCACAGATCTGGATGGTCCGTATAAATGGATGTATTGATGGAGATCTCCTCTATCAATTCATCCATTTGTACGGCACCTAACATAACATAAAACTGACAGCATCCGACGTCCACTTTATCCAGTTACAAATTAGTCACTGTGGGTTTAAGTTTAACTGTTAGCACAGTCTCACAGAAGTAGTTCAAAATGTTTACAGAGAGATTAACCAATATGGTATCCGACTGCTCATGGGGCATGCCAAATGCAAATAACAATTAAATTATATCACCAGTATGAAACCATTACTCTCCACACAAGCACTGTAAAAACATCTGTTATTGGTATTTTGTTTGAAGTATCCATTGCTTATTTTCAGCATCTGCTTGGGTTCCCATGGCAATTTGATATTGGGAGACCCTTTGGCCCTCATTTATCAATCTAATGTAGAAACCAGCGCAGATCCGAGTGCAGAAATCATCTTACGACAGGGTTCACGTGTGATTCATGAAACGTTCGTATCTCGCTGATCACAGCGTAAGAACGATTGGGCGTTGATAAATGCGGCGGCTGAAAACAGTCGTCATTTAAATACCACGCCCTTAAATATTCTCAGTTTAGAGGCCTCGCCCCTAGAGTTTACGACATGGAGATGCATAATACGTCCAAGAAGAGGAACTTCTCCAACCTGAATGCTTGAGGCATTTTGGGTTTAGCCTATATTTAAATAAATATGGGTTATTTTATGGTTGCAGTCAGAGTTTATTTCTTTATTTAAATGATGTTTCAGATCATTCGGAGCCAGGCACGAGTGGCGTTGTTCAGGCTGCGGCTGAAGAAACCGGTCTGGAGTCAGTCCCACAGAGCCAGTCAAATGCGAGCTGTGCGTGCGGGCACATGTCCTCCACCGCCCGTGTAGGTACACCACCACGACCATGGATTCTGTCAGCAGAGGTCTTGGAAAAACAAACCGAAATGTGTCGGACAATGGCGGAGATAAATCGCTCACTTATAGCAATAAACGACACTTTAAAAGAGAAACGAAAACCTGAAACGTGCATCATATGAATACAATGTTTGACTAAACGTTGTGCATTGTCTGTTTCCCTGTATTGAATAGTTGCCAAACATAAGTATTGAACACTTTACATTTTAGAAGCGATGAATGAGGTCCTGTCTCCCTCGTGTAGCCTCCAGTTGGGGCTCTGCTGACCAGGCTCTCTGGGCAGAGGTTCATCTGGCTGCAAATCTGGACATCAAATGGCACCCTGTTTTGCGCACTATTGTGCAGAACCCCTCAGGCTAAAATGAGGTTGCAGACTTTCTCTGACATGTACAATAGGGTTCCCCCGCAGATCCTAGACAGAGCCATCTGCCCTTAAGCAACCCGATGCAGCGCTCCAACGTGGCCCGTGTGCGTAAATGCGCATGGTTGAATCTGCGCTCCTGCAAGTTACCAGGTATTCCTTGAGGGGATAACCTTTGTCACCGAGCACATGAATCATTGCATGTATTGCTTGTAATTATGTCACCTGCCTCAAAATCTTTCTCAAAATGAAAGAGAAATTAATGTTACAGCAATAAACTGTTAACCCCGTTAATTGCAAACTATTTGAAACTAGTAGGCTACCTGTAATATATGGTCTAATAACAATTCTCGGACTCCGCCAGATTTACTATGCTGCACCGCAAATCAACACGACTTGAAAACTTGCGTACACGAGCTGAGACCTGACGTGAGATTTGATCATAGCCTCCGCTCACATCCAAATTGATAAATGCGGAACTTTGCGTGGAAATGACCGTACGCCCAGTTTTCTGTCGTACGCTCGTTTGATAAATGAGGGCCTTTATATCTGACTGTAAGATCATACAGTTGCATATATTATCAATTGCATAATCTGACAGATCTGGATATGAATCTGGCCTCCAATAGACATCCAACATCTTTTATGCGTTGCTTCTCTTTTTCTAATACCATCTTGGAACTGTGTCTGACATGTTCTTTCTTTCTTTCTTTCTTCCTCTCTTTGTTGATCTTTTTTTTCTCTCTGTCTCATTAAAGCTGGGGTCAGTAAGTTTGAAAAACCGTCAAGCCCTTGCTAGATTTTGAAAGTATCCAGCCAGTAAACCCCACCCGCTGCACTCAGGCCTCTCTCCAAAGCTGGTCCCCCCAGACCACAAATGCGCACCGTCCAAAAACCTCCGGAATACTGCCAACGGAGTCCGAGTCAGTTCATTGTTTTCATCACAACATCTAACAAGAAGTAGCTACCTCATGTCTCATTCACCTGTAAGTAAACACCCTTATATTATCATACTGAACATAAAAAACAATATTGCCATTGCTAGCACTGATGCTGACAGCTGCCTAAGGAAACGTTTGACATGGCAAAGCTAAAATATCAAAATTAGTGGTGGACCTGCTGCATGTTTTATTTTTGTTGTTTCCCTCAGTGATTCACAGACGAACATGAATACTGTATTGGACTCATAATGGTACGATGTTTTGCATGTTCAGGACTGCTTACACTGCTAAGCAGCCCTGTTGCTGCCAGAGACAGTGAATTTTTTTTTGTTTTTGTTTGTTTCTTTTGAACAGAATTAACTACCCAAGCTTCAAATATGTTGCAAATGCTCATTTTACTGTGAGCTACAACAATGCATAGCAACTGTTGGCCAGATAAGACAAGAACCTCTCAAAACATCCGTTCAAGACCTTTTAGTAGGAAGGTTTAGACTTCAAAAGTGAACACAGCAGGAGGACAAATTGACAACAGGCGGAAAAAGAGGAGAGTGAAGCAGAGAAGAAAAGGAGAAAGAAAGAAAATAAAGAGTGCCAGTATTGCTTGTGATGAAATGGAATTCTAATCGTGGAGCAACAAGGCCACTGAGTGACATGTTTTGATTATCACACTGGTAGATGTCGTACTGTGAGACCTCACAATGAATCAGGGAGATCTCATGTTTAAATGTATATATTATTGAAAATAGAGGGAGGGCGTGGGAGAAAGAGAAAGGGAATAATCAGTAGAGAGAATAACAAAGCAAGGTTCCTGCAGATGAATAGGATGTCTGGAATTTGGGCATCTGAGAGGATGACAGAAAAATGTTGGTCCTCTCTGCATTTTATGGCTCTCATCATATCCTAACATGGCTGTCAGGCTTCAGGGAGAATGGCGGCTGTTTTGTCTAAAGCTGCAGAAAGTTAAATCAGGAATCACAGAATACCTCAGCTCACAGCAAAAACCATCAAGAGCGTCTTGTCTGCATACAGAGTGGCCTCGAGGAGGAGTGGCAATGGGAGAGGAGGAAGAAAGAGAAGACGCTTGACAGAGGAAAGGCTGTCTCAGTAAATGATGTGCTGTGTAGTCTCACAGCATGTCCACAACAGAGTGAATGACAAAGAGAAACAATACACAGAAAACACATCTGTGAAAAGTGACAGTGATCAGAGGGATGACAACAAACTCACAGATATGCATAAATTATAAAATAGAAACTGTCTCGCGTTCAGTGATACGTTGGTGATTTGACAGAATATTTCAAATTAAGAGTCTTGTGTATGCTGGCCTTGAAGGGACATCTCAGGGTCAGCTTGTCAGACTCAGCTCGGCTTTTATCAGCCGCACCAGCACTTCCGCAAACTTTCCTCAACATCTATGAAAAACATACAGAAAGTTTATCTGCTTCAGCAGCACTTTAAATGTAAAGGAAACAAGAGTTTACTTAAACTTGGTTTTGACTTTTGTAGCTCTGGCCATCAGCTCTATCTGTTGGGATAACACTGTACTCATCAAAGTAAACACCACAGTCTCAGAATGCAGCAACATTTAAAATAGGTCAAAAAAACATGAGGGCAGTTTAGCCAGATTATCTGAACCACTTTATTTGGTGTTGAAACTGAAAGTGAGGTTGCCCACTAATTACTAGTAATAATCATTAATTTCACTGGAAAGTGGTCAGAGCACACAACTAACGTAGGTAGTAGTAGTAGAGTTAAATCAAGAAGTCAGTCTGTAAACTTTAATGGATGTTTGCAGTGGACAGTTTGGGTAACGATTTTACTTTATGTCTTTTCTCTTACAGATCAGTTTGACCAGCTTGGAGAAGTTTGTTTCAGTGTCTGAGCATCTGACTAATCATGTGCATCTTGCCCTTTAGTAAATATTTTTTGCAATGTTACTGTTCCATGGAATTTGCTTAGTAAGTGCCATGTTGGCATAATTAATAGAAATGAGGGTGAGAAGAGGAAAAATAAACCTAGTTTGCAATAAAGTGTAGTTTGTCTTTAACATTAGAATCCTTAAGACTACCAAATAACACTTGTGAATCTTTTTGGTGCTATTTATTATTTATTTTGTAAAGACCTCTCTATATACTCTTTTTAAATGATGCGGCATGAATCTTATCATCTTATCAACAGCTTCACTATTAACTCTTCTATGTTTAGCCAGATGAGATCTTGACTGGGACCTTAGTTAAACTAACTTTACAAAACCCGACAACGCCACCCTAGGAATTTCACCCAGAGAATAATTGTATGAGCACAGGTAAGCTTCACAAAGAAACAGAGACGTGGTTTTAACAAAAGTTTTCTTTCTTTTTAGTCTCTCTCAAAGTGTCATGGATCAAATGGCAGTATTTATATGTATATGACAAGACATTAGCTGAATGAGTACATGTAGGCTTCAGTGATATAGGCAATAATCAAACCGTAATAAAAAGCTATAAAAACAAGGAGGTGGAAGAGATGCTTTACAAGGTGGCGTTGAATTAAAACACGGCAAACGAAACTTGCAATCAAATATAAAATAATATCACACAGAATAAATAAATAGAATCACAGCCACCAATTAAATACTAAAACCACCTCGACTAATTTAAAAGCAACACAAGATAAAAGAAAGTAAAAATAAAAACACACATCCACCTAAAATAACACACACACAACTCAATGATAAAATAACAAATAAAAGACTCAAGCGAGTAAACTATAGTGTTGTGGAGGTCACAAAACAGCAGTGGCAGTCACCGCTGTGGAGACAGAAACACACATTAATTCTCTGCTCATTCATTTACTAAAAACACACACGGATTGGCAAGATTACCTTGGCTGTACACCTGAACTGTGCAGTATGGCGGCGATAGGGGGACACCAACGGCGTTGCTTCCAAGGCGTGTAATGGCACCCAACGGCGCAGCAGCAGCAAGGGGAAGAGAGAGTGTGGCTAGCGTGAAGCTACCTATTATGTGATCTGAGTGTTTGTGGCTGATTAGAAATTTGTTGCCGGTGAGAGGCCAGAAGGGACTGGGGTGCCGCGCCTAACTGACACACAGCGACACTGAGCGGCAGGGGGGACCCAACCCGCCGGTTACATATGGCCATCTATAAAATTGATTTTTAAATCAAACTCCCAATTCATCAAAATGACGCTTTAGGTGGCTGCCTTCCCTTCCTACAATCCCAAAGCATCACATTTTCAAAGGTTGGGAAACCCAGACTGTCAAAATCTACTTTTCTTACAAATAGCAGGTCCTGAGTCATGTGGTGGGCCCACCCAAGATGGCTGCTTAAGGAGAAACAGAGCTCGCCTTTTACCCAGATCCCCCTAAAAACTTCAATTTAAGTCGTTGTTCTGACTGTACTTGGTTTTCGGACATTCTTGGGAGGTGGCATGAGTCAGAAAAGTCGCTTCTTTACTCGCAATCAGCCTCTTAATTCTGGAGGAAAGTGCCACGGCCTAAAATGGCGGAGACACCTGTCCTCCTAAAGAGAGTGTGGCGGCTGAGTTGACCAGCATCCGATCTATCCTCGAGATCCTGGCTAAAGACATGAACGAGGTGAAAAACAGAGTCGAGTCTTTGAACGAAACTGTTAACAACTTTGGCTGTAGGATCACGGAAGCTGAAGAGAGGATCTCCCGGTTAGAGGACGAAGAAGCTAAGGCTAACCCAATCATGAAAAACTTGGTGAAACAGAACCAGCAGTTGCAGGAAAAAGTGACGGCACTGGAGGGTTTTTCCCAACGCCAGAATATCAGAATCTATGGTATTAGAGAGGGAATGGAGGGCCTGGATTTGGAATGATGCTTTAAAACTCTGTTGAATGAAGCGCTGGACATTGAAGCTGATGGTATGGACAGAATCCACCGCATTGGCCCTGCACCTGCTAACGACTTAAGACCGAGGCACATCATCGTCAGCTTTGTACGGGACAAAGACAAGGCCGCGGTTCTCACAGCTGCAAGAAAAAAGAAACAGTTCACCTGGAGGGACATGAGGGTTCGCTTTTTCCAAGACTACGCCCAAGAGATACAGGAAAAATGCAAGAAATATGATGAGGTACTGCATATACTGCAACCACGCAATATTGATTACTCATTGCGTTACCCTGCTGTTATGACTTGCACACTGGATAACCGGTGACACCGGTTCTCAAGCCCTGTGGAGGTGAAGAGTTTTTTCAGCGGCCGGGAAGCAATGGATTGTCCCGCTGAGGACAGCGGGGGACAGGTGCCACTCAACATGGTCAAAAAAGGATGAATCTGTCTGGCGTGGATTAATCTGAATAAATAAACTGACTTATGATCACCGCTTATGATGTGGAGGACCACTGGATTTAGATGGAGGTCTGATTTTGGATGAGCCCCTCTTTTTTTTCTGTCGGGATACACTCACAGCTCGCTGAGATGTTATTGAACATTTAAGACTGAAGTTAATTGTGGACAATGCGCTCGATTTTGTTTTAGGGTTTTTTCTTTTTTTGTTTGTTCTTCACTGAACGGGTAAGATATGATTTAATTTGCTTTTTACACCCACATAACTCCAACAATAGTATATTATATGTGTGAATGTTATAGGGGTGGATTGATTTCGGACATAGACCTATAGTTCTCCCGCAGTTTGAGAGTGATCTAAGTAAACTCAACGACTTTAATAACCTGTGTGATGTGAATGAGCAAGGGATGGGAATGGGCGAGTTAGGAGGGGAGCCATAAATGCGATCCTTGAGTACTGCTGACCTGCAGAAATCTTGTTTATTGGGTTATAGTTTAGCCCAACGGTTCCAGCTGTTCATGCTGTTCTTTTCTTTTCTGTTCGTTTTATTGTGCCTACAGTGTTGTACAATTATGCTTATTTTGACCAATGATTCTCACCAGGAAATTAGTTATAACTCTACATGGGTTGGACAGACAGAGCTCTGTGGTGTTGCTGCCTATTTAGACAAATATAATGAAACATTGCCAGATGACCATGTTTAAAATAGTGTCATGGAATATAGCAGGTTGCCACAATGTTGTGAAAAGGAAAAAGATCCTCACCTATTTAAAACAGAATAAAACCGACTTCACTTTTATTCAGGAGATGCATTTAAATGATGATGAATCTGTAAAATTAAAAAAGGATTGGGTCGGTCAAGTATATTTTAGCACTTATTCCAATAGGACAAGATATTAGTTAGGAAGAACATAGATTTTCGAGCACTGAAACATTACTCTCATCAGGAAGGTAGATGGGTAATTTTGGATGCTGTGTTAGAAGGTCAGAAAATAACTTTTGTAAATGTTTATGCACCTAACACATCACAACCAGAGTTTTTTCATGAAGTCTGCAATATAGTAAGGAGTATAGGGAATGATAACAACATAAATGGAGGAGACCTTAACCAGGTTAGGGACGTGTATTTGGATAAATCCTCCCAACCTAGGCCAGTTAATGACCCAGCATGCACTGCTGTAGATGTGATGATGGAAGATCAGGGATTGGTTGATGTGTGGAGATTACTCTATCCCCAAGAAAGAGATTATACGTTTTTCTCTCACCCACATTCTACCTATTCCAGAATTGATTATTTCCTGATCTCCCGCTCACTGGTGAGTCAGACTCTTAGTGCCACAATTGGCAACATAATTTTAACTGACCATGCTCCAGTGGATATAACCATATCTATTACAGAAAACACAAAATCTACGATGAGGTGGCGCTTGAATAATCTATTACTAAATAGTGAGGTTAGTTGGTTGAACCAATAGTTGGTTCAGTGAAAACCTATAGCAACTGATGAAAAGTAGAGATGCTGCTTTAAAAAAGGCCAATAAGACGAAGCAAGACACAGACACTTTGGCTTACAAAGGTTTAAGGAACAAAGTGATTAAGGAACTGAGATTAGCAAAGTTATGTTTCTATCTTCAACATATGAACGAGGCTAAAGGTAACAGCAAAGACATTTGGAAAAGTATTAACAATTTGACAGGGAGAGCTCAACATCACCCTAGGGACATCCAGCTCACCGTTCAGGGCAAGACAATAGATGATAGTGCCATAATTGCCTCTACTTTTAATTATTTTCTTATTGAATCTGTTCAGAACTAACTGACCACATTAACAGCTGCAACCTTGGCCTAAATTCTGCCCAGTTTGGTTTTAGAAAACACTACTCTACAGAAACAGCAATCTTACATCTAACAGAGCAAATTATATCACATCTTGACAAAGCAGGAGTTGTTGGAGCTGTATATTCTTATATCTAAACTCCCAACTTCAACCTTTTGTCTAATACACTTGCTTAGATATCGTCATACCTATCCAACAGAAAACAGTGTGTGAAAACTAAAGATGTGTGCTAAATGGGTGTACCTCAAGGATCTGTGTTAGATCCACTACTTTTTAGTCTCTACATCAATGACCTTTTACAGTACTGTCATGGAGTAGAGGTACAACTATACGCTGACAACACTGTTCTATACACACATGCTATATCAGCTCAGCTAGCAGCTGCGAAACTAGCCAGTGCTCTCAATGGAGTGGTTGAGTGGCTAGACTAATCTTGTCTTACTTTAAATGTAAGCAAAACAAAAGGCATGCTTTTTTTTCCAAAACCAAGCTGCACACCCCAGATGTAAACATCTGCATTAAGGGTGAACAAATTGAGACTGTCTCTGAATTTAAATGTCTTGGTGATTTATTAGACTCAAATCTTAACTTCAAGAAACATATTGAGATAATGACTAAAACTATTAAATACAACATGGCAAATTTTAGACAGATTAGATCCTATCTTTCCACAGAGGCTGCAAAGATATTTCTCCATGCCCTCATTTTCCCACACATCTCATACTGTATTACCAGTTGGGGGCAGGCCAGCCCAACAACAATCAGACCCTTAGAATCTGTACAAACAGGCTTTGAAAGTCTTTGACAAAAAGCCATTAAGGTATCACCACTGTGGGATACTACACAAACACAATCTACTCACCTTTGAAAATTTTTGAGTATTTTCAAATCTGTGTACAGTTTACAAAATTTTAAAAGGCTTGGCTCGAACCTGTTTGTGCAAGTTTGTTTTTTACCGTGCCGCTGGCTCCATAAGGTCCACTTGAATAGCTTCCATACATAACTGCACTGTACCCTTATGCTCTTCAGCCTTTGGGCAGGCAGCTTTCCCTGTTAAAGCCATTACACAATGGAATACTATCCCGGACAAAGTAAAATACTGTGGTTTGTTTGGTAGCTTTAAAACTAATCTAAAAAATCACTTAAAAATCTCTCAACAATGCATTCAGATTGTTAGTTAATCAGCCCTCATAACTTTTAGTCTCACTTTTCATCTCCCCACTGGGGCTTACAAGGTGTGTGTGTTCTTTATTATGAGTGATGTTTGATGTTTTCATATATGTTGTATTTGTACTTGTGTTTCCTGCCAATGGGACTGCAGATGTTAATTAGCCTTAGGCTAACTCTGGTGCAATGCATTATATGGTTACATTTTTGTTTTAAAACAGGGCCTGTACCATCCATTCCCTCACAAGATAATTCAGTTCTGTTTCTAGTCCCTTCTCACTCTGCCAAATGTTCCAATATTCCTCTATCTTCTTTTTCTCAAAATTCTTGCTCTCCCCCTTCTCCTTGGCTCCTCATCAGCATATTTTTCATGATGGCGCTTTCTCTCTTGGTGGCTGCAGTTAGCAAGAAGCCCACAGCAGCACACTTACTAATTAAAGACAGCTAATGAACGTCAGCATTAGCATATCAATAAAGTATCCCGCTCTCTGTCCGGCTGCTGAGTTGTCCGTGGCCAACCACACAGAGGGTAAAAAGGGCAATGCAGACTGATGGCAAACATACAGGTTCTAACAAGCAGAGAATACAAACTAAGCAGCTGGTCTTGTTTCAGTTTCTTGAAGACATTTCACCTCTAATTCAAGGGGCCTCTTCAGTTCTTACTGACTGGAGGGGAGTTGCAGGCTTTTAAACTCTGTGTGGGAGTGTCTTTAGAGTTGTTAACGAGAGTCTCCTCCTCTCTGTCTGCTCTGGATCTTTTAAGAGGTTTTGACAAAAGTCCAGTTTGGGTAGCCACAAGTTTTAAGTGCTCCCCTGATTTGCTTGTGTTCCTTCTCTTTTCCCTCTGTCTTTGTGGGTACGGCCACAACACAGGATGGCTAACTCCTCAGGTCAAGACTCTGCTGACCACTTACATCTGATGGAGTAAAATCTGTTACACTTTAAGGGAGAAACTAGTTGAGGACCCAAATGCAGACAACACACAGGAGGCAGGATTGGGGGAACAAAAGGCAAGCTTTAATAACATAAAGCTGAAATACAAAAACCAGGAGAACAAGAAAACCAAAACGAGTCACTAGGACAAAAACAAAGTAGCAACTAAACGCCAAAACAAAGTGCAAAAAAAAGCAAAGTTCAAATCAAAAGAAAAACAAGAAACCAAAACCAGAAACATACCAAAACGGGAGACAGGAGGAGACACTGGAGGGACACTGTAGGAGAATGCCGGGTGGCGACAAAGGAAAGGCAGACCAAGACAGAGTAACAGGGAAACATCACGGAGGGACGGAACTCACTGAACCAACACATGAGGGAGAACATAGACTGTATTGCTAGACACTGGGGGTGTGACGAGATCTCTTGCCACGAGATCTTGCGAGATTAAACTCAACGATATTTCTCGTCGCATTAAAAATCTGTCTTGCGAGATTTGTGAGCTATCCAAACTTCTATATGTGACCACAAGCCGTTTTTATACTGGGCAGTAAGCCACTAATTTGCCGTCCTTTTGGTGGCTCGCTCCGCGGATTTAGACAGAAGGTGGCAAAATGGTGGTCTGTTTTGGTCTGCCAATTTTGCGCCTCTGAGGGTACACTTACTTGCGCCTCCATTGCAATGTAAATCCGAGGTGGCAATGTGGTGGCAAATGCTGAGATGGGCGGAGGTGTCAATGACATGCACTGTTGTGCACCCACACCCGGGGAGTTTTAAAACCAGGAAACAGCTGATAACAGCAGTCAGTTCGTCACTTCATCCACGAAGATGAGCAACTGGAAAGCCGCTGAGATCCGGGAGATGCTACCGTCTCCTCGGTCTCTGTAGCTGTCTTGGTTGTCCGCTTATTGTTGTAGCAGCAAGCTAATAGCTTTAATTTAATTTCAAATTAAAAGCCCCCTGCTAAGAACCCAGTTCTAAACTCCGATGGGGTGCAACGTAAAGCTCTTATTTTGAAGACAAATTCGACCTGCTTCTCTTCATGCCCAACTTCGGCGACCAGAGGCGGAAAAGTGGTGGCTTTTTTGAAAAGGAGGAATATTACACCTCCCTTTTAGATAGGAAAGGTGGCACATTTGCAGCAAGGTAAAGGCTGCAATGTGCCGCCTTGTCTATCTGAAAGGGAGGCGTAATATCCCTATATACAGCACTACCACAGCTCAGTACTCAAATCAACTGCACCTGTGTAGAAACATTTCAAAACACCACATTTCAAAATGCATGTGGAACTCTGTTAAATGAAAGTGTGTTGGTCCAGTCATATACTTTGTCACTGTAGTTTTCTTAAAATCTCGTCTCGTCTCATTCTCGTGAACCCAATATCGTGTCTCGTCTCGTGAGCTGAGTGTATCGTCACACCCCTACCAGACACACTAACGAGGGGATTAGGAAAAGGTGAGGTGCGTGAGGAGGGAGAAGGACAGGTGAGGTAATGAACAGAAAAACACTGAGAGGGAAAAACATACAGGAGAAACTGAAAAGCAAGAAGAGACACACAAGGGCATGGTTTCAAAATAAAACCGGAAATAAAACAAAAAAAGCAAAAATCATTCCTTTGAACAGAGGAGGTGGCCCACGACATTACTTATCACCCACATACAGTGCAGTACTGAGTTCCCTCCCCAGACAGCTTACCGACCATTCACACATGTCCAGTTGCATCTGATACAGCACTTAGGATTACCATGACCTGAATGACAGAGAACTTCAACATCTTTATGGACTTAATTATATTATTATTGTTAGTGGCAGGTGGCATAAAATATGTTGTGATCTTCCCTAATCGCTCTAGTACATATTGCTGCTTCATGCATATGAGCAATGTTTAGATAGACCCTATATATCTTATCTGAGATTATTGCCATGTCTTGTGGCTATGGTAATTAAAGAATTAAGTCTTGTGTTTCATATGGATGATTTATCTCCTTTGGGCCGTGCCATGTGAGGCTTAGTTATATGACTAGAAAACAAGGATACAATAGGTACCCCATTAACATCTGATATTAACATTCAATTTGTCTCTGAAGATATAATCTGGATAATGACATCTGAACATTTGCATTTACACTTGTTAGTAATAAGTGTTATCAATATCTGTATTAAACTGACATTTTAATCAGAACTTAATGTAATAATAATTATAAATGGAGTAGATGGAGCTGACAGACTTCTCATCAAACATTGTGTAACTCAGGTCAAGACAGGTGATGCTGGATACACTCAATGGATGGCTGAGAAATGCAAGGTAAGGGTAACATGAGAGACAGAGATGTCTGTAGGCTACTTTTTCAGAAGACTTTGTAACAAGGGTAATATTAAGCATTTTTCACCTGAATACTGTAGTTCCAGGGACTACAGAGCCTTAGAAACCAAACTATGAACTGTCTCCTGTGTGTGTCTTCATTTGAGATACTACAGCAGCTGAAGAGCCGTGACCATTGGGCCAAATATTCTGATAGCAGATTCTAAAAGTCCATAATTTAGTTTTGTTGTCAAAGTCATGTCAAAAATGACAAAACTTTGGTTTTATTATCCTCCCACACACAGTGAATGACAGGTCTATAACGTATGTGCCCAGCTCGCTACATATATGTATCGTGATTTAATGTGCATGCAGAGCTGTTCAGCTGTTCAGGAGATGCCAAGCTTTGTTCAAAGCATGCAATACGACATTCAAAGTTGTAGTCTGTAACTATTTTTTTGTTATATTTGCTAAAATTATCATTATGATCTGACAGTAGAATAAGATACATATCACCTGTGAAAAAATCCACTGTCTGTGGGTCCACCCAGTGGCCCTAATTTGGTTTGCAAGAATCCCCCCTCCCGTATCAACACAACCAATCAGAGCCAAGGGGAGTGTCTGAGAAGTGTCAATCATGCTCATGCATATGCTGCTGGCAGCCCCCCTCCCTCGCGCAGTGCCTGCTCTCACCTGTTCAGATAGGTTCAAGCTCAGACTGCGAACAATGGCGGAGAAGCAACAGAGCAGAAAAATGCCCCACCATTGCCTATGTCAGAGAGAAGAAATAAGAAGACTGACGAAGAAAAGCAGCGTAAAACAAAGAACTGGACCATGCCAGAAAGAAAACTAGGATAAATATCGAAGCGTCATGTCAGAGGTGGAGTTAAGGACTCAAGAGTGGTGCAGAGTTGTCAGCTTTTCTGCTGGACAAGTAAGGAACCCTGCTTGATATATGTTTAATTCTATTTTTTAACCACAAGGCTAAGATGGCGGTGGTTATAGCAATACTTGCAATAGTGCATATCGCCTTACGATGTTGCAGTTGAGCTATGTAAGTTATTGGTAAATCTAGCTTCTTAGCTTGTATGCTAACTCCAGTGTTTAGCTTTGTCTTTATGGCTACTGGTTAGCAAAAGTGTCTTTCAAGTGACCAGGCAGTTATAACGTTAGTTTGTGTTCAGTACGCTCTGAAGTGGTTGAATTAGTTTAGAGAAATAACGTTACTCAAGCTTCAGAAAGGCAGCATGGCAAAAATGTTGCACCGGGTAATGATTACCTGGTAACTCTGTCTACTGCGATGTAAGGAATATTGTTTGTTACTCAGGTTACTACAGTAACTCGGCATGAGCTACTCGTCATTGTAATTTAGTTGTATCGATCAGACATAGAACAATCAGGGCTTATTTAGGTGCCAATGCTCTACCAAAGCAATGTGCATTCAACGCGATGTGAATGCATCATCTTGGTTATCTGGCTTCCTCTGTTACCGTGGTTACAAGCCTGCTCGTGTACAGCAGGCTCCTCTGTGGGGAGGGGCTGTGAAGGCAGGGCTGCAGCGCAGCAGAGAGGAAGAAGGAGGGACCTGGGAGCTGTACTTATATTTTATATTTATTTTAACATTCAACCGGATTATGCATTACACCCGGAAGATTTTATTTCCTCACTTATAGAAAAAAAGTGCCATATAGGCTCTCCAGTGTGCTCCAGCAGCATTACACCCATCATGCTAATGTGAGCTAGCATGTTGACAGAAACTAAAAATCGCATCTCCATTTCTCGCTGAAGAATAGAAAAACCTCTGTTGCTTCGTGTCCCCACTCATCCAGACTTGTTTAACCTTGAGCTTTTCTTTCTTTCTTGCGTTTCATCTACTAATAATAATCTACATTTTGTTTACATCAGCAACCCCATGAGATCTCTTGACAGGGATCACGTGAGGTGGTGCTTTGCTCCCTCTGGTACTATAACCTTATATATAGTGGGTTACGTGGCATTGTTTAAAAATCTTGTAGTGTGCATGTTTAAGATTAGATAGGAGGAAATCTGCAGAGGTTCAACACTGAACTTCTGTGGGTCCTCAGCAACATACCTGCCAAGTGCGAAGTAAATCGGATGATTGGTTCTCGAGATATGCAAGAATCATACACAGACAGATATTCCTTGCCTTATCGTTGGATTACGATAGATGGGAGGACAGGATAGGAAGATAAAGAAGGTCTATAAAAGTATAACAAGGAAGCTTCAGTTTGTCTGTAGTGCTTCCTTGTATTGTCTTTGTATTGTTGTTTGAAATAAAATAATACAAGATGTTGCATCACAGAGCGTGTATACAGTTTCTTACTGATGCAAGATTTTTTTACAATGCCATTTCACAAAGCCATAGAGACTCATCGACTCACTACGTGATCCAGTTCTCTTGACAACCTAATGTCAAGAGCACAGCTGACACTCTGGGGACCGACACTTTGAACCTGACTTTGTACTGCTCTGGTTGAGCCTTCGCCTGCTGTGAATAGTGTATCTGATCTGATGTAAGCCTATTCACAGACGTGTAGTCTCACAGAGACTTTTCCTGCTTAGGAATGTCTGGTTAATATTGCGCTTAACCTCACTTGAGTTATAATAATCCAGTCGAATCAAGATTTGTCAATACTGTATTAACCAATCAAAGAGGTGTTGTGTCACTGCGGAGTAGAGAGGATTAGCCTGAAAATACTCTAAAGTCACTCCATCCATCAATTAGATATGCCTGTGTTGTTTCTGGGCTGTCTTCATCAAAGGTGTCGGCGTGTAATTTGTTAAAAAAGAATCTGCGGAGGCAAGGCTGGGTGGACTGATAGAGCAATCTTTATTGAAACAGATCTCAAGCCTGCGTCCGAACCAGTGTGGCCACACCCTGGTGGTCACAAATCTATGGCGAAGTTATGCCCAATACTTTGCCCTCTGCTCTACCAGAAATCCTCTCAAACCTATGATCTTAGGAAATCTACAAGTTACCACCACAGTTTTTAAAGTCCATTTGCACCTATCTACTTCTTCTAATTGGTTACTTTGGTGGATTGAGGGTCCATATATCCAATGGGAGAAAAAGGAATTTGCCTGCCTCCATTTCCTATGGAATAACTCATCTTCTGTGCGTTACTTAACTCTGCTGATGTCACTCCTCGCACCCTAAGAGAGACCAAATGGTCCCTCTGTACTTATATGGAAGGTCAGCTCCGAACCTCGAGTGAGAGCCGAACTCAGTTTGAAACCTTGTATGTGCCTTGTCCTTTAACTCACCTTTAACGCACACACAGAGCTGATTAATGACTCCAGGCCCCTGGACATGTAAACCCCACACTGGACACATTTCTTAACTCACCAAAAGGAAAAACAAACTATTACTATTAAATGTCGCCGGTCAGATACCTCACCTGCTTATCCTTAAAGGTCGCAGAGGCCAAATTCAGCTGACATTGGACGAGAGCAGGCATGCAACTTGAACAAGTCTGCAGTCAATCACAGGGCTGATACAAAAGTGGTAGGTGGATTGTTGATCTTTAAGAGGGGGGCGCTTTAATGAGACATACTGATTTTAAACTGTGAGAAATGAACATGTAGCTGTGCATTCCAGAGGAAATGTTCTTTTTTCTCCAAATGTTGTGTCTCTTCTTGTCTCTAGTCTGTGTGTCTGACTGGAGTTATGACACTTGACACAATCAGATTATTGTCCACCTATTAATGATCTTGGTGGGGATGGAGAGAGATGGCAGGACAACAAGGGGGACACAATTTGGTCATTTTGCAAACAAGAGCAATGGTGTTCCCTCTCACCCCCCTCTCAAATTGCCTACTGCTGATATATAGAGACAGACAACCAAACAACAAACAATTTAGGGTTGCTAATTAGCCAAACCTGTCTTTGGGTTGTGGGAAGTAACCAGAACACCTGGAGGAAACCAAGGCAGACACTGTGCCACCCTCTAAAATGACTCTGTCAAGATAAAGTGACTGTAAGTTTTATTCCTCACGAGGCCACTCTGATACCTTGTCACAAGTCCCTAGCATACTTCAGTGCCTGGGGCTATCTGTTGAAAAAATTCAGTTGGGACTAAGCATAGGACTGGACTGCTGTGGATGAGCTCAAAGCCAAAGAACAGATACCCATACTAGTTTATTTTTTATTTTTTATTTTTTATTTTTTTTAGCTCTCCTTAAACCCAGTTGGTGGTGTTATGAAAGAACAGAAGGCAATAAAGGAGAAGAGTAAACAAAAAGCTCCAAGAATTAACTCAAACAAAATGAAACTTTGTCAAGTTTGAAAGGATTTATGGCTACAGAGTCCCTCAAGCCTGGTGGAGCATAGAAGCCAAGTGGCACGATTGGAGTGGTCAGGACAGCAAAAATTCAATGAGAGTAGCACTTTTTTTTTTTTTTCTCTGGTCCCCTTTCCTTAAGTCCATAGAGGCTAATGACTGCCAGGACAGTGAACTACAAAGGCTGACCCAACATCCTGTGGAGAGGACGACCGGTTTATTAATCTTTTAGTTGCATGATTCTTGGCGTGAAGCAAGAAGGGTAAAAAAAACAAAAAACTGTGATGATAAAACACTGAATTAATTAGCCACTTTAATTGTGTGTTCTCCAACTCCTATTCTCTGCGGGCATAATTAAGATGTGTTTATTTGGACACAGTTTGCTCTTCAAGGAGGTAACACAGCTAATTGGTATTATACTCAAGTCACGCATATATTGCAATTATATCAACTAGCTGGTGCAGTAGAAGCCACTGTGTAGAGCTGGCATCTCCAATTACTGATTTAAAAGATAAAAATTAGGACAGATTTTAATGCATTTGTAAATGCAATAACAATTAAAGGCGGAAGTTGTGCACAGCCTACTGGGAGGAGGGAGGGGGTGGAAAATTCAATTGGCTCCTTCACCCGCAATGTACTCCCCCAATCGGTTCCCCTGATTCTTTCAATGAGGAAGCTTGGGTGGGTGGGATTTCATTTTCTACCTGACGATGTGGCATAATTATACACTTAATTAACAGATTAAGTCCCGAACACCACAAGGCAGTTTTTTCAAAGATGTTATGCATTGCATAAGAGCCACACTGTGATAATTTAAGCCCAATGTGACACTTCTGTTCTTTCCTGCAGAGGACAGAAGAAGGAAGAACTTTTCACTTTCCTTCTATTTTCCTGATATCATCAACATTTCTTGCCTCCTACAGATGGTTCAAAAAACCCTGAATCATTTTAAGTGGCGACATGTTTTCTTGGAATAGGCTGACAGTCAAAGGTAGGAGAGGGTTTATACATGGACTGGACTGTGGGACATGTAGAAGGAGGATTGAAGGGCATTACATTCACAGTGAGACAGTATTGAGAGGGTGTTTCCTTCCACAATGTGACATATTTGTGAGTGAAACAGAATGTGTGGGAGGGAATTGATCAAATCCTTCAAATTTGGATTGGCATGGCTTAGTGAATACATTACAACATTTCTAGTGCTGCAGCAAGCAATTTACCATCGACTCCTGTCTCAAAACTGTCTGCAAACCATTTCTCTGTTGTTAGGCAGTTTGTACTCCGGCAGAGAAGGGCTGAGTAAAACTAGATGGTGCATCATTCCAAATAAACTATGATATTTTCTTAGCTGTTTTCCCTTCAAGGGTCAGCAGAGTTCATCAAAGTTAAATTAAATTCAAACCTTTGTTTCAGCCACAAAAATCATTGAGGTTTCCCTCAATTGGAGTGATGTTGAGATTCCCGAAAATTTTCAGAATTTGAACGTTTTAAAAGAATAATACACAGTCAAAACAATTGCACACTGAAATTAAGTGTTTTGAGATCCTCGTCTTGAAAAGTTGTAACTAAACTCAAAAACATTTGTAAATACACCAGCCAAAGCATGTTATAGGCCTGCCGATCCACTGGAAAAGTAGATTTGTGTATGAAGGTACAGTATCAGCAGAGGGCAATAATGATGGGAGCAATGGACAATCACTTAAAGTCCATGTTGAAAGGAAGTCAGCCATTTCATAGGTTTATTCAGGACTGTTACCAGCGTTTCATATCTTGTGAAGCAAACAGCCAGCAACGGTTGTTTTGAGGAACTTGTCATTCTAAGTGAAATCATGGTCTTTTCCTAATCCTAACCAAGTAGTTTTGGTGCCTTTATTTTATGAGGATAACCATAAGAAACAGTTTGTTATTAGTTACTTTGGAAGAGACTGAGTTGTTTTTTATGGATAGGAGAGGCCCAACGCGACAGCAGCACAGTGGACCGGTGGATCTATTACACAGATTGGCGTGATCAGTGTTGTGCATGAACAGGCTAAAATAGTACGTTCAATGAAGGTGAATGGACATGTTTTTGGTGAACGGGGAACCAAATGTATTTATTTTTAACGAACCTGAATGTGAGAGTCATTATGCATGGTTTAAGGCAACAAGCTTTGAGGATCCCCTAGTCTTCTTGTAAGACACCATCCGTGATTGGCAGGTTTTGTTGGTTGCATTCACTGTGCTTGACTCAAACCATTTACTCAAAGTGTAGCTCTGATAATGTCTGTTTGTCTTGTGGTTCTGACGCAGTGGTTTATGAGGCGTAGTTTTGCGGGTAAACAGACCAATGTTTCAGCGGTCCACTTCCACTCATCCTCCAGAGCAGCTCTTCGTGTCTCCGAGCTTGTTAGGTACAACTGACCAGCCTTCTGTCATCATGTTAATTTTATTTATTTTTTGAGTTAGCTTATGGCAAATCCATTGGAAGGTATTAGATTTGCTACATATTTTCTAATCTAGATAATTATCGAAACATATTGAGTGAACAATACAACATACTCTTGAGTGAGGTTATGATCTTGGAATGGATTTTTTGTTATTTCTGTTATTAAAAATGTGAATTTTAGTGAGGTGTTCTTACTTTTTTTGAAATAGCCTTAAAGTTCAGCCTTGAATTTGGCTCTATGTAGAGCAGTTATAAATAAATTTAGAGCTATTGAAGGCTCCCTCACCCCCCTCTGCTGCAGTGTCAGCAGGAAAGGCAGGATTACTTTGTTACCCTAAATCACATTTGATTGGACACATGCACGTATGTACCACAAAGTTTAGAATGAGTCATCAAGCAAAAGAGAAGGCACGCATCTGCCAACACTTCACCTGTGCTCCCAGTCAGTAATTTATCCCATTGATCTCCTGATTTAATAGTGATACATATCAAATGTTGTGTCTCAGTTTCTATGGGATATATATATGTGTTGTGGTACCTGGCAACCCATCCCAGAGGCAGATGTGAGCATACCAAAAAGGCCCTGCCTGATGTTTCGCAACTGTGCTCACTCAAGCCTTCCACACTGATCTAAAAATCGATGAAACAGGTCCCAAGTAGAAGAAAAACGCTTCCAAATTTCATTCCACTTGAGGCAAGACTTTCCTCTTCATTAGCATCTGCCTCCTGTCTCACTGGCTTTTCTTCTTGTTTCCACTCTACAGACTCTAGGCTGCATCAGTTTATCCTTCTTCTTTTTGAAGGTTTCCCTGGCATCGATGACTCACACAATGTTTGCACTTCATTATATTTTTTATGACATTCTTTTCTGATGTTGATTTCTAATTGTTTTTTGGTACATTTTGTATGATTTTATATTTATTTCACTGTGAGCCATGAATTAATGAGAAATCATTTTCCTTTTAAATCCTTGTATTATAAATCTGTGGCATAGAGTTACATGGGGCATGGGAGCATGCCATTCTCAGATAAATGAGAAAATCTCCATCTTTTTTACAGCCAAATGTTGGCAGGTATGGAGTCACTTCCATAAAAAAGAAAAAAAAACACTCCACATATATTTGACAGGAATCCAGAATTAACTGATTCAATTAATAACAGACCATGATAACAACCTCAAACATGAACACACACACACACACACACACACACACACACACACCAGTCCTCTTCTCCTTAAGCTACAGCAGCCATCGACACAAATAATACAATCCCAGCTTCACAATAGAAACAAATAAGCCAAATAATTAGAGCACAAATCTTCCACAAATATCCATTGAGCAGATAATTTGTCAAAACACAAATTCTTCCCGTCACTTGCCGTTTTGGCTTGAAAACAAGATTTTGAGCTTTTGTTGCTGAAATGAGTTTTGAATCCCCCTTGATCGCTCATTGCACCATCTTCAATAACTGAGCAGTTAGAAATACAATTAGGTGGAGAGGAGGAATTGGAGGAGAGGTTCCCATGCACAGGGAGATTTTATTTCAAAAGTTATTACAGGTTGTGAGATTTGATTTTTTTTAAAGCCAGAAACCCCAGCGCCTGGCTGCATAACGACTGAGCCTTCGGTATGTGCAAATGATACTTTCAGCAAATCATACAAATATTTTATTATCTTTTCAAAAAAAAGTCCCATGAATCACAGTATTAAGACAGAGTTTTAAGAGCTTTAGTAGTGTTCTGTATCATACACAGTATCTGTCAGAGTCAAGTGAGAGCTATAATTTGCAGATTTTAAGATGTGTTTTCTTTTGATGTCCATACACTATGGATCATTTAGTCATTTGACACAGTATTAAAAGAAGCAACACATTGATGTATTATTAGAATTGGGGAAAAAACCCTCTCTAGACTACAGCCTGTAATGTATTGACAAAATCACATGGCTTCTTTTGAAGAAGGGATTTCTGTTTGCTTGATCTTTGCTTTCAAAAGAGTCTGGCCTGATTTTAACACACTTTTACTAGTTGGACGCTGAAGGCTGTGCAATGTAGTTTTCAGTTAGAAAGTGAGAACTTATAAAATAATTATTTTCAAATTGCTTGGAACTTTCTCAACTGATTCCAAGTACATAAATAAATGTACTGTAATCAGCCCGCAGAGGTCAACTGTAGCAACAGTGAACTTGGAAAATGTATCTCTGTGTGATGAACATGGTTGGGGGATTGCAGAACCACAGTGAAACAGTCGTTTTTTCACTTTAAAAATGGATCAAGTCCTCCTCTTGAGACTGTTTTAATATTTAATGCACATTTTATATCACAGACTTTGTTTTCTTAACTTTTATACACTTCCAAACGAATCCACAGTGAAGAACGAAGAACCTGGTGAACATATTTTAAATGAAAAGACTTGAAAATGGACTGACATCTGGATGGAGATCGTATCAGTTTAAAGCTTTGAAGACCTAAGTTTGAAGATCATAGCTCCTCTCTTTTCTCACATATCTTCTGCTTCATCTGCCCACAGCCTTTGTCCCGCTGTCCATCCTCAGTTCTTCAGTCAACCCTACTCCCACCATCCCTCCCCACCCTGCCTCAATCACCACAACCACCCGCTTTTTTGGAAAATAGATATCGCTCCTGCCAATCTCTCCTCCTGATAATGGCCAGATGATACTGCAATGTTTATTACCATGGTAATGAGGAGCCACACTTAGAGAATATTGTGAAGAATTGTATTAATCATTGCCATAGCATTGCCATAGAATTGTATTAATAATTGCCATAGCAACTTGTAAGAAATAGTTGTAAATAATTTTGGGGGGAAATTCATTTTCAAAAACATAGAACAATGGAAGAGCGGGAGGCGTCTTACTCGTGCCATGATTTATTCAGCAGATTTTTCAAAACGCTTGTTTCTTTTTTTCTCTCTTATTTTATTCTCAGTTTGACAGTATGAGATTAATTGTACTTAACTGGGAGAGCAGAGTGAACCAGTGTATGTGGAGAGGCAGTAATGTGGTTGAAGTCTGAAGATTTCCAAGTGAAGGACAATACAGATCAGCATCAGTCTTCAGGCCCGGCCCACTCTGCTCTTCAAGAAAAGAGCTTTGCAGCCCCATTGTATGTATCATTCCCTGCACATAATGCTCTTACTTCTCTTTACAGATAACACCTCTGCTCCTCTTTATCTCCTCCTCTCGTCCTGTTTCGTCTCCATTCACCCCTTCTTGTCCCAGCCCGATCCTTTCTCGAACACTCCTACTTTGTCTCCTCTCCTCTGATCCCACCTCTCCTCTCATCTCTCTCATAATCTCCTCTCCTCTTCGATCCCTTCTCCTCTCCTCTACTTTTCTTCTCCCCTCATCTGCTTTCATTTCCTCTCTTTCTTACCTCGCTCTTTCACTCATTCTCTTCCTCTCCTTTTATCTCCTCTCTTCTCCCCACTATTGTGAAGCCTCGCCATGCCACATATACACTCCTACTTTTTGCTGATCTTTTTAATCTTCTTAACCCATTTGCATATTCACGCTGTAATTTCCTCCCAGGTTGCATTTAAATAATACAAATCCAGTCTATATTTGTCAGCTGTGAGACTATCCTATATTTATGAATATAATTGAACACATTCCAGCCGTCAGAAGATGATGCCAAGGGGGGCGTAAGAACAAGGAGTCACATCTGGAGGCCCACTTTTCTCAACCTCGTTTAATTCTCCTCTGAAACCGGAGCATCACAGCGAGAGCCAGAGTTCGACGCCTTACTGCTCAGGCCCCATTCATGCCTTTTCTTTTCATTTTGTTGTTGTTTTTCTCAGGTTGATGCTTTGTATACGTTCACATTTCCATCAAAGACAGAGGTGCGCCTTCCTTTATTCCACAGTTTTACATGTGTTGATGTGTGAAGTGAAGTCTTCACTTCCGCAAGGTTCATTAATTTGGTTTCAAGGGTGCATCAGCATAGCAGCATCCTATTTCTCTCTCTTTCTGCTTCCTTCTGTCTCTTCTTCTGTAAGTGGGTCAGATTCACAAACCAGTGAACCACTTTTAATACTTCTTCTGTGGTTGCGAACGAGAGGTTTCATCAGCGTGAATAATCAATCAAATCTGTACATCTGATCACTAATGTCTCTGATGACATTCGTGATATCAAAAAAGAATTAAAAATCTGATGTTTTCACACCTCATGCGTGTGTATGTGTGTGTATTCTCTTTCTCTCTCTCTTTGTGTATGTGTGTTTGTGAAATCTGAGAGGAGGTGGAGAAAGCACAACCCTCAGAGATAGTGATCTGATATGTACCCTTTGAAGCTGTGTTCTTGTAGTAACTGTGGATAATTGATCCATGCCTTTGATTCCAGCTCCATGTCTCTTCACGGCTGAAACCGTCATTTCATGAGATGTGTGTGAAATCCATGAATTGATGCGAGAAGGACCTATTAGAAGCTTTGAAGCTGACATGATGATTGCCCTCAAAAGCAGCTTATCTAGATCATACATGAAATGGACAACATTTTCAGTGATTGGGCATTGATGACATTTTGCACACATGCCCATGGATGTGCCTAAAATTTGCACACACACACACACACGGCAATGCAGACAGATGCACAAACAGTTTGAGGGAAGAGGGAGTCTGACACAACCAAAGGTTACACTCAACTTCCCAGTATGCTGCCTGATGACACAGCATTGTGCTACAGCAGATTTAGCTGCAGGACCAACTTTTTGTCTGCTGCGTAAACACAGTGGTCTCATCAACATGCCAAAGCAGTGCCTCTTTAATGTCAGATTCACCAACGTGTCTGCACAAACTTGTCATGAAATTCTCATTGCAGCATGAATGACACCTGTTCATGAGGTGCGATCTATCTATCTATCTATCTATCTATCTATCTATCTATCTATCTATCTATCTATCTATCTATCTATCTATCTATCTATCTATCTATCTATCTATCTATCTATCTATCTGTGACAAAAAAATCTGCCTGATTTCATTGTGTCTTATTCCTCTTTTCATTCCTCTCGCTCAATGTAAATGCACAGCATGGGCGAGCATCAGTGTATTGACGAAGTTTAAATGAGGAGTTACGCATATTATAGAAAACACACTACCTCTACTCCATGTTGGCTATATTGTATGTCATTTCCAGTAGAGAAGCATCTAAATATCACATTATAAAAGGGGGTGTTTTTTTTTATTTTACAGAGTACAAACACAGGAAGACATGCTGTCTTAGCAATTTGACCAGTCTTTTAAATGAGTGGTGAAGGCTCCGATCTGATCTCTAGTGCACAGCTGATAGGTACGTTGTCTGTTTACGGGACATAAAAGGATGCATATTTAACAGATTCATTGTGAACAGTGAATTTCTGAAATTGCGTCATGTTGGAATGCAGTTTACACATTGTGCAATATGGAATTGTGCATAGGAATGGTTATCCCAGTCTGAATTCGAAGTCATAAAATCCACCAAGAATGCTGTATGGCGTAACCCTTAACTTTGACCTTTTTCATCACTTTTTACTTAATGTAGTGTTTGTCTTGTGCAACATGGTGCATGCATGCACGCAGTCAGGCTCTACTCCTCATGTCTCACATGTGCTAATCCTTTAAATCAGCTGCTGAAGTACTTGCGAAGTTCAGAGACTTGCAATACAAACATGCTCTTGCCGCGGGCATCCATGTTTTCCCAAGTGGATGAACTGCAATGCATTTAGAATGGAGGTTGGGAATACGGACTCAGAACTATGGATCTCTGACTGCATGGGTTGCTGGGTTAGTGTGATCAAATTTTCATACAGGGCTAAGTATAGCCCACTTTTATTCACAAAATGTTACGAAAGAGTAGAAGAAAGTCCTGCTGTCAAAAAACTGCAGACTAAACTGCTAAGTTTAGTTTAAGTTCCAGGAGTTGTATTTTGACATGAATTTACATACTGCAAAACTTCTTTCTAAAGCAAGGCAGTCTATGACTCTTAGGAGGACGTCAAGAGGACATGTCAGTCCTGAGACATTAGGCTGTAGGTGATGTTACACTGCTGGGTGCATCAGAGGACGATACTGGACAGTGACCTGCATGAAAACCCTCAGGCAGCTGTCAGAGTGAGAGACTTTTGCTATCAGTTGCTGAAGTGTATGAGTTGATGTGCAGCAATATGTATGCCAGTAAGGATCATAAAATCTATAAGACCTCAGCCATGATAAGAATGATCTGGTGAACAGAATATTAATTCAGAATTAAATTTGTTCTCGTTAGGCTTTATGTTTTATTGTAGTTCTGTTCATTTCTGTATCATATTTAAACTGCTGGTACCCATCTACAGAGCATCAGTGATATTGGTGAAGTGTGATGTTACAGAGCCCAAAAGATATGAAAACACAACAGCCACCCCAGCCACAGTCTGTTCAACCTGCTGCCATCTGGTAAAATATATGGAGTGTCTGCTGCCTGACCACCAGACTACAGAGCAGCTTCTCTCCTCAGGATGAGACTGTTCAATTCATCCTCAAAACTCAACAGTTTATCTTTTAGTTTTTTTCTTTGTATGTTTAATTGTGTGTCAGTGTGTGTGCGCATGCATGTGTGTGTGGGTGGATGTGTCAGGCATTGGGAGCTACAAGTTTTCATTATAACGTTTTGTGTTATATAATGAAAATGAAATTAATTTGATTCTTGAATCTTGAATTCTCTCATATGTTCCACTGAGAACAGAACTGTTCATGCTCAAGGCCCTGTGTCAAGGTGTGTTCTGGTAGGGAGATTCCAAGCAAAAGGAATAAAAAGAAAATAACAACAATGAAATGTTTTATTGGTGGTATAAATTGAAAAGCTTGTCTGAAAAATCTTTTGTAAGATTTTGCATTTCACTTTTTCCAAAATAAAACTGAATGGTTGGCAAGTTAAAAAAGTTCAACTGGTCAAGTATGCAGAAATAAAGCAAGCTGAACACCTTTCTGTCTAAGACTGAGAATAGTATAATGGGGTGCACCATATTTCCAAAATCTCAAACAATGCATTGTGCAAACTTGTGCATCATTAAAAGTTGTTTCATTGTGTCAGCTCCTGTCAGGAGGCAGGTTTGAAAACAGCATGAATGAATGACCCCTGTGCACGATTTTCTATGCGCAGCCCAGAGAAGTACTTCTCAGCTAGAGCTGGCATGATATCAGATTTTCACTGCATGATTAGCGTGGCCAAATTCACAAAAACAATATTGTTGTGATGTCTACCCGCACAGAGGGTTGAAGGCTCTCATCTGTCATCTCCTCCAACGTGATTATATGAGGCAGGAGTAGCCACACAGTGTTGTAGCAGTTAGCTAGCTAATTACTGTGTCATCTTCTTCATCATTACCATTTATGGTGGGTGGCAGCCAGAGTTACGATGTACCACCACCACTGCCACCACTGAATACAAAAATGTGCGAATTAAAAGCAAAGAAAATTATTCAAGAGGCACTGGATTATTTACACAATATTAACACATATTAAATTTCATGATTACCATAAATATCAGCATATTGTGACAGTAGGTAGTTTCAGCCTTTAGTCCATAACCCCAATCCAAATCAGACAGATCAGGGCTTTATGGCAAAAATGATGCAGCAAGAGAAGAAAAGTCATGATAGAAGAATCAAGCTCATAAAAACTGCAACACATATTTGGGTGTAGGGAAGAAAAAGAAGCTCCTCTTCAGGATAATGCTTATTCTTTATTTCAGAATATGCAAACACTGTTTACGGAGGGGATCATGTGAAAGTTGTTATATTTTTTGTATTTTTGCTTTTATACAATATGTGCCAAAACACCCAAAAAAAGAGAGCACACACACACACATTCGTCCACTCAAACAAATGCTGACATGCGTAAATATTGACAGACGCAAACACAAATACATCCATGAAATATGCACAACTACAATGCAAATTGATTCCGTGGGCAGAGTGGAGTAGCCCCTTGACACTGATCTATAGTCAGCGATTCATTACTCCCGCTAATGAGCGAGGTGAGATGGCTGCTCTCAGAGCAACTCCCCACTCGACCACTGCAGTGCTGCAGCAAATTATGTCCAGTGTACCTCTCACAAACACCCTGATGCACACAGACTGAGGAGGCATAAACAATCTTTTCTGTCACCATCAACATTGTTTGTTCACTTTATCCTCAATCTCTGTGTCTTCTTTGTCCCCAAAGATGTACACATGCTCTCTGTGTTTCAAACCATGCGTGATAGTGCAGCACTCGCTATTGATCAATATTGAGAATGCAGTTACAGGGTGGTTAAGCTGGCAATTGGCTTCAGAGAAGGTGACTAGTGATGCACATCCTCTTCATCTGCCTGTAATCACTCACTGGGGAAATCAACAGATGAAGATGCAGACAGAGAAGAAGAGCACCTACTTAATATTTCACCCATTTATTTAATCCTTTAGCGTTAAGTGGTCACACATACACGCACAAGGTCAGGACACAACTTAATAGAAATATTGACCTCTTTTCAGCTCCACTGAGAGTCACTGCACAGAAACAGACCAGCCTCTAATGGAACTGAGTGTCAGTATAGATGAGAGGTGTGTTTGTGCACTTAAGGCCTTCATATTCAAATAAGACATTTATAATTGAATACCTATGTGTGTTTATATTTGTTGCTGGCTTGGGATCTCAATATGCTAAATTCGTAAATTCAGGCTGTTATGCTTCTGATTACATGCTACACCCCTGTGTAAAACAATCGGATGATAGACACCAACCACTGGCAGTAGATGGAGATCGCACAGCGGGAAACTTGCATGTGTGCTAATCATACATAGGTCATTATGCGTAAACCAGGATTTGGCTGGCAGAAACTGGCAGCTATATTAACGACCTGTGGGCTCAGCTCTGAATAAGGAACTAGCATTTCTACATGCTGACATTACTGACATTTCACAATTTGTGATCGTGGGACAGCAGCAGTCCAACTTTTTTAATGAGAGCTATTTTGCACTATGCTAACGTAGAGTGGGCTTACATGTTACAGAATAATATCCCAGCATGGGGTGGGCTGTAAATTGATTGTAGAAAGTCACTATGGAAAGAAGGAAATATACTAAGTATCTTTGAAAATATTCTTACTGGGTGGCAAGGGGCATGTTGTAATTTTCAAAAGAAGGAGACAAACTTTTAACAACCCACCAAACCCTAGATGTAACTAAACTGTAGCTTTTATTTTCCTCCCTAAAAGCCACTGAAGTAGAGAAAAACAACTTGTTGTTGTGTGACTCACTTTCTTTTCTTATTGCCTTCATTAATGATCACAGAACAAAAACAGACACCACATGTATTATTTACATTTGAAATAGTTCAGTCTAAATGAGTAAAACTTCCATTTAGTAGATGTCCCACATTGTTGCATGACAAGGGAGGAAAACCGTTGATTTTGAAATGCACAAGTGACACCAGATCATTACTGAAGCACAGTGATGCAACTACATCAGATCAGGTTTGAAGAGTTGCAAACTTTGATTTATCAGTCCTATGTTAAGCTGACATCCTGTGATTATGGACTGATCTATTTCCATTTTAAAGTTGTAAGAATAACAGATAAAGCAACATACCTGTTAAAGGGGCTTTACAGTATGTAAGGATTTGTGGCAATTTACATGTATTAATCACATTTTCTTTTGGATGGATTGCAACGTGACAAGACGATTTGTTTAAGTTGTTTAATGCTACTGGACTGTAGATTTCCAAGTAAAGGACCCAGGTCAGATTTTCTGGAACAGTCAAAAGGATGTAACTCTTGAGTGCCTCGTCTCAGATCCTCTATCTGCTTCACTAATGTAGAGCCACAGTAGTAGTCAAAGATTATGCTTGTGTTATGAGTTTCAATGTGTGTAACTGGAGTAACAAATGATTTTTGTTGGGGTTCACTGCTCTCAACTCTCCTGGATGAAACCCTGGAAAACAGAATCACAGAATCAGTGAATGAGAGAGTGAACCGCCATCTTCTTCTCTGGATCTCTCTCTGAGGGAAGAGGGAGGAGTCTCTTACCTTGGGCACCATGGTGCAACGATACCCGTGCTTTGGTTCTGCTTTTTTCTCTTTCCTCCTACATTAACACTGTCTTTCACAATAAAATTTGACATTATATTAAACATTGAGCTGGTTATTGCCAGCATTAATAAAGTAATGTGTAAAATGATAGTATTCTCACATTAGGGTGTATCACATACTCCCCAACAAATAAAAGTGGCTCCTGACACAAGATACTCTGAATAATTTCGTTGCAGGGCTTGGAGGACTCTGCGTAACACCTGCACATGCTCATCAAAGGACCTGGAGAAGCACAACACGTCATCGAGGTAGGGGATGCAGCACTCATCTCCCAGCATGTAGAGCATCCCTTCCATGCTCCTTTGAAAAGCTGCTGGTGCGTTCGACAACCCAAAGGGTATTCGGACCCACTCATAGAGCCCCCATGGGGTTATGAATGCAGTCAGGTACCTTGATCCTTTGACAATAAAGCCTTGATGGTATGCTTTTCCCTGATCCAGGATCGAAAACCAGGCATATCCTCCCAGGGAATCAGTACAGGTACAGGATTCTTGGAAGAGGGTGACAGTGCGGCACAGTTTTGTTGTTGAGGAGCCAGTAGTCAACACACAGGCGTAAGGACCCATCTTTGTTTCTTACACAGATGACAGGAGCCGCATAAGGTGACTGGGACTTCACGATCCACCCTTTAACCAACAGCTCCTGGATGTACTCCTTAACTTCCCTGTAGAGTGGTTTTGGGATGGATGCATAGGCCCTCTGAACTGGGATGTCATCCTTAGTATCCCGATCTCCATCTGTAGGGAGGGGATGCATCCTATGTCATCGCTATTATGGGAGAATGTTCCACCTTCCTCGTAGAGCACTTCGTTCACCACCTGTTGTTGTTCAGGGCTGAGGTGACTGATATCAACACAAGGAAGCCATGACTCAGGGGGAGAGATGCTGGGAGAAGTGATGCTATTAACCTCGACTGTTGCCATCTTTCTTGGTGTGGAATCAGCCTGATGTGACTCTGGTGCATCTGTCTCAAGGACCTTGATGACATGCTGGATTGTTCCCAGGGAGGTTCTCTTTGGCAGGGTGACCTCACGTTTTGAGTGATTGGAGATGGGCACCTTAACATAAGGCCGTCGGATGTTACTGATTTCCAAGAGGCCTTCTCCTACACTCAACTGTCCTAAGGCAGCGCCTTCCTCAGCAGGTTAGTATAGAACAAGGGGGTCAGAGGCATCAAAGTTTGGGGGTACCCTACACCACACATGAACTGTTCTGCCAGGGGGAATGATAGCATGGTCTTTGCCCACTCTTATAGTGACTGGATCACAGTATGTCCTAGGTGGCACCTGGATACTACTTCCTTCTGATGATCTCCCCCAGTACATTGGCTCTGAGAAGGGGCTGAGGCAGTGGCAGCTGGCTGACTAGGAAAGGGGCCTGTATGGTGAGATTGGGGTCATCATTCACTGGGAGATTGACAGTGAGCTCAACCTATCCACTGTATGGGACGGCATGGCCAGTGACTGCATAGACGCCAAGTTCTTCCTCTAAGAGCTCAGAAAGAGGTCTCGCTGTATAGTTGGGGATGTTAGTCCATTCTTGGTCGATTATGCTCACTTGTGAGCCTGAATCAAACAGGACTGTTGCTGGGTAACCGCCAGTCAAACATTTCAGCAGACCTTTCTTTAAGACTAGGGGTGCCTTGCAGGTGATGGTACTCTGGCAGTTAAGTGTGTGTGGCCTTTGTTGTTTGTTTTGCTTGGGGTGTCTTGTCACTTGATTGGGGATGTGTCCTACTGCTTGGGACCGAAGCTGCTTACCGGTCTCTGAGTGTCCCTCCACAGAGACCGAGCCCCGTTTCCCTGTACCTTGACTCGTTTCAAGCATCCCACTGCTCTGTGTCCTGCCTCTCCACGCACGAAGCAGTGGTTACACTCCTGTAAATTCTGCTCAGTACATTTCGGACAATGAGCTGTTCTACCTCTCACCTGGACTGCAAGTTGCCTCAGCTGTGGTTGGGCAGATCTACTGGGAGGTGGCTGAGAGGGAGGGTGTGACTGGATGTGGGCTGCCATAGTTAGAGGGTGAGACACCTGAGTGTTTGCTGCCCTCTGATCAATCAGAGAAGTCACCATGTGTGTCAGGGTCTCCACCTGAGCACTGAGCTGTTGTATTGTCTGGAAATTTTTATTGAAAGGCTGCTGTGGCGTGGGCTGTGGCATGGGCTGAGGCTTCACCTGGTAGCAAGGCTGCTGTGGTGTGGGCTGTGGCATGGGCTGAGGCTTCACCTGGTAGCAAGGCTGCTGTGGTGTGGGCTGTGGCTTGGCCTGATGGTGATGTTGCTGTGGCTGCTGGGGCTGCTGCTGGGCCTGGTATTTGCGTTCATAGCACTCCCACCGACTTGCCATGAACCTCACGGCCATGGCTGGGTCATCCACATGGAGGGAATAAAATAAATCCATCACTTGGGACGTGGGTCCGTCCACGCTGGGTCCTGTTCAGGTTGGATCATTCTGTCAGGAGGAGTACGTGACGTGGCAGAAGGACCCAGATGCATGGACGACAGACCGAGGTCGCAGGGATACGAAGAGATTTAATTATTCAGGCACATGAAAAAACCTAAGCAACTAGACAAAACAATGATCCAACAAAGACTGAACAAAAGCCAGGACTTAAATACCAAGAGATAAATGAGGAAACAAGACACAGGTGAGACACAAGAGTGCAGATGCAGACAATCAAACAAGAGAGAAACAGAACATTGACAGGAAATGGACATGACATGGCACACAAGGACTACAAAATAAAACAGGAAGTGACCTAACAAAACCAAAACATGAAACAGAAATGTGACACACTTCCATAGACATCCCTGCAACACAGTACAAATCTTTGACATAACGTCAACACTGGTGTTTATTCACACTCTGTTGATAATGTTAGTTAATTTGTTATGTTTTAAAGACAAAATCATGCCATATCTTACAAATTGCTCCTTTTAAGTAAGGTTTATGTTAGGTTAAATATTAAAACTCTGTATTTGCCAAGAGAAAACAGAAGATTGCTCATTTTTTACATCAGATGTATAAACATGTGTGTGTTTATGGGTCTGTTATGAAGCTCAATCACTGTGAAAGTGGGACAATAAAAACTGTAAAGAACAAGTGAATATATTATAAGAGTCCTAATTAAGTCTTAATATCTCACTCCAGATATTTTATATATTTTCATCACTGTTTCATAAGTTGAAATGATGGTTCTGGAACAACATTTACTATGATGTTCCAAAAGAAGCACTAACACAAAACACAAAGCTATGACATCACAACGACGTGACAGGATGGTTGCAATGATGGTCCTGGAACAACACCAATAGGCGAAATCAGATACACCATGACAAGTGAGTGGTTCTATATTTTAACACCCATCTGATCAGTTTTTCAATCAAAATTGAAGTGTGTGTGTAAAATGTAAGAAAATTAATTTCAAATATAGTCCAGTGGATTTGCTCTTGTAACGTTAAAAAAGAGAAGCAGGAATGTCAACAAGGAGGATGAGATGAGGGACTGACAGTTCCTTTTCCTTAATAAATCATGTCAGAACAAAACAAGATGAAGGATATCTAAAAATAAATACTTTAGACACACCTGCTCCCACAAAGATTAAGCTACACAATGCCTGACCTAACTTTCTATTTCTCTCTCTCTTTCTCTCTCTCTCTCTCTCTCTCTCTCTCTCTCTCTCTCTCTCTCTCTCTCTCTCTCTCTCTCTCTCTCTACACACACACACACAGACACACATACACACACACACACACACAGACACACACCATCAAATGGATAAACTTTAATAAAAACTAATTTAACACTGATGTGCTCAGTGGAAAACACTATAATGGTCTCAATAGAATTTTCAGTGTGAAAGCATCTACATCCCTGGAACGTGAGGAATAAACTACATGGATGTGTGAAATACTCTCCATAGTGTGCTCCAATATGCAATCTTCGGTGTATTATCACATTAAAATGAAACTTACTGCAGCCAAGCAAGGTAGGTACTGGTAGAAAAACAGCCCCAGCTTGCAGAGCTCCAAAAGGGTCTTGAGGATCTTTGGGGTCGCACTGCAGCATTAACAGGTAGAAAAGTTGCATCAGCCAGGTCATCTCAGCTGACTGTCCTGCTGCTCCAGTCCAGTTAGTAATAATGCATTAATATGTTAAAACCACAAAGTTAAGAACAAAGTAACCGATCAAAGCAGCAATAGATCAGCTCCCATGTTCTGCAAAGTAAAAATGTTTTTTTTATCAAAGTAGTCTGGTGATTAAAAAGACAGCTTAGATGGAGAAAACACCTTCAGTTCCCCGTCGGGTAAATCCTACATTTACAGCAGTCTGTCTGTGCAGGGTGCAATCGAGGTCACTCCTCCCAAGTAAACTTTGTCATATTGTCTTTATAATTTGGTATCATTTGTCATATACTACAGGATGATGACATACATAGATAATCAGTAGGTTCACTGAACCAGTTGTGGACAAGAGCAACCCAGATGTCAATGTACCTGGGCTGCTCTGAGCCATTCATCTGCTTGGCTGGAGACAAGTTGTTATGTCGTGTGTCCAGGAAACTGATGAGATGGAAGTACTGTAAGCAGTAGTCGAGTTGAGGGGGGATGGCATCCCCCCTGAAATAAAAACAATCAAAATCATCCCCCCTGTAAAACTGCCCCCCGCCTTTTTTTAAGGTGATAAAAATTTACCACCCCCCCTGAATTTTTGTTACAACTCGACTACTGACTGTAAGGCCAAGGGGTTGAATGGTGACGTAGGGTATCTTAAGGATTTAGAGCTGCACACATGGTGATATTCCTCCATTGCCAACTCCTCCTCGTCCGTCACATCTTCCTGCGTAGCGACTAAATCAAAAGCAGCAGGTGAGCCTGTTTTTGGTGTTTTGGATTGTCTGAGTCCCATAACACAAGAATTGTATGCTGGAACTGTTGGACTGGAATTATTATTATTACATGTACACGTGAAAGTACATTTGAAATTTAAGTGACATCTATTTTGCTTTGAACAGACGAGAAGGTCTCCAAAGTATATAGCCTCCAATCGGATACAAATCAGGTCGAGCCTGTTGAGGAAAGGAAGGAACACTTCCAGCTTAACTCCATCCCCTTACATCGACCTCCAGTGGCCAACACTGCCACTCCCCTCCAAAAGTTCCTCAGCCAAACAAAAGGGGACCTCAACAGGAAACAGTCCTGCAAATGTTAGTCAGTGGAGCAGGTGAGTTCATCTATACACATCATGATAAATAGTCTTACAAGATGCAAACTTCAACTTTTATACATGCAGGTTTTATTTACTTTTTGTATCAAGATATAATAGCACAAAATAGTCTGAATAAAAAAATTAAAAAAGGAGATTTGTAAGTATTTTGTGAGCAGGCAAGAAGACAGCCACTGACTGCAGCGTCCAGAGTCAAAAAGATAACGAGGTGGAGCTGCATCCATGTAACAACCCTGTGGAGAGCTTGTCCCTCAGCTTCAAGCTGCTCTCCACTGAGACTGGTAAGACACTATCCCCATTCACCCTGGCGTTTGGATGCAGCTTTAGTGCGCCAATTCTCCGCATCCGTCTCAGTGTGAATTTCTTAATACAGAGAAATGTCCCACAAAGCAATGTTACATGACCAAACAAAAGTAACGTAGTAATTGTAATTGTCTTTGGCAACTTATATGGGGAAAAAAATACCGCAGATATACGTGGAGAAACGTCTGTCCTCCTGCCTTTCCTCCCGCTTGTCAGACAGACTCCTCGTCACATTTCTGCCCAAAAAACAGCATCTGTCACCGGCAAAAAACTTTAACTCACCAAGTGTTTGTGATGAAAATAAATCACTGCGACCGTCAGACTTCCAGACCGAGATTTCAGTGAACTTTCCCCCAGAAAGCAGCCTCCATACCCACGAGTCAGACAGCGTCCAGATTACAGATGGTGATTATTTAATTATGTAATTTAGAGCAAAAAACGCAACTTTGCCACTTTCCAGGATGTTTGGTGGGTCAGGATATCAATCACAACACATTATAACAGCATCCATATGATTATAAACTATCTGGTTTAGATTGACGGGGGACACCTTGAAAACACACCGACGTCATTATCATTATCATTATCATGCATGAAGTGTGTCTTCTTCTCGTTGAAGAGGTATTGTACACACTTTCCTCTTTGTATTTCTGTCTATCTTTTTGTTTCCCGACTGTGGTCAAGATGTGCATGAATAGAGCACCAGGGGCCATATTCATAAAGATTCCTAGTACAAAGAGTTGCTCCTAGTGACGAAATTCTAAGAAAATTCTTAGAATTATGAAGTTTTCTAAGAATTTCCCCTTAAAGTTGAGACTAGATCCTAGTAAAGATAAAAGTTATTCATAAAGCATCTTAGCCCTTAAGAGAGCTCCTAAGGTGAAAAACTATAGGAGTAGGGAGGAGGACTTTTAAGTGGCTTAAGAGTTTCTTAAGCAGAGGAGAAAATGGCGGAAAGACAAGTAGGTAGGAGAAATATTCTCCAAACGCTGAATGACGGTGAATTAATCAAACGCTACAGATTAGATCGTGCAGTTATAATGTTTGTGGTCGATCTCATTAGAGATGCGCTCACATCTCCCACCCAATGCAAGAATGCTATAATGCCAGAAATGACATGATCACAACATTAAGATATTTGGCACCTGGAAAAATGCAACAGTGCAGCAGTGATGACTTGGGTCTGTCGCAATCTTCCATCAGCAAAGTGATCGCACAAATAATTACAGCGCTTTAAACATTGTTCCTCTGTCCAGTTGGGTTTTCGGGTTCTTTTACTGACTTCCATTGCTGTTTGTTTGTTCCCATGGTTTATGCCAATCAACGCCTCTACTTATAGGCTACTGGGCAGCAATCACAGAAATTGTTGAAAGCTGAGCCATTTTCCCCGTTAATACCAAATAGATTAAGTATTATTTGGTATTAAGTATAGATTAAGTATAAACATAAGTGAATAAATATAACAACTGTCGGCATGTGAACAGGCTACTGTGCAAGTAGGCCTGTATTTTCAGACATTTTGTACGCTACTTTTAAAGAATGACTTGCAATTTATTTAACACAGATGTTCATTACATAACATAGTATTCATAATTACACCATGCCTTAATAGAGACTAGATTCTATGATTAGGCCTATCGATTTCACTGTCCATTCTATGCCCATTATCACTAAGAGCACACTTTTATTTCTTTTTTCTTTTCTTTTTCTTTTTTTTTGATCAACCAATCACACCTTCTAAAAGAATGCATCATACCTAGCAATGGGGTCAACCACACCTCCTCACTAAGATAAAAAGTTTCTGTCCCTTCCTTGCTCAGAGTTGCTCTGAGGAGTTTCTTGAATCACTTCTAAGCTAGGACTCCTTGCTAGAAATGTTTAGGCTAAGATAGGAGCTCTCTGAGAGTACTCTCAGAATCTTTATGCATACGGCCCCTGAAGCGAGGTGGGTTATGAAGTTCTAGGAATTTAATGTACAATTCTGTTATGTTGATTTCCTGAATCTGTGGAAAAAAGATTGTCCCAGATGGAGACAGGTGCGCATTGGCCAAGCTTTTGTAAAAAGCCAAAGAATCAAATCAAGTCAATTTTATTTATATAGCCCAAAATCACAATCGCATTGCCTCAATGGGCTTTACAATCTGTACAGTGAATGACATCCTTTGTCCTTAGACCCTTGATTCGAGTGAGGGAAAAAACCCTTTTAACGAAAGAAAATAACTGTTTCTGCAACTATTAATATTATTAGTCAAGCATCAGTAATTATTTATTAATGCATCCATATTTATATAGTTTCTACTATAGCTGCTTTTGTTGATTTGTAAAATAAATTTTTTTCTGTATTTGAACTCATGCATGGCCTTTTCCTTCCTCTTTCCTTCCCAGTTTTCATTTGACTACATTACTGCCCTCATCCCCTGGCTTTATGAGGCTGTAACACAGCTATTATTAATGTTGTTGTTACCACTTTGAATTATGTTTGAATTGTATTTATCTTTTATTTGCTTCCAAGTCCGTTTGACACCACAGGAGGTGCAACTGAAAGAATGAGGCTAAAATTGTTATACACAGACCATAAGAATATATTCAAGCAACATTTTAATTTAATGGACTACATAGATGTGATTGTAGTCACATGTATGCTTGCCCTAATGATGGGGCAGTGATATTGTAGTCCTGTACTAACCCCCCCCCCCTCCCCACACACACACACACGCACACACACACACACAAACCATAGAGCTGACACTTTAAAAAAAAGTCTGGGCCTGTCTGTTCAGATTGTTTCTCATCTTCTGAAGTCCAAAAATCTAAATTATTCTAAATCTTACCATGTAATTTATTTTTGCAGTTTATAATTAAAGTGTATAAAATTAATTAAAAAATTATTAATTATAAAATTAATTTGCTCATAGACGGCTCTCAGCATTTGGTGTCTTCTCTTGAGATTGTAAAGGGCAAGAGTTATTTTTTAACATTTACTATGGCCATGTCATGCTCTCTGCATCTAGTGTCTGAGTCTGCGCTGAGATGTCTCAACCCCAGCTGCATCTGCATCTCCATAATTACTTTCCAGCTACTTCTCAAGGCTTCTGTGTGCTACAAGCAGTGTCTCTATCCGCCCTCTGCCAGTCTAGCATGTTGTTTCGTTTTAACCTGTGAGTCTTGACAGCCGGGAGTTCTGATTTACTCTGACTTGAGTTATTTTGACTCACTGTCCTCTGTTTCCCTGGCAATGTCAGCTTCTAGCCTGTTTGGAGCCCCTTTTGGACTGGATTTATTTCTCCAAGGGAGATTTAGTTGTGTTAATATTTGTAACACACACACACACACACACACACACACTATATTTATAGGTATATATTGGTCAATTTGAATAATATAAAATCGAAGGTCACATGGTTTCTTTTTAGCCATAGTGGTTCTATAATAGATCAGATCAGTTAAATATAAGCGTCAAGGACTTTAGTCCAGAGAACGCAGTTTGAGACTTCATTTTACATTTCTAAGTGTGAAATAACTGGACATTTGTAAGGAGACCTCGAGACAAATTCCAGCCTCCAGACAAAAAAAATAGTGTTTTTAACAAAACATTGTAAGATGTCCCCCCACTTTGTGGTGACAAAGTCAGGTATTTTAAGACAATACATGATGTTTTTCCAACCCTAACCAAGTGGTTTTTGTAACTAAACCTAACCAGAGCATAAGCTAATCAGTCAGAACATAAAATATAAACACATGAGATTACAACATAAAGAAAAGTTAAGTTTTAACTGGTAGGTGGAGACCAAAATCTGAGTTCTTAGTATAGTGAATTTATGATGAGAGAACCAAAAAACTAAAATTGGTAAATAAATAAAAAATAGTAACTGTTTAACATGTTTTTTTATATGTCAGTGTTGTGTCTACAGCTTGCTTCGAGTGGCACCAAGGGGCCAAATAATTATGTATTATCCACTTTGAAAATACAAATCCTGTTGAAAGGAGGTTCTAACCCATCATTTTGCAGCCTATACTCATCCGTCACCTGCAGTCTTTCTGTGTAGCATTCCACCACTCCACAAAGCACTCACCAGTCTCCAGACAGCACTCTTCAGTTGCCTTCAGTCTATTTCTGCAACCTGCTTGCTCCTTTTGGTTTCCAGTCTGTCCTCCCCTGCCGCCTGCTGACCTTCTCCTGTTGAGCTGCAGCCCCTTCACTCCTTTTCATTAAAATCTCTTTAACCTTACCATCTGTCTCAGCCTCATTGTGTCTGCATTTGTGTCCAGTCAATAAATAAAATTCCAGACACTACTAAATTTCATTCATACGGGGAGAAGAAAGACATACTAAACATACTATATTGGATCTTGAGTGGCACAGTGAGGGAGGGAACACAACCTCTTCCTCTAAAAACTAGCTGAAGGCAGCTCCAGGCTCGTTCTCTGGGGGTAGCCACAAGGCACCATGGGAAATAGTAAATAATAAGGAATAAGGAAGGTTGATTCTTTCTCCAAAAAAGGTAATAAACATACACAAATTGATTATACGATGTGACAGTGCAAGAGTATGGGAATTGCCTATAAATACCTTCAAAGGGAACAGATATACCAAACAATAAAAAAAACCTGACATAAATTTTGCAGTTATAGGCAGGTTGGATCAAGAAACAGGGCTCTAAATGTGTTTGAGACAGATATGCTAATTATTCTGATGTGAAAACGATCAGAAAAAAAAAAACAAAAAAACATAATACCATCTACTGTGACATCCCTTAGTCAAAAAAAGCCAACCTGTCTCATCATATCAATTTCTCTTCAGGGAGCAACAGTAAACAGAATGTGGGATGGAAGCAACAGTTTGTCGATAAATTACATCCACATTATGGAGAACTCAGAGAACCGCTTCAATAATTCCCTTCCTTAAACTCAAATAAAAGCCTCTGTCTCTGCTAAACACTACTACTAACAGTTTTTTAAATGATTGCATATATATTTGTTATCAAGCCAGATGCATAAATGCCAATTGATACGGTTGAGATAATCATATATCTGTTGAGAACAGCCTTACTTTGTTTGTTTTAAGTACATTATAAAAGAATGATACAAACCCATTCATCTATCTCTTTGAATCTTTTCTTATACTACTACTTTGCAACAGAAATAACATAAGGAAATGTAAGGATGTCCCATTAAAATGATCAGCATTGAGAGGAAATGTTTTTATTGATATTAGCTGCAAAGATATAACGGCAAATGGACTGCACTTATATAGCATTTTCCTTGTCTTATCAACCAAGTGCTTTACAACACAAGACCGCATTCATCTGTTCACACACACATTCATACGCTGGTGGTAGAGGCCCCTGGCGTGCAAGGCACCACCTGCTCTTTAGGAGTAATAAACATTCATACACACTCACACACCTATAGATGATCCACAAGGAGCAATTTGGGGTTCAGTATCTGCCCAAGGACACTTTGACATGTGCACTGCAGTGGTGGGGGATCGAAAATATCCAGCCACACCGTTTTTACAACTTCTAAACAAAAATGTAATTTGTTTAAATTTAAAATAGTTAATCAAACTACAACCTTTTCCTTTGAGTCATTTCTTAACCTTGACTCAAATGGTAGAAGCTAGGGCACAAACCCTGATTTGCATTGGCTCATCCTCACCATCATCCTTCATTTTCCTGTGTGGTAATGGCCTTTTTTGAAAACAATTAAATAGAAAAATAAAATTGCAGCTAACTTTTCTTGAATACCGATCCCTCTAAGCCAGTCTGGCCACTTCTCTCAGCTGCCTCTGGGTCAGTGTGCATCTACCTCTACCTCTAGCTTGATGTTGTCTATGTGTCGGTTCTAATTTGTGTTTTTCGGGAGCGAATTTGTACAGCATGATAATATTTTGTGGCTCAAACTAATTGGTCCAATTGTGGTCCAAACAGATTCCCAGAAGGCCAAAGCCTGAGCTACCAATACCATCTGCTTATGGAACACCCTCTCAATTTGGATCGGCTTGTCGATGTGCCTGGGGGAAGACATAACATGCACACATATACATGCACAGGCAAGGCTAACCTTCATCTTCAAACCTCCATCAGTGCAGTAGTGTATTCATGTTTGGGTTGAAATTCTTCCTTCCTAAATACAAGTGAATCAGTTGGAGGGCTGAGACACCACTTGTGTCGAGTTGACTTGGTGTTCTTCTATAGACAAACTCCGACTTAACTCGCGAAAAAATCTCCAAGCATCCGTGGAGTCACTCATGTTCTGTGCCCATTCTGTTCAGCCAGATGGCCTCTGAGAGTCCTGTGACAGATACTGTGTTGGTCGAATGCTGACAGACAGCGCTTCAGTATGCCATTGAAGGATCATGTCATGCTGATGTCCATCTTGGCTTTGAAATTGAGTAATGCAAGGCCACATTTATGTCATGTTGTCAAGATCATAGGAAAAGGTGGCAAGTTGGGCAACTGGCTTAATCAATTAATCCAGTTTCTAAATTGAAAATATGGGGAATGGGGGATCCTCAATAGAAAAAAGCTACCACCTCTCATAGTGCCATCAAAAAAAAAAAAAACATCCAATACAGAGCACCAGAGCTGACCGAGTTCCGTAGAATAACGTAGAAGTTAGCATCAGCCTTTTTCCCTCAACAAAAGCCAATTGAATTTTTTATTTGGATTTTGAATTATTACAGAAATTAAACTCTGTGGCAAACACGAGTATATGATACTTAAATGTTTTGTTCAACAAAATAATCTTCACAGGTGAGCGCCCCTCTTGAAGTGTAAATGAACTGCCAGAAGTAACGGTGGGTAACACTGGTCTGCTATGAGCACATAGCTCCCTCACTTTTTCTCACCGTACCAGTCACACAGTACGCACTGACCTATTTCTTAAATGAGCCATGAGACTATATAAGCCAAGCTTGGAGGGTGACGCATGACTCCCGGATTGTCATACCTCATTATTCATATTAGCAACAGCTTAAATGTTGTGACTTTGAGCACAAAATTAATTTATATGTCAAAAAATATTTGGCGGACACTCTGGCTCATATCATAAAAATACCAAAATACACTGGAGGGGGGAATCTTCCCAACAACCTCTGTAGTCTCATTTAGTCTCTTGTTAGTAACTGCCTTTTAAAGACACATACATGCTGTGTTAATGTGTGGGGTATTTAATGACGTATTTTATGTCACTGAGCAAAATGTGAAAATGAAAATTGAATTTGATTTCCAAATTTCATTACCAAATGAGCAATACACTGGTATCACTCATGAAAAAACCTCTACAAATATCTAACACATTGCAAATAACTCTAAATATCTTTATTTTTTACCTATTTTTCTGGTGGGTAGCAGCATCCTGAAAATATGAATCAATTATTTCAAATTGAAATTCTGCCAACGTTGTGCAAATGCAACATTAGTCAGGAAACTATGCTATATAAACTAATGCAAATATTGAAGCAATACCCCCTCATCCCTTTCACCTTAGGTGCATTGACATAAACAGAGTAAAGGCTCAAGGATCAGGGTTATTTTATTTGTGTCAGGATGTTGTTCTATTGCTCCTCCGTAAAAGCTGATAAGAACTTTGCACCAAACTTGAATCTTCTTATGTTGCCTTAAAGGACTAAACTTGTTTGTTCTTCAGAAACATACTAGCATAGGTGTAGAATTGCGTACGGACCGTATGGACGTGTCCATACTAATCTCAAACAATGGCTGAAATGTCCACATCAGTATTAAGGTTGAAGGGAAAAAAAGGCGCCTCATGCGGTACACAAAGGGTTAAATCCTTTGCCACTTCAGCACCGCCTCCCAAATACGTCTTTGAGACAGGTCTGTTTTTTGATTGGCTTAGCTCCCTGTAGGCTGTCGAAGTTGTTTCACTTGCAGGCTTTGCCAGTGTCGACGAGAGGAGGTCGACACTGTTCTCGTGCAACACATGACCGAGGATGTCGGACAAGAAAAAGAATGGTGGAAGGCATTGGAGGCTATTTCACCAAACAAAGTGTAAGTCACCTGAGGAAAATAGTCTCCCCTCATAGGCTACTGTCAGGTGACAGAAGAAGGAACACATCCGTCTCCTTTATCAGACAGCGGTGGAGTGGCAGGGTCACAGCAGCAGGTGAACTTGATACACCCTACACCCCTGCACACTAGTGAATGCCAAAAGAGACAAAAGCTGAGATTGCTGCACAAGCTAGCTAGTTTAGCATTGCTTGTTACCGTGGCACAATGTCTTCACACGCTGTGCAGTGAAAACGGTCCATCAGCGGGCAGCAGCTTCGGTCCTCCACCAGTGTCTACACAGGATCAGGCACAGTATTTGTGTTTTGGCAATGCTCTGAGCCTGACAGGCAAACTGGAGTTACTCATTTAAAATGGAGAAGAAAATACTTTAAGGGTATGAATATCCCTCTGGTCACACCAGTGTGTGTCAAGCAGAGCCGGTTCAGACCTCCATGGGGCCCAAGGCAAAATTCTGCTAAGGGGCCCTCCTTACTGAACCCCAAAATGTTCCACAGTCGCACCTGACACCCAGTGCTTCCACTCATCCCCCCTTTAAGCACTGGATGAAGCTGGCTCATCTGTGCCTGTCCTACATGAAGCTGGCTCTGTCCCTCCACTGGCTGACTGGCTGGAGTCTGTGCTGCTTGTGAGAAACTTAAGCATAGCACCTGTAAAATATAGATAACGCTACTATTAATTCAGCTCCATCAAATTGGCTGCACTTGTTTTACTTTCATATACTTCAAATGTAGGTGATCTAGATTATTATTTAGCCTATTTAGCACTATTGTCATAATATTTCACGACATTTATTTATTCACTAAGATATCTGCATCTGTATTTGCCTGTGGGCTATCCAAGCAAACAAAATTCAATCTTAGTCAATATTTATCCATTACTTAACATTTTGTATAAGTGCAGTTGTAACTACACTACAACTAAAATTATAGAAGCCAGCAGGACGCACACGGAGACCGGGGTTCACCCAGGGCTCACCACCCTGTTAATGTAGGTCAAACACGGACTAGCCCCGCCCCTCCCACTCTCCCACCCGGAGAGGAGAGTTACCTGACTGCTGTTCACGCAGTTCATTGTCATGCTGTTTCTTTGTTCTTTTCTCATTCCCCGAGGGATAACTCCGCTTCATCTTGCTAGGTTGATGCACATGCACCGGGAATCTGCCGTGCGCGAGCAGCGTGACGGACGGTCACGTCGTCACGTTGTTGTTGTTGTTGTTTTGGGTTTTTTTCCACGGGGCCTCTATTAGTTTGCAGGGCTCTACGCAACGTGCGTAGTGTGCGTATTGGGTGTATTGGGTGAACCGGTACTGGTGTCAAGCATGGTAAAACGACATTAATCAGTCTGTGAAGACAGCTCTAATGATTGAATTTAAAGTCATCTGTAGACGAATGTGAGACAGGTGATAAAAAAAGAAGAATTTTCTTTTTCTCACTAACCTTTAATGAATATTGTTAAAATATTAACTTGTACATCGATTCCAGGAAAGTTTTCAGTGGTTGTAAAAGGTCTTGCTCAACTGCTTGTGATTTCTCAATTAGATTTTGTTGGCAGACTTTTCACAACTACACATGCGCACACAAAAAAACTTTTTCCAAGTCAAAATAGTATGGCTGTGCAAATTTCTTAACTCACTTCTGCATTAAAACTCAGAAGTGAGCCCTTCTTCACACACACTGTGGCTTTTCATCATTCACCAAGCATCTTGCAGTCTTGTCACATAAGCAGTCTTCCATTTGTTCAAGGATTCCCTTAAATATGAGAGAGTACAACACCCAAGACGAACTGCAATAACTGTTTTAATATCCTCTGTTGTGTCGGAGCTGGTAGATTTTATGAGCTCTGCTCCACTACCAAATTTTTTGGACCCAGCTCAGTTTAAAAAACCCACAACCTTAAATTATGAAGCCCATTTTAAGGTATTGTAAGAGCTCACTGGGATTTTACAGTGGAGACTGTTCTAAGCTGTGTCCTTGTAAAGGCAGGAATATTATGTGTGTGTGTGTGTGTGTGTGTGTGTGTGTGTGTGTGTGTGTGTGTGAGAGAGAGGATGAGAAAGTATAAATAAACTCCAGTCAAACGGCTCCAGCATCACCATGCAGTGCACATAGGGAACACCTTCAAGCACTTTGTATGATACTCTGATTTCTAAGTAAGGTTTCGTCTTCTCTACTCAAAGCAAGGTAGTAGTATCCCTAAATAAATCTGCCATGTTTATAATAGTGCAAGAATAATTCACAGGAATGCTGTTTTATGCAAACTCAGATATAGATATTTTACAACAATGTACACTGAGTACAGGATGTTTTACACACTCAAGTTTAGGAGAAAAAAATAACACAGACATCACATAATATAAATTCAATAATACACACATTTAATCCTGCAGGAATGGACTTCACTGGACATGAAGCAGAAACTCTGCTCAAACTCAAGCAGTGCTCAAAAATATGTGATTTGATTCTTGTCTCGGAGTTTGTGCTGGCGTCAAAATGTGTTTTGTTGTGATTGCAAACATGGCGCGTGTTTGTTTCCAGACTGCAACGGGTAAGAACATAATCTACATATTTATGACTCTGTTTGATATCATTAATTTTATCTTTGATATATGCATTGGTGTGTGTGTGTTTCTGATTGATGTGCATTATGTTTCATCTCAGCATAAACTGCGACTGAAGATTAAAGGAAAATGGGGATTCAGCAGAAAGTGCTTAGAGTTGGTTCGCACGTAAGCAAGATAAGTGGATACAAAAATGCACACGCACACGCACACACACACACACACACACAGGCAGTGACTGAATCTTTTTCGCGTTTGTTTCATCTGGCTGATCTGTTGATCTGTGTTTGTTTAAAAATCAGAGACACTGCAGATGTCGGATAACCCTTGGCTTCACTCCGTCTCTGCTTCTCAGATTTAAATGAGCTTCATCAGCATGAAATATTTCAGCATCTGTTTGCCAAAGAACATGGGGGCAAATTGAAAAATGATAAATCATGGAGGAACACAAGATCATAAAATCACATTCAATTAATCAACAAGCAATTTATTATTATTTGTCTTTCCTGTCTCCGGTTAAGAATAGAGGTTATTTATCTTAATGTTCTATTTCCACCTCATGCTCTCTTCGTCTCTGTCACTTGTCATCTTAGTAAAATCTGTATGCAGCAGTATCCATCATGCGTAATCTTAGTATGAAATCCTGACTCCAGGGTGGCCATTTGAACCTTATCCAGACAGAACATAAATTGCGTTTTGAATCAGAATCCTAACAGTGCTTGTTATAAATGGGGTTTGACACAATAACAGAATTTTTAGCCACGAGGCAGCATGTTTGACTCACGCAGCCTAAGAAATAGAATTACTTTTTAAATATGTTTACACAATATCCTATTGATTTGTTTGTAATTAAGGGAATGTTTATTATTTTCAGGTATTTAAACATTACAACCGGGCCGTTTAGAACAAATGAACTCAATTTACAATATCAACGACAAGAAGAAAATTGGGCTTCCACTGTGCTGCTGTCACACAATAAACTGGTCCCTGCAAGCTAATATTTCTATGATGAATAATGTCCGTTGTAATGCAACTTTCAGAGGGGTTGGACTGGAAACAAATGAATGAAAGACAAACAGCACCTGGCAGATTGTCAAGAGAGGGAGTCCTCGATGTTTAGTTTTTTTTCGTGCAGAGGCACTCTTCACGGTGACAGTGCTCGAGCTGCCAGAATGCTCTGAAAAGATGTAAAATAAAAGTCTTGCTTTCTAAAACAAAACATAGTAACTAGTGCAGAGATATAAAAAGGTCTCAGATGCATGATACTACTTTAAGTGCAATAAAGAAGGTTTATATATGCATGCCCAGTGTTTTGCTGCTGTGGTAACATCAATGACTCATCAGTGATTTGAGCAAAATGAATACAGGCTTGACACAGTTATACCTCTGACTTCCATCAGCACAACTTTGAAAAGCCTTTTAAGTCTTATAAACTAATCTACATTCAAACCACAAGTGCCCTTTTCTCTTATGGAAACTAGAGTAATAAACTGATTTGAATTGCATTTATATTCTGCTTCTAGTATGAGATTCCCCTCGTGACTATACATTTCAGTGTTACCAGCACTAGTTTTAAATGCATTAACTACCATACATTTAACTGGATTATGTGCAGAGCCCCATGTTTTAATTATATTAAAAGCAAATATTATGTGTCCTTTAAAGACTGTTTATTGTGGCATTTCATTACATTTATGGCCTTTAAATAAAAACAAAAAAGTCGAATATCATCTCACTATCCGTTAGAAACCGTGAATCTCTTGTTCTTCATATGCATATCTAAATGCATGGTTTGAATAACGGGGGTGATAAAAAGACAACACAACAGCAAGACAGAAAACACAACAGCAAGACAGAAAACACAACAGCAAGATAGTAAACGCAACAGCAAGACAGAAAACACAACAGCAAGAGGGAAAACACAACAGCAAGACAGAAAACACAACAGCAAGATAGTAAATGCAACAGCAAGACAGAAAACACAACAGCAAGACAGAAAACACAACAGCAAGATAGTAAACGCAACAGCAAGACAGAAAACACAACAGCAAGAGGGAAAACGCAACAGCAAGACAGAAAACACAACAGCAAGATAGTAAACACAACAGCAAGACAGAAAACACAACAGCAAGACAGAAAACACAACAGCAAGATAGTAAACGCAACAGCAAGACAGAAAACACAACAGCAAGAGGGAAAACACAACAGCAACATAGTAAACACAACAGCAAGTTGGAAAGCACGATTGCAAAATCCAAAACCACAACATTAACCAGAAAACACATCAGAATTTTGCCAACAGGAAATAGTGGGACTTTTGGCAAATATTTTTGACAAGGATCATTGTGTATAACAGTGGGAAATGTGCGGTCCACGCTGACAGAATATTTTACAGAAGAAGAAGCGCTTGAAGTTAGAGGGCCCATTTTCCCCCCTCTGGTTCGAACACAATTGTGTTTGTCCTTCTGGTTTAGTGCTAGCCAGGGGACATTCAGCAGCCACACCGCGGTGATTGGACAGCGTTGGCTGCATATCTACTGTCAATTTCACCACAATAACTGTTTATAAATCACTAACTTCACAAACACACATGTTCGAGCAGGAATCTCATCCAGAATCGGGGAGAATGAGCAGCATCAGCAAACAATATCAACATTTTCCAATTTGCTCAGGTAAATACTGTTATTATGTTATGTTATTTGTCCCCGTCACATAATATTGTTTACTCAAGGTTAGTACTTGTATTTCACTGTCTAACATACACTCTGCTTTATGTTTGTCTTTTACAGATTGTCACAGCATTACATGCATACAGACAATTGTGTTTTGTGACTTGCTGTTTTGTTTGCTGACTTGCTGTAGTGTTTTTAACTTAAACATTTATCCTTCTTGTCTGTAATCGCAAACATTACGATACATTTCCAATATTCATGCCTAGAAGAATCTTTTACCGTTTTTACCTATTGCTTGAACACTATAGACACATGCTTAAACCAAAGTAACATAACTTGTAACATAAAGTTGTTGTTACTATACCTTAAACAAAGTGTAACCATACCCTAAACAAAAGCGCTGCTTTGTACTTTAGATGCAGTTCTGTAACACACTTGCTCCTGCACACTACACACTATTTCATACATAAGACACTCAGTTCAAAAATGAAATCTGAGGGTACCATGGGGAAAACACATCTATTCAAAATACAACACACATTGGTTAATTGAAAATACACAAAGACACACACCTGAAAATACTTACTTATAAAACTGAACACCAATCAGCCAGTTCCAAAAAGGCCTCAGTTAAGCCATTTTTAGAACTTTGCAAGCATGGAGGCAGGGAGAGCTAGAGGCAGAGGCAGAGGAAGACACAGAGAGAGAGGAGGACGTGGTCGAAGAGGCCATGCAAGGACCATTATTTCGGATAAGTCATAATTCATATGTCATAAACCATGGCCTGACTATGAGGGAAGCTGGGCAGAGAGTCCACCCTAATCTAAGCCGTTTCACAGTTTCATCCATAATAAGGACATTCTGACTGGAAAACAGGTATGTCTTCAACTCTCTACTCTACTCAGACTATACCTAGAGTATTTACAGTACTGTACCATATCACATTACTGTATCACATGTACTGTATTGCAGGGTGGCTAATGCTCCTTTTCAAACAAAAGTGGTAGTTTTGTGAAACATACCGTGATAACGTGTTGAGATGTTTCAGTACTGTGTATGGTAAATACAGTAAAGGACAGTATATACAGTACTGTAAAAAAGAAGAAAACAATAACAATTTGTGGTTGCATTTTTCTACAGAATGGCTAGAAGACCTACTGGGGGTGGACGCCAACGCCTGTTCACCCAACAGCAGGAACTTGTCATAGTGAACCTTTGTCAGAGCAAACAATGCAATCCGTCTCCACCAGCTACAGCAACAAATACTTGCAGATAGGCAAGTATTCGACAACATAAATCGAGTAAGCATTACCACTATCAGACGCATCTTGGTAAAGTACAACATGACCATGAAGCAATAATTGGCCAGGGTCCCATTTGAGAGGAACAGTGTCAGGGTCAAAGAACTTCGACATGAATATTTACAGGTAAGTGTTACAGTCCTTTACATTTAAAGTACAGAATGAGTGCAGTCCAGTAACAGCTGAATATGTACCGCTGGGTCAGAACCACATAGATACATTCAGAAAGCTACACAGGTACCTGTGTGGTGGGGTGGGGCGGTTCTGAATGTGTAGTAGTGTAGTTGTGTGCTTTGAGTAAAGCCATCCACAATATGTTGTTTTTGTTACAGAGAATCTTAGACATGGATGGATCTGCCCAGCCTCATGAATGTATTTACATTGTTGAGGCTGGATTCAACCTTAGCAAAAACAGACGATGGGGACGTAATATAATTGGCCAAAGGGCAATTGTGCACGGCGCGGGGGAAATATCACATTGTGTGCTGCCATAAGTCTTCAAGGGCTACTGCACCATCATGTCAAACTGGGTCCATATAATGCGCAACGCATAATTACATTTCTAGGTGCACTTCATGATGCAGTTGTACAGGATAGACCAGAGCAACCCAGGTTTGTTGTTGTCTGGGATAATGTTAGTTTCCATCAGGCTGCACTGGTCCAGGACTGATTCACCAACCATGATCAATTTGAAGTTGTGTACTTGCCCCCTTACTCGCCATTTCTAAATTCTATAGAGGATTTTTTTTCCACTTGGAGATGGCCCGTATATGACTGCCAACCATATGCCCGTATGCCTCTTCTGCAGGCAATGGAACAGGCCTGTGGAGACATTGAGGTAAGGTCAGTCCAGGGATGGATTCGGCACACAAGGGGATATTTTCCCCGATGCTTAGCGAGAGAATTGCTTGTGATGTTGATGAGATCCTGTGGCCAGACCCCAACAGACGGCAGGATCCAGAAGCACACTTGCAAACAATTGTGTTTTTCTGTGTTTACAGTAGTGTATTGTTTGTTTTATTTTTGTTTTCTCTGAACTTACTGTACTGTAAAATACACTACTGTAATGTAATGATTTTGAATGAAGTATTTCATTTTTTGGTTGTTGTGAAAACGTGCCTTCTGTGGAACTGAATAAAATCAGTGTTTTATATAAAGTAGACTAGTGTGTTGCAGCTGATCTGAAAGTGTATTCATATGATGCAAGTGGGTATCATTTTGTCATCAGAGTGGCATTTTGACAAAGGATTGTTAGAATTTGATCACACAATGAGCCAAGTTTTGCAAAACGTGTTCAAGCAACGGGCAAAAACTGTAATACAATGCTGTTGGACAATGTAAGAGGCTATCTAGCTAGATTCGATACACTTTACTTTCTTACCTTCATTATTTCTGAATTACATTGGGTCAAGGGTCTAATGCCAACATGCATCTATGGCTTAGCATTTCAATATAAAGTCAGGTGCAGAGAGATATGTTTTGACATCAGTATAGACAGTGGTGGAAGAAGTACTTAGATCTTTTACTAAGTAAAAGTATCAATACCACAATAAAAATACTTAATGACAAGTAAAAGTCCTGCATTTAAAATCCTACTTGAGTTATAAAGGTAGTAGTACAGTATGAGGTTAGTAGTATGAAGTTTTTAACTAAAAGTACTCATTTTGCTGTAAGTCATGCTGTGGCTAATACATTAAATACATTTAACAGAGAAAGTATTTAATACTTAGGACTCAGTGCATGCAGCATTTTATCTTTGTAGGTGCCTGAGGTGGAGTTAGTTTGATCTGCTTTGAAAGATTCACATGTTAAATCTGAGGGGTCGTGAAATGATAGATTGGGTAGAAAAGAAGAAAAAACTAAGTTCTGCTACATATATTTGGATACATTTTTCAAAATTATTATTTGCATTTACACCCAAAGGCCTGCTACAGCCACAGTTACACAATGTTTTTTGTTAACCCTCCTGTGGTGTTCGGGGCAAATCTGACCGATTTACAACTTCATAAAATCCTGATTGCCTCAAGGCCTTATGATATCCTCCACACTAGGCATTTGAATATATAAAATTGCTGATCACCACTTTCATTGAATTTTGAGTGGCCTAATCAACTTTGTAACACCTGTGGTGTTACCAGTCAAAATTGACCAGCATAGGAAATTAATGGGTAATACTAGATTATGTTCATTCATTTGATGGAAAACATCCCCATGCACACCCACAAACGTTTTTTGTGGTAATGTAAGAGCACTTAAACCAGACCAAATCAAATTCAAATTTGACCAGGAACACCAAAGTAAGGGGGGAGAAACGAACATAATACACAGGTTAAAGCATTTAATTAATTGATTGCTGTCTGGGTGTTAAGAGGTTTTCTACATCTAGAATAATTCATCAACCCTAGTTGGATCCACACCTGGATTATGTCAAAAATGCAATTTCATCAAACTTCTCCGAGCTTCTTAAAAGTCGACAGTTTGTTGATACAGGGTTTTCTGCCAACACCAGCTATAGTATACTTTTGATCATAGATTGCACTCTCTAAAACATCAAATTTCCTTGACAAAATACACAGAATTTGAGGATAACCTTTAATTTCTGTATTAAAAATGTAATACTACAGCTATATAGCTTCAACTCAACGCATGTTCTTCAAGTAAAATAAATATAGTCTCTGACACATTTGAATAGTGAAAAACTGCATTAACTCTGTACCTTATCTGATCTGATACTCTCCTCTGTCTGTACTGTCCTCGACATAATGTTAAAAAGGCTCCACATTCATAACAGAGTGCGTACAGATGAGCTAGACCAGTGGTTTTCTAAACTGTGTGCCCCACAGTGGTGTGTTTTGGGAGCTGGCTAGGTATAAATTACATCACTATAATCAGTGACAAAAAGGGATTCAGATTTTTACATAATTAAAAGTGGTAACACAACAGTGTAAAAATACTTTGTTACGAGTAAGTAAAGTCTAGCATTTAAAATTGTACTTTAGTAAAAGTAGCCTGCATAAGTATTATGTATAACAGGGTTATACAATACCAAAAGTAAGTATTCATTTTGCAGAGTGGCTCAGTTCAGAGAAATACATATTATATTGTTAGTGATGCCTTCATGTATAAGCATCACTAATGTAATAGCTGGGAAAGTTGGAACTAATTTGATCTGCTTTATTTACTGCTGGTGGTTCAGTCTATAACAATATATCACACTTTATAAGTTAATTTATATCTTGTATCAACAATCTAAATCTGCAAAGTATCCAATTACTAAAGCTGTCAAATACATATGTCGGTTCAATTTAAAACTACCAAAGCACCCAGGCATAAACACAGTAATGTAGTTTATGCTGTTCAATGCAGCCAGCAATGTACAGATTTGTACATTGGGGAGACAAAACAACCTCTCCATGAACAAATGGCACAACACAAGAGGACAACAATATGGGATGGGGGGGTGCTCAAACAATCTACAGGGGCCAGAATCAACTAAATTTAAAGTTGTTTGTAGAAGTGTCTGCCTGCGAACACATAATGTCAATGTGATAGCACCATATCTGCAAGATGCAGTCACAAAACTTTACAGGTGTGCAGATGAGGTCAAAATGATGGGTGAATTTGAAGATGGGTGTGCGCTGACCCATGGTTACTGAGAATACATATTTCTGCTATGGTGGAAAGTAAAAGGGCACAATGAGAGTCACATGATATTTTTGCAATGGCTCCATATCTGAAAATGTTCAGGGCCCCAAACTGTACAACTGTCCCAAATTTCATATTTCTGTGAAGAAGTAAAAGGTTTTTTGACATATCACCCAGACTATCTTGTTTTGTTAACACAAGGTACCTGAACTCACCACTGTTACATGCAAGGCAAGGTCCATGCGTGTGTGTTGTGTTTTTCTTCCTGTTTTCTCCCCCCCTTCCTTTGCTTTCAGGTGATCAAACTGATGAGCTTCCACCTGTGAGCTCCTGATCAGGCTGCTTATTGGCTCCCTCAGTTTGGAGTTGGCCTATCAGTGTTCGGAGCCATGAATAAAAGGGCCAGCCAACTGAGTTCACGAGAGGATTCCTTCGCTATGTTCTTTGTCTGCCTGTCATCTGTGTGCGCGAACAGACCAGTAAAACCTTTGGGGTATGTGGTGGGAGATTGTGGGCAGTTAGGTGAGTTGGTGGTACCCTGTACATTGCACACACCGGTAGTTAATTTTTGTCTAGAGACAATAGGTTCATTGGTTGGTGCCACCCTTGTATCTGTTTTTTAGAAGATTTTTCTTTACACAAGCCAGTTAGGCTTTTGTTTGTTTTTGGTTCTTTAAAGACAGAGTGTAGATAATTATTTTATTTTATTTGGCACAACCACCTTGCCCCGTCTCCCCCACATTTTGTGTACCTCTGCTTTTGTTAACCAATAAATCAATCAAAATTGTCACTTCTCCTTTGACTCCTCAATCTCTGGTTGTCGCGTTGTGTTCATGTATTGTGGACGACTTCCACAATACATGAACACAACGTGACGTAACAACCACTAACTATTAATCTGAACAATTAATGATGTAGTACATGGTATCATTGTAATCCTTGATCATCAAAACATGGGGGTAGACATCCCCTTGTCTGTGCTATCATGTATGGTTCAGGAGATATGATGCAAAATACATAATTCAGTTATGGTGGAATTTAAAAAGGCCACCATGGCTACCACGTGGTGTTTTTGTGATGGTGCCATCTCTATAAATGTTCAGGGCCCCAAACTGTACCAAGTGTCAAGCTTTTATTTATATTATAAAGTGAACGCTTTTGTGCATCTAAAGAGTCCTCTACTTCATTAACCTGAGCTTGAGGAGACAGAGGTGCTCTCACATCCTGACTCATCTGCTGCTACCACAACAAGATTCAGATGTTCCTGCACTTCCTTGTACTTAACCTGTGCCTCTTTTCCTTAATTTGTCTTCCTTTTTTGATGCTTCTTATTTCCATAGCCTTCAGGTCTTGAATTAGATAGCTAGCTACCACAAGATGCCAACAATGAAAAGCCTTGGTGCTTTCTCTTTTCCACTTTCTTTCTCTCTTGCACACTCCAACGTGTGCCCAGTAGTGTAAAGTAGATCTGCTGCTTGAATGACACAAAGTAAACCCAAATAATACTTGTATCTAATTAATAACACTATATTATTTTCAATGAATAGATCTAGGGTTACGTTTTTATTATATTTCTTTTTTTTTTTATAGATCAGTGGCCATTAATGAAACACTCAGCACTGTAGCCTCAGACACCCTGGCCGAACAATGCCTATGCATATGTACAGTATGGCACATTGTCTGCAACACGCAGGTGTGTTGATTGCTGCTCATTATTGTGAAGTCATTCTAAACTGGAACTTGGGCAGATGTGTATGCCACAGCACACTAGAGGAAGGGAGAAGGGAACCATCTGTCATTGAGATATTAGTTTTCCCAGGGGTCATAGCCAAATGTAACATTTGGGCTCTGCTTATTACTTATAAATATAATTGCTCCATGATTGATAACACACTCTGCTTGGACCCTGGAGGTCTAAGGTCCAAGATGACTGTCCCACTCATTCCTTCTGAAGTCAACCCTTGAGGATTATAAAGCAAACTTATTTCCAGTGAGTCCCATGCAGGTACACACTAATGCAATAATGGTGATGGATGGAAGCAAGTGAGGTTAATTGGTAACCCAATTTGCTGCTAATGGCTTGCGTTTGCTTTGGATGGCCTTGTACCTGTGTACCGGAGCTAACTAACATTATACCAGACTTGCATAAAATGTTGACACACACATCTTGTGTTCGTGTGAAGCTCCAAATTAAAGTAGCACAAAACTTAAACATTAACCTGCAGCTCACGAAAGGGAGCTGAGTTTGAGGTTTCACGACTGTGGCTTGGGACGCTGATGTTTTATCAGTAACAAACACCTACAGTATGTCGCTGGTAGTGAAGTGAATGGCAGCAGGTGGTGCACATAGCACCCTTAGGCATATGCTCGCACCAGAGGCAATTAATTACTGTGCCTTCACCATAACTATTAGGAACTGTCTAATGAAACCAGGATTCAGATGTATATCTGCTGAGTGTGCGTGTGTGAGTAGTGTGTGTGTGCAAAATCTGTCGTAGTCTTATCTTAATGCATGTAGACTGGTGGTCTGATGGGAGGACCCATAAAAACAAAGAGATTAATGAATAATGCAGGAATTGTGCTCACAAACACACACACACACACACACACACACACACACACACACACACACAGGCTTGGTAATAACACACACCCTCACAAAAAAATACATCAGGAGTCCCCAGTGTGTGTTTGACTGAATGTATGTGTGCATGTGTGTGAGACTGAGGCTGAGAGAGTTTATGTGAAGGGTCCGTTGAAGGGTCCACATTTTCCCCAAAGGGCACTGGGATGTTTTTTAATGTGTGTTACTATGGAAATAAAAAGGATCTAAGTATAGAGGGTGGGCATCAGGTAGCAGTAGAGAGGAGCCTCTCCACTGAATATTAATGACAGACATACAGTGCAGAACGATGTGTCTCTGTGTCTGTGACTTTGTCAAATATCAGCGTGATATCACAACAGCAGGCTGGCTTCACCGCCACAGGCTTGGAACAGTGGCACCATGAAGAAGTGGAATTTTCTGTCATTTGTTTTGGATTCATACGTTACTGTGAAGGATCCATTTTTAGGTTACATTCCCCAACTCCACAGTGCATAGCAAGTTGGGGGATATATCTGAGGAGGTTAAGGTATTGCAACTGTGTTTCAACTATGTGGGGTTGTTTTTAGGTTTATTGTATACATGTAACTTTTGTCTTTACAACAATAAGGCATTTTAGTTGTAAAAGTTTTAGAGAACCAATTTATGGTGGACATGTGACTCAAGTAATTTGGTCCAAGTCTCAAGCAAGAATACAGCAGTCTTACCTGAAGTATCCAGCCTTGATAAAAAAGAAAAGACAATGTATTGGTACCTGTCAAATAATGATGTTATTGGCAATTTAGTCTAACCTATTCGTATAGGTATGAAAATAGATTACATTTGCATTATAATTATTGGTGTTTGATTAAATAAATGTAATCAAACAAAGGAAAAACAATCAAACAGATCTACCTGCCCATCACTTTTAAACTGTGAAATACTGACAGCCAGAAAAAAAACTAATAAAAACAACTTAAACCATCAAAATACACACAGACAAGTCATTCAAGCCATCATGTGACAAGTCACAAGTCTTTGAATTTCAAATCCTAACAGAGTCTCAGGTCATTTATGCAAGTCAAGACAATGACTCAAGGACAACTTGCGTCGTCACAATGACTCAAGATTAATTTATTTACCATTTTACAGCAGGGTTGCAAAACAGAACTGATTTTGAGTCCCTTTAGGCTCGAGTCTGAGGAATTAAACTGTTACTAGATAATACTGTATCTTTTGCCAAATGGCAGCAAGGTGAACAGACTGTGGCTGGGGTGGCTGTTTTATTTTAGTATCCTTTGGGCTCTGTGCAGATATCTCACATATCGCACCTCACTTGCTCACTTTCCTGCACGCCAGGTCCTTATTTGTCCTGTTTGGGTACGAGTAGATTTGCTTTCAGCTCTGAGTGTCTGCACACGGCCACGATTAGTGATAATTACCCTCTCCTCCATTGTTATTCATGTATGTTCGGACAACAGAAACATTAACATCTTGACGTCAGTGTGAATGTTAACAGCGATAGGCTTTCGTGACACAGCATCCCGCGAAAATCTCACTTTACACAAATTTCATGTGATTCTTGTCATTCGGGCAGCATCACTTGCTCCACCTGGCACAAATAGACAAGTTTGCGTGTTTTCATTGACTTTGTATGTAATTTAGATGCAGGAATAATTTGCATTGTGTTGAGTCCGAACACATGATTACACTAAAAAAATAAGATCAAATCATTTCTCAAATACTTTGGTGATGAAGAGGTTTGACTATATTTATGTTTCCCATATTGCACATCGTCTCCAGAAAATCAGCATCAGGTATTATGACGCTTGTCTGTCAGGAGCGAAGGAAGAAAGGAATCAGGGAGTCAAGGTGCCAAAAGGTCTGCAGAGGGAAGGATATTTGGGTGGCTGGATGAGTCCCTTGCTTGTTTCCTGTCATCAACACTGGTTTCTTTTAACCATGACCATAGTCATAACTTAAACATAGCAAAATTGTAACTGTTGTATAATTTATCATTACAACAAAGGTTCCATAACCTTAATTAAGTAGTCTTTTTAACCCAAAACCAATTTTTGATCATTTTTAGTACATTTTTCAATTAAAATGTGCAGAAAAATGCTGTTATATGTTCAATGTCCATTGAAACACACACCTAGAAGAACTATGTATGTGTGTATGTACCTAGAAGTACTTACCTTTCAGTGTGCTTCTGTCCATAACACAGTTTTCTTTAGTACAAATGTATGGATAGTATTAATCAGTGGATATTAAACATGCTTTTAACAGTGGAGATTTTTCCCTTTGATACTGTACATCCAACAGAAGCACATGATATTATGATACTGGGAAACTGTACATTCACAGGAATAAACAAAATTATAAATTAGGTGTGATCACGGCTTTAGGAAGGAGAAGCATCAGGACTGCTGCTGTGACTCCAAGGCACAACACGCCACAATATGATAGGCAGGTTGGAGGGAACACAAAAAAACAACAAACTTAACTGAAAAGAGTGAAGCATGTACAGTACATAGTGCTTGTCTATAAAAGGTATAGTTGTGTCCTAGTTCCTGGACATTGGTTAGATTAGAGGAAATTACTTTCAAAAAGAGGCTTTAAACTTACAACAGCAGAGTACAGAAATATGTACTACACAAGCTAATTAAGCAAATCACACAAGAGGGACTGATGTACTGGATATCAGCACGGCTGTGAGTTGGGTGAAGGCCGGGGGCTGCAGGTCGAGTGCTAAAGTTAATCACAGCCGTGCTGATATTTAGTACAACATAACGACCTCGAGGCTGATACTGCTTTTATACAACAGTTCTACACGCACTGTGTTTTAGCTGACAGTAATTACCGACAACAGATTATGACTTGTTAATCATGTATTAGGCTCTGCCAGCACAAATAGTGCCACAACTGGACTGGACTATTGCCAATCAAATGCAATGTTATATTATCTGGATCACTAGCACCAGCAAGCAGAGAAATTCTTGACAGTCACTTTGGAGGCAACAGCTTGCGCAGACAGGAGGCTCAGTTGCTTCCTGCTCGCCATGGATGGTCTCCAGTGACTTTTAAGCGACCTTTCAGATCTGAGAGACATACAAGTTTTTAAGATATATTTTGTTTACATTCCGCAACTCATAAACACAATTCACAAGATTTCCTCGCACATCAAACCCTACAATTCTTCCCGTCTGTCTCCAATGGGTCTCATTGATTTTTGTTTCTTTATTGAAAGCTATGGTAAAATACTTTTTTTAGCGTATTGTTTTGTCTTTCCCTGCCCTTCTAAGCTTGTTCGCAAACACCTTTGATGTGCTGATGTGAATTCTGGGTCCTGCATTAAATTCCAGAGGTTTGTTGATATAACGTTTACACCAGCCTGGAGCACAAGGTAGCTGCTGATGCTGTAGAGCTTCCCTTTAGTTGTCCAGATGGATCCATATAACTGCCTCAAGAATGTATTCAGATCAATCTTCTTAACGGACTAGAAGTTACCGGTTATATTGTTGGGACTGAAGTCTGAAAGCAGTTCAAAACCCATGTTCTCTGCCTTACAGTGTGAGCTTCATTTTGCTCCTGCACACCTGGAGATTTTCGCTTTAGTATCTCAGTTTCTTTCTTTTCAACTCTGAGGACCAGTCATAATTTTACTCAAACGTGTGGAAATATATCCATCTATCCATCCATGTCATTCTCCATGATGGAATGCCGCTTGTCCAATCAAATTACTTATGATAATTTTAGGACATCACAAATCAGGTTATAATCAGAAGAACTAGGGAGAGAGATGGCTTACCAGAAAATGATGCAGCACTTACTGAGATGTTTTTACCTTTTAATATGAAAGGATAAAAGAGGATAAAGAGCATGTAACACAAACAAGGTGTTAGGCATAAAACTGAAGCATGATTCAGGATGAAAACAGGATCATTGTTGTATTTTTAAAAAGGTACATTTAGTGCCTTACTTGGGCTTGGCAGAATGGTAATATGTTGGAGACAGCATTGTTTCAGTAAAATTTGGATATGAAATATGAACATGCCATACAAACACAGACAGTTTCATCTATATGGTATTAACATAATGTAATAACAAGGATAACTTTACCAGCATGCCCCCATTCTAATCCCATATCTAAGGTGATATAACCAAAGATGTATTATAGAACTCAATACTGGACCCAAAGATGGTGCCAAGTCAGGCCAATGTTAAATGTTTCCAGCTCCTGGGTTTACATCCTGGGTATGCAGCCTACTGCACATGCACAGAAGTGTTTCTGCCCGCCCAACCCATATACTTTATATTGTGATGACATCAGAGATTTTTAGATCACTTCTCTCTGATCCAGAAAAGTTCTACAAATATAAAACCACCATAGATAGAATATTCATAATAGAAGGAGTTCTAATTGACCTTATTTCCTGTTCAAGGTGTCCTGTCAACAGTTTTATAATGGTGGTCTATGGGGAAAATGTTTATTGCGCCGCAGGGGACTTTTCTGCTGCAATTGCCTTGGGCAAGGCTGAGCAACACCACCATCGTATCCAGGTCTAATAATACATTCATGGATAAAACTGACTGCACGCTTAGCCGTTCTCCCCTACATTTCTGTGTGGGATATGTATCGTGGTATCTGGCAACTCAACTGTGAGGCAGGGGTGAGCATGCGGCGCGCAAACAACTTTGCCTGACGTGCGTCATTCATCACTTTTTGCTCGCTCAAGCCCTCCGCTCCTCTGCCCAGTTTGCTACAGAAAATGGATGAGACAGGTTCCAAGACAAAGAAATGCACTTACAAATGTTTTTTAACTTGATGCAAACATGCAAGACACTTTAATGACATTTGCCTTCATGTCACTTGCTTGCCCTCTTGTCTCCACCCTTACTTTAATCCTGCATCATTTTATCCTTCCTCTCTTTTCATTTTGAAGGTCTACCTCGCAATGATGGCTAGTCGACACGCACACAAACACACGCAATGTTTGCACTTGTGTTGTGGGTAGGTCATTTGCAAGTACCCCAGAATAGTGCAAAGGCTTGAAAACTTTGCCATCCTCCAGACCTTTTTAATAACAAGTATTGCTCTTATTACAGCACCATGCAGATCGCTTAATCATTAATCATTAATCATTAATCACCAAAACTTGGTACGCCCAGTGTTGATAGTTAGCAACACTGGGCATACATTTTCATTGGAAAGTTGCAACAACCTGCTTGATGCTACTAGTGTTTAAATATGTGAGTGGCTGTTTTAAATGAAAGCTTGGAAATCGAGTCAAGATTTAACTTACTCTCATTAGGGTTTTCATAAACTATTTTTAAAATGCTATAATCTCACTTATTTAAAATTGAAGGGAATCTTTGATTTCAAAATGTTTTTAATGAAAGCTATTTTAAAGACTGTGGTGTGGCACTTACATGTAAGGGGTACAGAGGATTGAGACCCTGGAATAAACTCGGTATTGTTTAGTCTGTGTATTTTGAGAAACGATTGATAGTCAATAGTTAAGTTAATCATTTAGAATACAATCAAAGACCAAGAGAACTACCCTGGACAAACAATGGGGATCAGTGATTGCTTGTTAAGTACACACATTCACAACTCATTCACATTCGTGTCTGGCAGCTGATTGGTTGACTGAAAGTACTGCTGCTGCTCTACTCCACTCATTTAACACAGTGGCCATAAGACACCACAGACACTAAATAATATGGCAACAGGTGCTAACCTGAAGGGAGAGAACTTAGGGTCACCTAAAAAAGTTGCATGTTTGATTAATATTCTGCGTATTAACAACATCACACATATTATATGTAGCCATGCCATACAGTTGATTTACTGAGGAAAGTTTCTCAACAAAAGTATCCCAACTTCTGTTAAGGGTCTGCACTTCAGAGTGAAGTTCTCTTGTACAAACAGACTGAGCTATACACAATTATATGCTTCTGTACTCACAGGCAGCTTGTGTTCCAGTTAAATGAAAGTCAATGTACACACCAGCATTTTAAGTTTTAGACTAAAATGCCAACTATTTTTAGACTTTATAGAGAGGGCTGACAAAGAACTGCTGTGGCAATGCCCAGCTTCACAGCTGCTAAGTACAATCAAATTCTTCGACTGTTGGGCACTGAACAGCTCCACTGAAGCGGTCAAGGGAGTTCAGCAGTTTGCTTAAAAGCAGCACAACAAGATATTATTGCGAGTTTCATTTCCCTGTCAGCCCAGTAACTTAAATATAAGTCTTCAGAGAGAAATAAATCTGTTGTTGTTCTAAAATAACATATTTACTGGGCAGGTATGCCACTCTGATAAATTCGCCAGTGTACCAGTGTGCATACTTACTTTGCCTATAAGTGGAACTGGAAAACCACTGACACACATACACCAGCCGGCACCTCGTGACCGAGTCCATCTCGTCATTGTCTTTCCCTTGTCTCTGACCCTCATGGATCCTTCCACAAATCTGGACATGAATGCTGGCATCGTGGTCAGGATGTGTGGACTCAGTGCCAGTCTCCAGTGCTACAACAATAACATGCCAACATGAATTTGTTATCATTCAAAGAGCAGCCATGACGTGACCTGGCCCTGAAGAGCCGCTGATACTGAAACACATTCATTTGTTTTTCAGTAAACATCCACAGGAGAGTATGATGTGTCTTGGCCAACACTTTCCATGTATCTATGCCACAATGAAAAGTCTGCCCCTCTGTCTGACTAATATACTTTGTCCTTAGAAAGATGATGGATGGAAAAATGACCCAATGTTTTCCATTTGTTACATCACTACTGTTATATAATAAAGCAGAAATAGAATCACTGACGGAAAGAACAAACAAATGAAATAATAAATTAAAGTACGAACATGTCCTTCTTAATTGAAACGGGTTTTGAGTCTCAGGCCAGTGAATGAGTCATGTAACAATAAAGATAAGACTTCCTCTTAATTTATCTGCAAAACAAATTAGATGTCATTTTTTCCTCTGCATTTTCTCTGTTCTGCTCTGTCTTTCTCCCCCCTCTCTCTGTCATTAAAAGACAGGTGTCAGTCCCTCTGTTTGTGTCTGTACCTGCAACAGGCTCATAAATATTGGTTTTACTTTCTTTCGACTTGTTTGTTTGGCCTACATACCCTGGACAGCTGCAGATGCTCTTTTCTTTGGAGTGATTATCAATCTGAGAAATGACTCTCACGCTGATCTCTTTTCAAATACTCTTGAAATGAGCCTCCTGCTTGGTTTACCATACATTAGACTGCCTCATTATTTCAATAGATCCTCGCTGTGTATTCTCCACTCACACATGGACAGAAAAAGCACTTGTGCAGAAACAAAAAGGCTTGGCCTGACAGATATTTTTTGTGCTGCATTTTCTGAAATTCCAGCATTTGTTTCAAGGTTTCCTCTGATCTCTCTCAAATTATTATTATTTTTTTCCCGTTGTTTACCTTTCCGGTCTATGCCTTAAGATTGTCTGACAATGTAATGAAATAGCAGCATAGCACATAACAGGTTTAACTGAGGGATCAAAGTCCAAGACACGTGGACTCATGTCTCTCAGAATGGCTTTGCATCTTTTCATTAGCAATGGCACTATCACTCCTCTTTCAATCCAATATCAATAGGCCTATTAACTGCTAAAGATCAAACTCCTCTCACCAAAAGCAATTACTTAATATGTCGACATAAGTCAGGCCATGTTCAGACTGTCATAAGGTCTGCATGAAAACACAGTGCCAACATACAGTGTCCCGACAGAAATATTGGGTTGCGCATCACAAAAGTTTAACCCGGCTCCACTTTTACTACAACACAATGCAATGTCTTCAAGAAACCCATTGCATTGACCCAATATTTATATGCAAGTGTATGTTTCTGGTAGATAGCTTAAAGGTGTAACATGGCCACCTGTTGGCCACCAGGTACAAAACAATAAGGGGCAGCATAAATCCACTTACGGCTAGAGTTGTAACTTTTCCCATATCACTAAGTATGCCATCGTACGATTTTGATTTGATTAAATTCAGGGGCCTGCAATCGTTTTTAGGTGATATCATCTGCCCATTTGACACTATCAGTTACAGAAGAAGTTGCTACCGCTTTCTTTTCTGCTATTGGCCATAAAAAAACAACACATAAGTAAATATTTGTGAACAGTTTAGTGTTGTAGAATTTACTTTAAACTGACTCCACCACCACACATGAAACTTGGCTTAACAACAAGAACAGTTAACAAAAGTATAAAATTAATCAAAGAGACTTTTTTTGAAGACTTTTTTTGCTAGCCATCATTATTAGCTTAAGTCTATGGTATTTTACATTGTATAAATTAGCCTAGCGGCTTGTAGAGTTTGCTACTCATAGTTAGTAACAAATTGCACCAATTATTTAGTAATACTTTTTCTTACTCATCGCTGGTTTAAGTCACTGCATCTCCTGACAGAACACCAAGGCTGAATTTCTGCTTGCAAGCAGCAGCTAATATTGCCGTATAGAGAGCAACAAGTTAGTAGGCTGCTGAGTGAGATGCCCTGTTTGTCTGTTGAATTCATAGTTTCTCTAACATCCAAAATATTTCCACACTGATTTTTTTTCCCAAGAGGAGAGCAAATATGCTCATTGTCTTGTTCTTGGCTGTTTGCTAATAATTGTCTGGTACTAGCAATGTTTGAAGCCTAATTTCTGCTCACTATAAGCTTTACTGTTTAGCCATACCAACTAGCTTCCATTAGCTAGTTACCCATGTAACTAAGTGGCACTAAACGCAGAGTGGCCAAGAGGGTACAGCTTAACTGGGCTCAGTAGCCTGCCATTGGACACGACTGGACACCAGACTGGAATCAGACAGCCTCCAAGACTGATGGATGCCAGTTTGATGACAATGGCAATTTGGGATGCATAGATCCAAGGATGTTTTATAACTGGACAGTGTTGGAGGAGGAGCCCCATTTATTTCTATGAAAGCTGCTCAGTGGTGTTTTGAAGCTAAAAAAACTCGACATCCCGGCTGTGAAAATACCTGGATCACCGACCGAGCAGGCTAACTTCTAGTTTAGCGGCCGGCTAACTTATAGTGGGATAAAATAATTTAATCGTGTGGCTCTTCTAGACTTTCCAAATGTTATTGGATCATAGAGCTGGGTCCTGATAGGGGCGATCTGAGACATAAGATGGTGCAAATTCTGTCTCCAAGAACACATCCCTGTTGTAAGGTTGAATCCCTGTCACCGGAAGGCTGGCCTGAATATTCAGTGGGGTTGCAGCCAGAGGATAGGCAATTGCCACAATCCCAGGGATGTCATAGAAATTGAGTGTTTTACCTGGGTTGTTCCTCATCCAGGAATCAGAGACAGAGTTTGCATGCTTTTTAAGTGGCCCATAAACACTTATGTTTATGGGTACTGTTCCCTGTGGCTGAGACTGCGCAACAAGCGTTACCAGGGTATCCCTTTCACCAGATGTCAGTGACCCCACCTGCTTGAACCCATGCCTGGCTACCAATCTGTCTGGTTTCTGTACCGTTGTCACACCAGTTTCATCCATGTACCAGATATCTCCTGGTCTCAGGGAATCTCTGGTTAACACTTTCTCCATTCTCATTGCCATTCTCCTTGTTAAAGGCACAAGCTCTGGCGAGGCTAATTGCCTCTGATTTTCTGAGAGAGAGTGAAGGGTGCCGCTTTAGGAAGCCTGTAAACCAGTCACCGCTGGCTTTTTCTTTGTCGGACCAAGCTTGCGGAAATTGCATGTCCTGTGCCACTGCAAATTCATATGCCAGCTTTCTCACCTCAGTTGGAGACAAACCAAAATAGATGTCAGCTGATCTCATAATATACTTCTCAAGCTGCAGTTCCAACTCTGAGCTAAAAACCTGCTGTGGTGATTTGTACCCAACCACTGTAGTTGGGACAGCTGTCGGACTCTGTATTTCAGCTGGGGTGAACGTCTTGCAGTACCGAGCCAAGGTACGGTAGTTGACATTAAAGTCCTTTGCTGTATTCCTGATTGATTTATTAGCTAGGCTCACCTGCCTGACTGCCCTCAGCATCACATCAGGTGCTGCACTGCCATGTTCTTTCACCTGTTTTTCTTTTGTAATTCCTGACCATGTCTTCTCGCTTTCTCCTCTCCTTTAAACCACCCTTTTTTCTGTAAAAATAATGTCAAAATTTCATGATGACAACTGTTGATTAGCAGACTCTCTATGTTAATTTCAATCCTTTTTGAAACTTGTTATTCTGGGCTAAGTTGTCACGCGTGACAACTTACCCAAAAGTGACTGAGACATGTTGCCCCAAACTACCATGTTTGCTAACACTAGCTCTAGCTTAAAGTTAGCTTAAAACAGGACAATGACTGAGGTATGACAAGATGCCTTAATCTCTCCTCTAACAAGTCCACATGTATCATAGTTAGGATTTTTATCTGAACAAAGCTTATTTTGAAATATTTAAAGTTGATATTTTTTACTTTGGGTTGTGCAAAATGGTTACTTGGTGCTCATCTCAGCTCACAATGTGCTATCCTCTTCACAGACAGGACATGACACCTGACCATGTAAAGGGAGAAAAGTAGTATTCCACTTTAGTTGCGCCCCCTGGTGGAGAAGATAATTGGAATGTGACAACTTACCGGTGTGACAACAAGCCCCAGTTTTTCATCGGTCCCTGGGTTAGCGGTCAAGCCTGTCCCCGCCCCTCGGTCGGAGGTCCAGCTGAGTCCTGTCCCTGCCAGCGACTCTCTGTCGGCTCCCAGGCCGACAGACGCCCACAGCCCATGCCTGCGCCTTCGCCGCCGGCCTCCAGGCACCCACAGCCTTCGCCCCCGCCGCCGACCTCCTGAGGCTTCGTTTGGACTTAGCGACGATGTTCACCCCACTTTAATAACAAACTAACCTTGACCATGCATGCAGTATTTAGCTTCAGACACTCTAACAGCTATTGTTTACGCTCTGTATTTTTCCTCTCTCACCAGTATGCAGCCTAAAATAACATAAATCAACAGTGTAGGCTACTCCAATGACTTTTAATGTTATTTCTTTATATGTCATTAATTTAGATCACATTAGATCTGGCATAGTGTTTTATGTTTAATTTCTGTTTAAACCTTCTTTTTTGTTTAACATTTATTTGGTTTAAGGCTATGTTAACCTCGGTCTTCATACATGATAAAATCAGAACTTGGAGGGAAACCTTAATTATTGTCTCTGTACTGTACTGTGTTACCAACTCCGTTCTGTTTGCTATGTTAGCTGAAAACAACTTGGAAACAATATTTTTATATGAAGATTTATTCTCAAAGTAAGTTTGAATGTTGGATAAATTTAGTGTTGATCTATTTATCCCAGCATGTTAAAACAAAACTCTGCATTTCATCTGACATGTGCTTGTTTTACACATAAATCCTTTGGTGAATGTAAAACATCTTTGTGGATCGATGCAGTGAACACTGGTAAATCAGTTTGTTTGAAAAGTCAGGGTCAAACAAACTAACCGATCGCCCTTCTCTTTTTCAAAATAAACAGAACACATGAAGTGAATTGGACATGTTAACTTTAAACCCAAAATCTAGACAAGTTTACAAGACAAACTGGTATGTCAATGTCTCTGAGCAGAGAAATATGACACCATCTTCAGTTCTGTCTTTGTTTGTGTGGATAACCACATACGTATGCATGTTTGTGATGAAAAAGATTAGAGAATGGTCTACAGATTACACGCCATCATTGTTTCATATAAAGGCAAACCCAGCAAGGGATGCACAAAAGGTGCTCAAATCCTGTTGTGGTAAAAGGAGTGCAAGATATATTGAGGGTGCAATTAAATCCGGATGAACCCTGTGCTCTTTAAATCATCGTCATATCAGTTTGTGTGTGTGTGTGTGTGTGTTTAAATGTATTGTCCTCTCTCACAGACATACACATTCCCATGTCTGCACAAGACAACATTTTCTAAGCAAAACAGCAAAGAGCCTTAAATGCTTGCACATGTGTGTGTGTGTGTGTGTGTGTGTGTGTGTGTGTGTGTGTGTGATATATGTGGAGGAGGAGGCAGCACTTTTTGGTCTGCTGGTATTGAACATAGGTTATCAATAAAGGCAGAAAAAGTAAGTTCTGTGTCCATGTCTTTGATATATGTGCGCTTTCTAACCTCTGCCCCTGATACCCTGCTGCCTCTATCCCAATGAGCATTGATTCAACTAAATTATTTATCTCTCTCTCGCGCTCTCTCTCACTCTCACATACACACACACACACACACACACACACACACACACACACACACACACGCACACACACATACACCCACACAGAGCAAGAGAGAACTATAAATACAAAAATATATTCTATAAAGGTAGACTACTACTTAGCACAGATGAGGCTTTCTCAGAGGTTCCCTGCAGATAAGCCCTTAAGGTGCAAGACTTTTAAAGAGCTGTCCTGATGCAAACTGCTATTTTCAATCCTATTCCAAAAATGTATGATAACGCAATTTTGGAGTTTCTAACGGTGTTACCCTTGCATTTTAATACAGAAACACGGCAGAGGAAAAGCAGACACAGACAGCACAATATGAGAGATCCCCCTGTAATGGTTAAGGGCAAGCCTAACAAATACATTTTTTTCAGTTGTAGGTTTTCATCTGGCTCCCGGTATTATCTCCCATTGAGTTTGTGTGACTTCAGAGCTGACAAAATCTTTCCCTCTGCAGCTGCTTCAAGTTCAAACCAGGACTTGAAACCCGTAGTGCAGAATCCTGGCTTTGATGCATTAACAAACAGCACTACATGGGGAGTATGGTATCAGCAGATGTTGTAAACATGATGGAGCAACAATGGCAGCGAACATAAAGGGGATTTAAACTGGAGAGAGAACAGCTTTGTCTGAGGGAGGGAGAATGATCTCTTCTTTTTTTCGCAGTTTAGTGTAATATGGATGCACCGATTATTAGTCGATGCGTCATTAGTTGGTGCAGATCAACCAAGTGTGGTGTCTGCCCTTCCTGCTAAACGTTCACTGTGTCACGTTTCTGTTTCATGTTTTGGTGTTAGGTCTCTTCCTGTTTTATTTTGTAGTCCTTGTGTTCCATGTTTTGTCCACTTCCTGTCACTGTTCTGTTTCCCTCTTGTTTGATTGCCTGCACCCGCCCTCTTGTGTCTCACCTGTGTCTTGTTTCCTCGTTGCTGTCTTGGCATTTAAGTCCTGGTTTTTGTTCAGTCTTTGTGGGATCATTGTATAGTACAGTCTAGTCATGTTCTTGGCGTCTTGGTTTTTTCATGTTCCTTGAATAATTAAATCGTGTCTTATCCCTGCACCTCGGTCTGATGTCTATGCATCTGGGTCCTTCTGCCAGGTCAAATACTCCTACCTGACACACTGGGCTAGGTTTAACAATACTTGCTCACCTTAAAGACCAAGCGGTGCCAGTTAGGTTTTATCTAGGCATGGAGTTGCTCCTCAAATGTGTGTTTCCTTCTCTTCCTTGAGCCTGGGTTCCATGTGGTGGTGCAGCCCACAGCTCGGCATGTCAGCAGTGTAGCCCTTTTCAGGCACATCCCTTGGCCTGACTGTGCGCCCTAATGTTGGCCATCCCGGCTGCCACTTTCTGAACTGATTGCTGTGTTGTCTGTGCTGTTTGCCGACTGGCCTTGCTCTGCGAAACAGGAGCCATTACCATCCAATTACCATACAGTTATTATGTTTGGTTTTGTTTATTCTTAATCATTTGTATTGTCATAATAATAATAATTGTATTTTGTCATGTTTATTATAAGTATGCCTCTGTTCTGTGCATGTGTGTCTTTTATTTTTGATTAGTAGCTTAATGTGTATTTTGTGGTCAGTTTAACCATTATAGCATAGTGTGTAGTTGGGGTGGCTGCTGTGCAATAGTTGAACTTGTGCCCTAACCTGTGTGACCCTATCAGTACCTAAAGTAGTCAAATAGATTAGAGTTCCTGAATTCCCCTGGGTGGTGTTGTTGATACTGACATTTCTCAAATTAACTAATCTAACATTCGTTGCCAACCGCTGATCTACCCCTTGTCGCACCACACAAGAACTGACCGACAATGGCCTATAAAGTCTAATCCTGACTACAACAGCAAATTGGTCATTCTTTCTGATAGTGACCTGATTAATCCTGTTGTTAGGTATTGACCCTGACATGACTGATCCACATTTAATAAAAAAGTCTCACCGTACCATTATAAAGTTCAGCGTCTCTGCTATAGTATTTATATTAATTCAGTCACAACCGGCTGCCGACTTACTTCAAGTTCCCTAACAACCCCTGGCCTCTTTCCCCTTACATAAAATTATTTTCAACGAGTTCTACATAGTGTGGTTCACACATTTCAAGTTTGAGAAAAATAAAGCACTGATATAGGATCAGTACTTGGTACTGGAAGATACCCTGAGTTGAATAGGTATCAGGAGTGAAAAAGTTGGTCCGTGCATGTTTTAATAAGAAGTTGCCCAGAGTCCTATAGCCCAGGATTAACTAGAGAAAGTTGTGGGCATGTCCTTGCACTGATACCTCCTTGATCTTATCCATGTCTGTTATGGATTGAGGAAATCAACTGTGGGAGTAACTTCTATGTGGACACTGGACCAGTTGAAATATTTTGGGAGCCAATAGTGTAAGGATACTCACGTGTACCTGTGGTGTTTCAAGCATGCGCAATCACTAGGCTACTGGTTTGCTGAAGTCTGAGTAGCTAACTAGCTAACCAGCTAATGTCACATTGTTATTTCTGATATTTGCATGCCAGTCCCTCATTCTGTTGCATTCCGACCCTTTGATGGTATACAATGACCTAAATGTAACTGGTACCGCTCTCCTAATATCAGTGCAGACTGGCAGGGTAGGAGCACAGGTTGCTAATGTTAGCATATAAAGCAGCACTATAGTGGCAATGTAATAAAGCTCTATTCTTTTTATTATTTGATGACTGTAGCGTTGAATTGTGAACAAATTGCGAATGTCCTTGCTTTTCTATCTCCATTAGATAAATGGCAAATGACAATGTGATAATAACAGGATTGCCACAGTCATACAAGATAAATCACCACAGCTGGACTGGAAATTACTTTACATAAAGACCAACAAAAATGTATAACATATGAGTGTCTTAAAGGGTTGTCCCATTTCATACAGGGATATTTCAACCACTACCCTTCGTTCTGAGTGGCAAGGAAGTACTCAAAAATGAGTGGTCATGGTAAACATTGGAAATGGGATTGAGCCATAATATTTATTTGATCTGTGGTTGATATAAAACCTGAAATGAAGCATTGTTTTTAGTTCAGGAAGTTAGTTCACGATTTGTTTCATTCATGCTTCACCATCACGGACTCATTCACAGTCTCACTGTGAACACATCTCACTATTAGTCCTTAGATATGTTTGTATAAACACTGTTTGCTACCACGGCTCCCCCATCAAATCCTGGCTGACCCACATTTTTCCAAATTGGACCTTTAAACAAAAAGTCTGGGTACCTCTTCCCCTTCTGATATTTTCTATTGCAAACATGCATCAGAATTAATTTTCCGCATTTCCCATCACTGTAACTACCTCTTTCTTTATTGGAATTTATTGCATTGCATAATTCCTTATAAGTATATGAACACATTGTAAGCTACAGTAAATGTGTCTGTTGATTAGGTTTGACTGTGTATTACTACCACATTTGACTGCCTTTACAAAAGGCCATCAGCATATACGTTGATGTCTAACTTACTAATGCAGACTATATTCAGTCTACAGGATGATGTGAATTTGCGCTGCTGCGTTAATTGAATGTAGACATATGTCACAACAATGTCACTGCCTATCCTGGAGATATATCTCATGGCATGTTATTGACATACAAATATCAATATTGAGAAACTTCTGCTCAGACTATGGTCATGCTTTCTCAGCCACAAAAGAAAAAAAAAATGCGTAATTTGTTCTTGTAACAGCCCTAATATTTACAGGATTTAGCTATTCTTCGAAACCTCATTGTATTACCACAAATATTTTAATGAGGATCCAAATGCAAACCAAAAAAACAAACATTTCCCAATAATAAGATAACACATTTGGAGGATTGTGCAGCCTTGGCAAATCTTTCTAGTTTGTTTATTTGTTCATAAAGGAAAAATAATACCTAAATCTAAAATTGTCTAGGTTTGCTTTTAGCTATTTTTCACTCTGAGGATATTAAAGCTGCTTTGGACTAAACAATACCCACCAAACTGTCCTTTTTAAATAAATAATACATTAAACAGATTCATGGGAACAATGCCTAACTAATAAACTGTTTTAAAGTCATATTATTTGTCTATAAAAACTTTCTAATGAAGGTGGTACAGTTCGCCAAGGTTTCAAGGTTGTGCCCTTGGGCCTAGTGTGACTGAACAGAACTTAGGAGCAAAAAAACAGAGGGAGCAACAAAGAGATATAGGGGAAGTCGGAGAGAGAGGCAGAAAAACAGACACAGAAAGAGACTGCAGCCAAAGTAATGAGCATTAGAAAAGCAGAGCGAAGATGAAAAGACTATCTTCCATGTTTTATTCATATAGTTTGTTTTTAGCCTGTCGGCTCACATTATCTGCTGTGCACGCACATACACATATGCATTTAAAAGAGTTTGCACAAGATGTTTTTTCTAATACAAAAAAATATGTCCGGTTGAATGGCACCGTACAGGGCAAATTATTTGAATCCTGGTTGGAAGCCATAGACAACTGACAATTGAGTTACTCTCCACATTTCCAGTTAATTTCAATAAAACAGAACTGTCAGTTTATCCTGTAAAAAGGGTGTAACTTAAATATAAAATACAAAAAAAAAAAAAAAAAGAAACATAGGTCAATAAGTCTCGAGTAAGAGCTATTGATAATTCCCTCTTCCCTTTATGTCAGTGCAGGTCAATATCTACACTGGCACAAAGGTTTAATGTTCATGTGCACAAATAAACCTTACTACTGCTGCAAGAGGCAAAAACTAAAACTACAGGTGTCTTTTCAAGTAAATCAAGTAAAGTAGTGCATCATATAACATACTCAATTTAAGAGAATACCGATTACTTATTGATGGGATGGGACTTGATCACAGCAAACATTGTAACTAGCCATAGCAGTGAAGTAAAAAGTACAATATTTATTTATAGTGTAGTTAAACTAAAAGTAATGGAAAATAGAAATACTCAAGAAAAGTATAGTACAGTGCTTGATGAAATGTATTTAGTTACATTCCATCCCTGCACATTACTTACCTTTTTTTGATCCCCATAAATCAGGCAGTGCCTCGTAGGACTCCTACCCAACTGACATATAGGAAAGCACAATAACATAAACATCTTTTTTTTTTTTTTTTAAGAAAAAAGCAGGTAATCACCAAATTCATTGAACATTCACTTTTATATTTGCATGTGTGATATTAGCAAATGCAACCTCATGGAGATATATTGCTGTATGGAACATGCTGAATAACTGACTGGAGTCTCTAGAAATAAATGGGTTAACTTTTAGTCCCAAAAAGGACTGCAATAAGAAAAAATCAGTCAGTATAAAGCAAGAGGCTGAGCTTTATGTTGTGCTAAATCCATTCAACAGCTTAAATACATTTAAATAATGTGAATAACTTCTTAGTCAATTTGGGACTATGTCACAGCCTTCCAAATTACCATAAGAAGCAGGGGTTGGGCGACGCCCGTTAGACTGTGTTTTTTGCTCCCCACTTCTATTCTCAGGTTTTCTATCTGCCAGTCTCTTTGCACTCATGTTGAGGGAAACTCACTTGTTTGCTCCATAGAAAACACAAAGAATCCCATTATGTCTATGTAAACAGAACAAAACAAGATTTCAGAGGTGGGAAGGTTACAAACAAGACGAACAGACTCAGATTTGCTGTACAGGTGGCACAAATGGTAAAAAAAAAAAAAATCTATTATTTTAAATTGTGTTTTAGTAATGAGTTATTGACTTACAAATACAGCAAGAGAAACCACTTCAGCTCCTGGTGGAAGTCAGTCTGAGCTGTCACACACAAGTATAACAAGCAAGTATACAGACACACTTCATACACACACAGTCGCAGTCTGTATGCAGTTCTAAAGTCAGTCAGGGAGCTCCTCCTTTGGCTAAAAAAAAACTGTCAAATTTGAAGCGATGGCAAGGCGAAGGTCTGCTATTGTTATATCTGCCCTTGACTTGCTTGTGATATAGAGCTGTATGTTGGAGTGAAAGAGAACATCAACACGGTGACTTTCAAAAAAGTCGCTCCCATTCTGCACCACTTGCACACCTCGTTTGCCTCCAGATTGTGCTCGGGGTGTCAGTGTACCTGTCAAACACAGTACCTGTGTGCGCGTCTGTTTTGAGCCTGACTGAGTGCGTGCAGCGGTGTGTTTTCCACCAGAACGTGGAACAGAATCATTAGAATGATTTTCCTTAAAGGCACGACCTGTGATGAAGAGGCAGGGTTTGATTGGCAGATCTTTTAAAAATAGGACAAACAGTAGATAATAAAAACACTGATATTGCTGTTAAAAGTCACTTGTAACTTTTAAGCATCTAGCCATCAATTTTCTTCATTTTATTCAGAGTTGTCGTGAACTGGTGGTAGGGTTCAATTTAGAGTATTGAGTCTCTAGTTCACTTACCTACAGTTCACTTAACTACATACAGTTAAGCTTAGTGGGACTCATGTCAACATGTTCTCACTCCCAAACAGTAGAATACAGCAGCTTGGTCAATGGCACCAAAACTACTCGAAACGTCCGAGTAGACTTAAATAAGAACCAGCAGATACATGGTTTCAGAAAATATCATACTTTACTTAATTTAAAGAACATAGGTTACCTTAACGTCCAATATACAACATTCAGCCTCACTAGATGTTAAGAAACAAGTGTAGTAAAGATGCCTGAGTGTATGATGTCACACTCCCTCTCTGTGTATTATTATTATTAGTAATAGTATTATTGAGCTTCTCCGTTTTTTTGTTTTGGGTATGATTATTACTCCATTACTTCCGTTCTTTTCCCTTTCCATTTCCATTCCATGGAGTAATAATCATACATTTTCATCCTTGAGCTGCGGAAATCTACTGCACTCGGTAATCGACTTGTCAGGGCTTCCCCACACAGGCAGGCTGCTGGAGGAGAGGGTGAGTTGTACTGTGATTTTAATACAAATCTGGCAAAGCTAGCAGATGTTTGCTGAAGTCTGGTGCTGTTCTGAGCATTAATTGTGGCTATCAGTGGCTTTTTGATGGCGGTTTCTAATTGGAGACATAAGCTGCAGTGTATTGTTATCGTGCGGTCTTTTCTGAGGTTGCTAAAACTAGCTAAGCTGGCGGTCAGAAAACTTGACCTCTCGATGGGGAGTCTTACTCGGTGTCAAGGTGTGTTAGACCATGGATTAAACTTACACCGGAATATCCCTTTAAGTCACAATCACACACACACACACACACACACACAACATGCCTTAACTCTCTACCTGCCAGCACCACCTCTCGTTTCCAACTCTGTTAGTCGCTGAAGCAAATAATAGCCAATATGTACATCCTCTTGCTTGCCTAATGTACTTACATGGTCACCTGACATGGTCAACAAAAGGGTAACTTCATTCCTTCCTCTGTGCTGCTGAGAATGGCTGAGGTAGAGAGGGCAGAGTGTGTGGGGAGCAAAGGGAGAGGGAAGGTGTGGCCAACACGGTGGTTTACACAAGTATGTAACTTACAATACATAAGTTGCATCATTTACATTATGTTAAGTAACTGACTCAACATAAATTCAAAACCAGTTAATCCTTACTCTAGGTCAAACTCTCCACGCCCTCGTGGGGGAACATCCAGTATGACCATCCAACCACTCCGACGATCCCCGACTCATTTTTCTCACTCTTTCTACCACTGTTCTTGAGGGGCGCTTCAAGAAGTGATGCTAGAAGGGTAGCTACAGCATCAAAGCTGGTCAGCATAACGTTACTGACCAGGCAGCTGTATTTGACGTGTTGGGAAACTTCAGGCCTTCTTTCTAGGGGGCGGCAGTAAGGTTGGTCACTCCAGTTCATCTAAAATGGGCTCAAGGTCAGGGTTCTGTGCAGGCCATTCTGGGTGTTTGACATCAGTCTGGGAAATTTCTCGATGGGAACCTTGATTTGTGCGCAGGGCATGTAATGTTGAAGCACAAACTGTTGCCACAAAGTTGGACGCAAGCTGATCTTTAAAATAGCAGAGTATTACATAGCATTAAGATTTCCTCTCACTGGAACTTAGGGTTCTAGCCAAAACCATGAAAAAAAATCCCCAGGCCAAAAGTAGACAAACGTATGCGCTCTCCTGGTCCACATCTTCTAAATCCAGCAACTCACTCCACCCTGACCAACTGTCTGGTTGCGAGCCAGCTTTCTCAAAGTAAATTGTGATAAATCTGCTGTGATCCCCATTGATCCTGAAGCTCTCACCTAAACCACACACCACCCCACCTTAGACAGCTCCCCTCCATCTCCCTCCGCACACACCCACAACCTTGGAGTACCCTTGGGTTTGGGTTGCACGTAGTACAATATGGTATAAACGTCTTATAGCAAGTTTATTGACGGATATTACAATTGCAGTATCATTAACGATTAGTAGGAATTATTATTTCTGTGTCATATTTTCATTTTCACTGAAAAACATCTACAAATCAGGATGGTGTGACATTTGCTGGGGTCTGTACCGAACAAAAATGTTTTCATACATCTGGAGAACAAGATTTGTAGGCCAGGACATCTCTGCAGCACTACAGTACCTCATTATAATGCTGTTTTTCACACACATTCCCTTTATCAAAAAAAATAAATAAAGCTTCTAAGATTTGGATATTGCATTTTGTAATATTGCCACTATGATAATGTTTCAATTAATTATGCAGCCCTATTTGACAGTATGCTCTCATTACTAAAACAGCTTTTTCAACTTAAAAAAAAAAACTATCATTCCCTTTCTGCTGCAAAAATTCTCTTTGCCTTCATTCCATTGAGATTTAACTACTGCAAGAGCATCCTCTGTGGTCCATCCCTCAAAGTCCTCAATAAAGTCCTGCACATCCAGAACTCTGCTGCCTCCCTCTTCACTCACTCCCACTCTCGTCACCACATCGCTCCCGTCCTGAAGAACCTCCACTGCCTTCTTATCCCGCAACAGATTGAATTGAACCTCAGAGCCCTCAACAAACAGGCCTCCTCCTGTGTTACAGACCCTGCAAACACCTCCACAGCTTCTATTCCTTCGACACCACCCTCTTGTCCCCTCTATTTAGGATTAAACACCAAACCTGACAGGGACCTCCCAACAGTCACTCCCTCTCCCCAGGCACATTAGTGATGTGTTTGGGTGAGAACGAGCCAGTTGTAAGAGGCGGCTCATTTAAGTGAGCGATGGGAGCCAGCTCCTGTTTCACAGTGTTTGTTTGTTTGTTTGAAATAAATCAATATAAGAATGAACACAATAAAAAATACAATGATTAACGTATTTTCTAAGTAAGTTCCGGATACATCTGACTGGTCAAATTAAAGGTGCACTATGCAGTTTTGCGGAAGAATTTTTAATCTGAAGAGAAAGAGCGTCATTGACTGATTTTTTAATGCCTAAACAAACAAAACACAGAAACTCTTTTTGTTTTCATGATTGAATAAACTGAATTAACAGTACTCACCAATTCTGCCCCCTTTTTAGCTTCAAACAGTGTTCTGTTTCCTGTGTCCTCTGACAGCTTTTACATTCAGTTATGGACAAATCAAATATTTGAGTTTGTATTCTTACCTCATTAATATTGTAAATATTAACATTCGGAGTTTGAATTTCCTCTCTGAAACTACATAGGGCCCCTTTAAGACCCAAGCATTGTTAGATTTTTGTATGTCGCGCTGGTTGCCAACATAAATAAATGATTCAATACACATATCACTATTTGATGTTTTTACATGATTTTAGGTTTTCATACCAATCATATGCAGAATTCCAGTATTCTGGAAATGATGAGGTTGAGTCGAATGACCCTGACTCATTTAATTGATATACAGTGTGTTTGTACATTCCCACCATAGGGTCGTAATATTACTAAATTTGGCTTAATTATAAAAGCCAAAAGAGGCACTAAATGAAAAGCCGTTTGGGAGCCGAAAGAGGCGGTTCTTCATGCTGAGCTGAGCCAAGTGATCTGGCTCGCTACAAAGAACTGGAATTCCCATCACTGAAGCACATGGCTGCTCTGATCTTGCTATGTTCAAGACGCTTTTTTAAAATAATTGATTTCTATTTCCTACACTGCTCTGGTTCCTTATTACTTATTTAATATGTCATTAAAAGTCTCTTTGAGTATATTGAAAAACCCTCTCTAAATACAATGTCTTGTTGTTATTGTCAGATGAAGAGAGCTGTCCACATACCTTTGGCCATATAGTGTATGATGAGAATATTTGTATTTGACTCATTGAGTCTGTCATGCTTTCATAAGATTTGCAGTGCATTAGGATTGGAACTTCACTGTTATACCTGCTATACCTACGTGAACTGAACGGAGACGGACACAAAACCTGCGCACACGCATAAAGCGAATGGATGCACTGAAGCAGTTTGATGAATGAGCGCTGAGAGAACTTGTGCTGTCAGCCTCTTCTTTCAGCACACATCAGAGAGTCAAGTTGGTACTCGGGTTCAGAATGTGTTCCATTAACTCATCGTGGCTTCACTTTGCTTTGGTCAGTTTGTTTAGTTTTTCAGGAGGGAGACGCAGTCCAACCTGTGCAGAGTGCAATCATTTTGCCGTGGGAACGAACTTGAAGATATCTGTCTGTGGTATGGCTCGACATGCTGTTTCGCTTAATTTACTACTCTGATGCATGTTGATAAAGTTCTAAAACAAATCAACACATTTAGAGATAATTCCCAGATTTAAAGCGAGTTATATTATTTGAATTGCATTTTCTAATCTGCTGTGATTTTTCCTACTTCGCAGATGCTGCCGCTTCAAAATTTCCATTTTCAGTACATTCTGAAATGCGACCAGTGCCACAACTGTTATTTCAGGCGCAATCAATATTCTGACAGTCATCCTGGCGCGCAGACACAGAGCAATTCTTATCCTGTTCTGCACACATTCCTCCTTAAATTAGTCAGAACTGTGCATCTTTTGACAACATCATGCTTCTTTCTTTTTGATTGGGAGCCAGCTCTGCAGAATTTGGCAGCTGCTTCACTTCGTAAACCGAGGCGCAAACCCAATTTGGCAGCTGAAAGTGTTAGAGCCTCTCGGAGTGTATACCTCAGGTCCTCTGGTAGACAGAGTTTGAATGACAAGCGAAGGGAGGGTGGATGTCTGATGATAGAGTCTATTATTTTGTCTCCTCCCTTTTTTTTACCTTCCCCCTTTCATATCTTAAGCCTTGGTTTGTGCCTGCCACACCGCCTCAGGATAGCGCAGCATGCAGTGGGCGCCCGAGGGAGGGAGTGTAGGTGAAGAAGGCACGAGTGTTTGTGTTTTTTGCGTGTTTGTGTGCTGTTCTGTATATTATTGGGCTGGGCTGTTAAGAGGGATGCTGGGAAGAGGGATGCTCGGAGGATGGGGAAAGCGTGTACGTGTGCATGTTGGGGCGGGTGGGGGTGGTGGTGGTGGTGGTGGTGGTGGGGGGTTATCTAGTTGCCTCAGCAGCCTCTCGCTGAGCATCTTAGCTTGATAAACAGAGAGATTGGGAGAAGGTAGCAAACGCCTTGAGGAGAGAAATGCAGTGGAATCAAAGCTCTCTCGCAGTGTGTTTTCTCTTTCTCACACACACACACACATATTCACGAATGCAAACAAAAATACATACGCACAGAGGGAGACACACAAACACAATCGAGGAGACCTAGAAGTACACACACCGACATGCACACAGGGGCTCTTTATCTATGAGTGCCACCTGGCTGGCAAAGGTTTAGTATAACCTGGCAGATGGCCCAACTGGATGATCTGTAGGGCAGAGAGAGACGTCGACAGAGAGAAAGGGAACGACACAGGGGCCAGACAAGATAGAGCCAAAAACAGCACGAGACGCCGACTTTTTGATATTCTTTAACGAAACACGAGGCAGAGGCATAAAACAGATAAGAAAGGCCGAGCAGGGGAAAAGAAGAGAGATGGAGGAGTTAAGGAGAGGAGAGCTCAGCTGAGAGCAAGGTGAGAGCCAGAAAGATCAATGACCCAATGAAGGGAGAGGGTCAAAGATGAAAGAGAGACGCAACACAAAAAAGAAAAAAAACTGAGACAGAGCAGAGTGAGTGTGGCAAAGATGTGAGCGGAAAAGATGAAAAGGCTGGCTGCGGGAAGGAAGTGACAGAACGATGCTCTCTGGAGATGAGGAGAACACATAGAGAGAGATAAAGTGTGTGTAGCGTGGCAGCTGTCGCTTACAGAATCAAGGAGTCCGACAACACGGAGAAGTGGGAGTGAATGATCGGGGCTGTCTGACCGTTTCAGATTAAAGTCTGGCGGGAATTTCTTTGCAGTCCTCACAAAACGATCGCCGCCGTCAGCACAGTGTGTCAGGAACGTATTTAATAGCAAATGTAGACGCTGTTTTCACAAGAGGCACTGAGACCGGCCTGCAAAAACGGATCGTTAGCAAAAGAATTTAGCCTTTAATTAGTTGCCTGTTTAATTAAACAATTTATTTTTTTGGAAAAGCAATATAAAATTAACTGAACACCAGCTACACGCTTGTTAATTGTAAGCTTTGTCGCTAATGAAAATGCCTATCCATTAATTTTCTTACTTCATGGGGGAGGGCTGGAGCCTGTTAGACCCTATAGCAAGAATTCAGTGAAAGGCACAGAAACACAGCACCAGTGCTGCGCAATGCGACGTCGGAATGACGTCTATATAATGTAATTTTTTGACGTCTAAATCACGTCTCCTGGAGGTGCAGAATGCAAGTTTTTTTGACGGCTTTTTCGGACGTCATATGGACGTCTAATTCTGACGTCTTGTGGACCTCCAAATCAGACGTTCACATGGCGTGCAATTTCGGTTGAAATTGGCCGTCGAAATCAGGTCCTCTGGAGGTGCAGAATGAAAGTTTTTTTTACGTCTATTTCTGACGTGGTCTAGACGTCCAATTGACGTCTTATCGACGTTCAACCTAATTTCGACGTCCACAGGACATCATAGATATTTACATCCTAATGACGTCTTCCACATCCATTTAGATTTTTAGATCCATTTAGCGCTGAGGTGCTGTTCTTCACATTGGAAGTCCTCCAACGTCTCCATCCTGTCCACCCGGGCTGACGTTGACGAGGATGAAGCCAATTCACTTCTTCCAATTTGCCTCACCTCGCTTTTAATGTCAAGTAGGAGGTTCAGAACCCTTCTCTGATAAACTGAAAGGATTAACCAAAAAAAAAAAATATATGAGAAGCAAACCACATCTATAATTGAAGAGCAGTCTTTGTTTAGTGAGAGTGGGCTAGAACTGAAGGGCAGAAAAATGAAAGATTCGGTGGTGGACAGCACATCCAGATTATGTGCTAATGTGAACGTCAGTTCAACGTCTAAAAGAGGTCCAATACTGACGTCTAAATCTTGGATCTATTTTGCACGTTAACCCGACGTCTAGATTTGGTCTTCAGATGACGTCCAAATCCTGAACGTCATAGCGATGTCTAAAAAATTTTGATAATATTCATATTTAAATATGAAAACCCCATATGCCTAACTTCAGTGTGAAGCTGTAGCAACCACACATTTTTGCACGATCAGTGTTTCATGTGAAAGATGTCCGTAGTGACAAAAACACAGTATGGTATGAGAATAATGAAATGAACACACAATTAACAGATCAACATCTTTTGAAACGGAGATTGGTGTGTGTGTTCTGTGGGTGAAAAGGGAGAATGGGCAGAGCTCGGCTGTGCTCTTATTAACGGTGTAACTCTAGAAGTGGACGGCAGCCTCTCTGCTGCAACCTTCCTACCAGAGAAAGCCACTGTTATCTAAAACGCTGTATGCCCACACATCTTTTGAAATGAAACACTTATTAAATCCAAAATGAACCTAAATGTTTAACTCTTTTCGAGACATCCTATAAGGTCACGCTGTGCTCTTGCTCGTGCTCTCTCCAAATTTACAAGCATATGTCCACTGACCAGGCTGCTACCTATATTCATTCAGAATCGTAGCAGAGGAGATAATTGTGTATGTTTATGTGAATCAATTTTCCCCTACGGTTCGAAGGATACACAAGAAATGAAGCAGATAATTGTGCACACTTTACTTGATGACAACATTTGATCAATATTTCATTATTACCATCTTAAATGTTGAGTGTTGTATGGTCTTCTTGCTTGGAACTTCATGATGTGACTCATAATGTCAGCACACATGTTTTCTTCTGCTGCATTTCTTACAAATCAGCCCATGAAGGCATGTTTGATGTCCCCAGTGATATACATGCAATTTTGAAATGATCTCTACCATTGAAACTGGTCACCACATTAACCAAAGCTGATTTAAGGATTATATTTTTAAGAAGTACATAGTGATTTTCCCTTGACATCTTGGAGATCTCGGGACATATTGTGCAGAAAGGTTGCTGTGTTCATACATGGTAAAGTACAGGTGTGGATGTTTGATAAGTGAATGGAAGTAAAACAGTATGGATCTCCACAATAGCTTAATATTCCCTGGAACAATAAAGGTTTAAGAAACGTTCCACCCGATAGCTGGACTATGGTCCGGTGAGCATGTGAAAGGTTGAGCTCTGAGATGACTCATTCAGCTCCAGCATTACCCAGAACACTCATATAGGCTACCAACAGTTGCAGAAAACGCTGCTGCGTGATGAAGAAAGGCTTATTGCTGTTTTTGCAGCTGCAGAGAGTAGTTTGCTTTCCCCTCGTGTGCTCTATTGGCTGGGTAAACCCCTCCTCCTCTCGCAGTGCAATCACTCTCCCTGAAACTGCCTCCTTTTTTCTTTTTCCATCTCCATCAAACCCAAACCCTCCACACGCCACTTTCCCCTGCCTCTCTTCAGCCTTTGCTCTTTCTCTCTCTATACCTGTCGGTTCTCCCTTTTCTCTCGTCTACTCACCCACGCCTCCTCTGTCTCTATTCATATTTAGCCTCCCTTGTTCACTCTTTGTCTATTTCATTTACAATTCAAAGAAGCTGGTATTGGCGAGAAGTAATTATTGCCAAGGTGGAAAACTTCAAACGTAAACACATTAGGCTGGCAACCAGTAAAGCGTGACAGTAGCCAGTGTTTTGATAATAGCATATGAATCAGTAGTACAGACAAAATAATAGATAACATACTTGAAAATGTTAGATTCACAAAACAGAATAATTTAAAGTACATCTGTTGCTTCCTTCCTGCTGCTGCCATGGCTCGGTGTTTCTCCTTTGTTCGAATAAAAGCGAGGTCAAACTCAGACCAGGTCACTTAATAAAGCCACTCATCTCCGTCTAATAAAGCACTGCCTCATTAACTTCATCTCTAATTAGCTGGCAAATGGAGTAAAAATTAAAAAAAGCGAAATTTCAGTTGGATCCATGCTATCACCTGGACTGAGGTACATGGTCGTACTGCATGCAGAACAGAGCCAAAACGACACATTAGTCCAGAAACGGAAAAGGGGTTTTAGGGATGTAGGTGCAATTATTTAATGTCACATGGTAACTGCCATATCTTGTCAAGACCAAAGTGAATTAATGGACTTAGTCGGGGCTTAATTTGGCCTCCTATGTCAGTATCGAAATCTGTAAAAATAATATCTAATATTGTACAATTTTGGATCTATTCTGTTCTTTTATTTCTCATTGAAGTTACTTGTGGTGTGCTTGTTTGTGTGTTTTGGGTGCAGACTGGTCAGTTCACGCAGAGTCACCTGAAGTGTGTGAGCTTTGTGCACATGACATGAGCTACGATGGCATAATGCATTTTGGCCTGTGATTACTTTTGCCATTTGTGCTGTGAAATGATGGAACGACTATGCAGCTGAGTTAAGGGGTGCGGGTGTGGGTGTGGTGCTGTCCACAGTGCTGAAGTGCTGAAAACTTTCAGCCCTAATCCGAGTCCCTCCCCCATTGTAACAATCCACAGTAAGGAGGGAAACGACAGGGATGTGAAGGCGCAGTGAAGGAGAGAACGAGACCAACAGCTGCTGATTTTGAGTGATTATTGTAAATGCTCTGATTAGTTTTAACAGCTAGCACCTAGGCCATTCTGCTTCAGGCACTGTAGAGTATTGATGCATTCCGTGACTTTTTCTCTCCCCCTAACCCACCGGAGCAGCACCCTCTCTGTGCTCCAGGACCACTTTCTGAAATTGGAATCACCTTGGCCTATCGAATTGAAACAGGAACAGAGTAAATTTCTCTTTCCCTGAATGTTTTATAATACATTTTTTAAGTTCACCTATTGATCTCTGGAACCTGTCTGAGCAAACGTGCCATGTCGAACACTTTAAAACTTAAAATAAACATTGTGATACAGGGTTTGAACTTTTACCATTGTGGGAAAATAATTGAAAGTCAAGAGATTATTCCAGCGCACCATTATCGCCACACTGTTATACTGCAGGAGTGGCATAAACCAACTCGCACAGCACACAGTCAGCCATCCCTCTTTAAAACAGGAGGCAGCCAGATCAATTTGTTGCCACACTGTCTGCGCACTTCACACCATTTTGGTATTATAGTGGTTTCACAAATAGGTGTCGGACTTTTCCAGCTCCACAGTGTGATCAGTCGGCCCAGCGTATGTGAGTGAAAATAAGAGTGTGTGAAAAATTATTACGGTGCATCGGTGAATGAGGTGAGCAAAACACACATACAGAATACATTTCCTTAGCTCCGACACTTACCATCATGAGGAGGGAGCGCAAAAGGTAGCAGGAGGGAGGCAGCTTCTTTTTTCGAGCCAGTGCAGACCGTTGCTATGGCTGGTTAAAATCAGACGTCACTGGCAGCAGATTAGACCAGCTGTTGCTAATTAATGTTACTTTCATGAGTGACTTAATAACAAGCCAAAAATTCAACTTGGCTGTTTTGAGGTCTGTGTGCTTTCAGCAAGTCGCTGTCTGTACATGGCCAAAGATTGTGAGGGAGGAACCTCCACTCTGTAACACCATTGTACAATCATAGGTGTTTCTATCCGTGAGTTTCCCGGGGAAGATACTGGGGTGGTGACTGGGCAAACGGTTATCGGTGATATGTCCAGTCCCAAGCAGGACTAGCATAAGTAACAAAGTATAATAACAACTAACACATCAGCAGGATTTTCAGGGCTTTACAGGTGTTAATATAGTAGCAAGCAATGATAATAGTGTCAGGGTTGTAATCATTTGATAAAGTAGCTAACCTAGATCTTCACGAATGAATCGCACACTCTACCAATAGCTCTAAGAACAGGGATGACTGTCCTGTTGCCATGGAAAATGACAGTTCCGATTAATCCCCAAAGACCCAGAAAAATGTTGGGCTAGCCTGACACTCCTGTATTTATTTAGTTTTTCATAATCTGTTCTAACATCAAGCGCTATACATCATGAGATGATAAAATCTGCTTTACATTAGTTTTTAGAGCATTTGCATAGGATCTGCAGTTCAGAAACTATTAAACATTTTAAAACTACAGCCACTTTTAGCTGCCCACGGCTGTCGAGGTCTTTAAGTGGGGATAAGTGACGGATAAGATGCACCCATAATTCACAAAATAAGGTGGATAGTTCTAACAACTCCAATAGTGAGATTTGTCTTCTCTCTCACTGATCGTGTCACTTCAGTTGGAGGAGCAACATTCTCCAGTCAATCTATCATTCATATCCAATCAATAATTTAAGCTTATATGTGATATTTTGTTTTAACCATAACCCCCAGCTTTAAGATCAAGTGGCTTGTAAAAAGTATGGTGTGTCAAATTAAGTAAATGATCAAACCAGATACCCAATATTAATCAAGCTGGAAACGTTTCTCAGTTCAAACATCATAAGCAGATAACAGTGCTGGCTGATAATGAAATGTCTGCTTTCTGAATGTTGCTTTGCAAATTAAAAAGAGCAAAGAAAAATACCATATTCGATAAGAAATGTGTTAACCTCTCAGAAGCAGAAATCAGGTGTTTTTCTAACCTGGAACTGGATCCAAAATGGAGCCAGCCATTGTATTGTTTTGCAGCAGCTAATCATCATATGACCAGCAGAGAAACAATGGATATTGTATTTCTGAGCGTGTGATAACCTTTTGCGTTAACCTTTGGAAAGATCCAAGTCCACTTACACACTGCATGACAAATAAACTGTGCCATTTAGTGAGCCGCGTCGACAGATGTATTTCCAACCTATTTACATTCTAAAGAAAGTCTTTTATTGACTGTCTTGTGTGAAATTGAGACTTTATTTATTCCAAAGTTGTCGCTTTGATTTACATTTCTTGTAACTCGGCACATCACAGTTTGTTTGGGAGAGGACATCAATTTTTACAGCTCCACGGTATGTGTGTGTTTCAGAAACAAGCACACGCAGAGACGGAAAGGCAGACATGGGAGAGAGAGGGAGGAAAATGTTTGCCCATAGCAGGATGCCGTGGCTGGGGGGGCGAGTGAGGTGTGGATAAACTATTTGTTAACCAGCAAGCAAACGCTAGGTAAAAACGAGGCCGATAGAGGTTGTAATCAAAGTCCGTGTTTGTGTGCGTGCGTGTGAGCAGGAGCGAGTAATTACATGACGATATTTCTCTTTGACATAGAGATTTGATATGGACCCGGTGAGAGCAAAACAACAAACTCTGGACAAACAGCGCGATGGTAATGACTGCAGCACACTCACAAACAAACACAGTGAGGACATAGGAAGACTGATAAAGACTCGCAACATGTCCTGGTGGATATGTGGGGTAAATGTGCCCTGAATTTACAAGGAACCCAAACTTCCTGTCTTCCAAATCGCACACACAAAAAAACGATTCAACACTCTCTGCACACGCTGTTTGAATGTCTTGAAACAACAGTCACGTACGTGTGAAATGAAGCTTGGCAGAGCAATGGATGTATAAACACACATATGATTGAACAGTTAGCTCTCCGGGACTTTTTAAGATTCATCACGGTGTTTACTTTTCACATCCGTACCAGACTTCCCTGACTGGTGACTATCTGAAGAGGCTGGCAGTTACTTCAATATAGCATATATCATGAACTCTCAATTTAAAGCCCCTTTCAAGAGGGGGGCAATTGGGACACAGATGGAATACCAAGTTTCCCAGGGCTCCACTAACTTTCCTTCCTATAATCCATTACTAATAGTACAACAGAGAAGAAGGAAGAATCACAATTTATCCGGGAGAAACTATATGAGAAGTTATTAGAATCGATCAGTTAGGCTTGCTGGAATGAAACGCTTATGAATTCCCAGCATGCACTGAATGAGAGAATGGCTGTTAGAGGACTAAGCCTCTGAACAAAAGTTGTGCATCAAGGTTTTATAAAAAAAAATGTTTACAGACACGAAAAAGACAAACAACAAACTCCAGACAAAGACTGATGACAATAATATCAGGGTGGTGGGGGTAATACCCAGACCGCCAGGTGGAATCGAATCCCTCAGCTTAACCCTAACTTCTCAAACCATCATTGCCAGGATTCATCTCTTTCAAGTTTTCAAAATGTTCTTCTGCAAACCATGGATCCAGTTAAATTAGTGTTTCACATTTCAGTTTTTCTTGTTGACTTTAATGTAAGAAGGTGGAGGGGATGGTGGTGTCGTAATAGCAAGGCAATATAGCTGTCAAGGGAAACTGGCTTAAGCCAGTGTTTCTGTATTTGTATGCGTGAAACCACTAGATATTGTGGCGACATCGGGACATTATCGAGCCGAACTGGTAGTGACAGAAACAAAACATGAGCTTTCCCTAACCCTTGCCCAGGTGGCGCAGCACTGTCACAACATAAAATTGAAAACTGAACCCAAAGAAACATAACAAAATGTAAAGTTTCAACATATCTGTTCGCCAAAATGTACATCCCCATTATTTATTCTGGCAGTTAGGTTGGAAACAAGGGCACAATGTGCATTATGTATGTTTCTACAGCACTCACTCCATTGGTCCAAATCTGTTGTTCTACATTTAGTAACAATAAAATGAAACAGAAAGTGTTTCTTTCACTACAGCTCCTTTACCACTCGTTAACTCGTTTGTCGTTAAGCTTCTACAAATATAACAACTCAGCAGATGCAGATGTTTGTCATTAAAATCTTACCATAGGTTAATGAGAGATTATGCCCTTTACATACAATGGAAGGATTCTACTATGACACAAGCGTGCAGGGAAGTTTTATTGAAAATATTCAAAAGCAGAACATGAAAGTCCAACCTGAATTTGGGAGAAATATATATCTGAAAACTCATACCAACAGATTGGTACATCATGTTTTAAACGCCTGGTGTGTGAAATTTAGCGGCACTAAGCTTCCCCTGTGGACGCTAAAAACGCAATAACAAAACCAAACAAAAACAGAGGCCCTCTCTGAAGCCAGTGTTTGCTTGGTCTGTTCTGGGCTACTGTAGAAATATGGCGCAACCATGGTTCTACAGATATAAAGTGTTCATTCTAGATAATGAAAACACAACAACAACAGATAAACAATTCTTAGTTTCAGGTAGATCCCCCTAAATCCAACAAAATGAACCTTTAAGTGCTTTGGAATTGTATTGTGTATCAGGCTTAATTCATCAAGGTAGAAGGAAACCTCTGTGAAAAAGTGAGATGGTAATATCTTACAAATGGAAGATATCTTACAATAGTCATCTCTTGGACCTAAAGGCAGACATGGAGGCATGCAAATTAGCAACAAAATGCCAGCTTTGATGAAAGCTGATGCTCCAAAAATCCAAATCAAAAATATGAGCAACAAAATGAGAAATCCAAAAGCCAAGAGCAAAAAAAAGTACAAACCGGAAAAAACAAAGTACAAACCATAAATAGCACGAGGATTCAGGATGCAAATGAAGGTGAAGAGGATGAGACAGGACCAGGCAACACAGGAAACACATGGGCAACACAGGTGACCCAACGAAGAGTGAGAGGATACCTCTGGCTTTAATAATAATAATACATTTAACTTCTATAGCGCTTTTCAAAATACTCAAAGTCACTTCACAAACAAAACAACAAAATGAAAACAACTCTAGTACACAGGGGCTGAGTAGCTAATAAGAACATGACACATGAGGAGAGAACTACAAAACAAAACTGGACAGCAACATTCATTTCTGCTGATTGGATGGATACACAGTCTGTCTTTTTAGAAAGAAGGAAAGAAGCCATTATCCCGGATCCCACTGCTGTTATCCACTGCTGTTATCCACTCCTGACTCAAAAAGTTAACTCTTGTAATGTCTGTTTTTCTAGCACTTATGAGACGGCGGCTTATGAGCTGTAGACTCCCTGGTAAACACACCAACCTCTTCAGCCTCCTTCTGTTGCTGCTCCTCTTAATGTCACTCATCCTCCTGCATTGTTCTTCGCTGCCACCTGCTGAGTGTTTCTTGGCCAGGCAGAGTGGACAGGCAACCGGATGTGATTAACAGGAAATTCATCGTGGTCCCTTCCTCCCTCTAGTTGTGCAGCGAAATACCAGGACACCCAAGTAGCGTGCCCTAATTTAATCAGAAGGTTAGTTTGGCTGTAAGACAGCTACTATGAGCTGAACTTCACTGCTTTTGTAGCTTTCTCTTGTTAGAAAACTGAAACTCCTTTTTGGTAATTTGATTTCCAATTTGCCTTTGTGTTTTTCCATTTGTTGTTGTGTTGTCCTATTGCCGTTGTGATGTGCTTTTCACAGCCATGGTACATAGTACAGTACACTAAATGTTTTGCTGCAGTGTTTTGTTGCAAAAATAAATCTGTATCTTGACTATTATCGTTATTGCATTGGTGGTTATTTTGAAATTGTAGTAATCAGTATGTTGTTTGGGAAGATCAGACATCTGAGAAATTGCACTGCTTTCTGCTGAAATAAATGCAAGAAAACAAAATGTCTCTTCTATAAACCTGTTTGAACTGAAGGAGCTCGTTCTCTCTTTTATCATTTCACAAAAGTACTGAAACTAGGAACGCTGCTCTGCCAACATATTTAACAAAACTTTTAGCAATTAACATGTCATTGTCTTTTCTTTTTTTTCTAGCGTATATTCCATCACAATAAAAATCCTGTCAGTGCTATGTGCTTGGTGTCGTGAAACAGGAGCCAGTTGGTGAGGAAAGTCAAATTGCCATTACAAATCACAGTGTGAGTGTGAGAGACAGCCCAGCAAGACTTGCCAGCCACTGAGTTTCCAAAACGTCAAGTTCAACACTTTGAAATAAATGCAAAAAGCAAACTTGTGAAATAATGCAGCTGGAAATGCTTTCTGTTTTATTTAGCTTCATGCTGTGACAGTTTGCTGCTTAGATGAGCAGTTGTTGGATTGTGGTCGCACAGTGGAAACAGATGAATCTTCCAGTAAGAAGTGAGATACCACAAGCATCACAGGCTTGCGTACAGTGATGGTATGTTACCGTGATTGATGCATTAAAGATTAAACACGCCTGAGCACATAAATTAGTACTTGTTCTTTAGATATGCATATTGCAAATGTGCCATTACTGCTACTTGAGAAGAATTCAGATGAGAGAATTTGATCAGAGAGTTATTCTATCAGTTTGCTTTTATATTCACTTTGTAGCGAAGCATAGCAAACTTTGGCATGTGATTGATTATAAATTAATCCTGTACCCACTGGAGACATCTGTCATTAAGTAATAAAATATATTTTATATATTTGTAGATTAGAAATGAATAAATATTGAAAATTCCACTGACATGGGCAGTTATGAGAAAGCAGGGATTTGGGTAATGATTCTGGCTCCAGCAAAGAAACATGCATCACAAATTCATTTTTTACTGGAAATTCACATTTATTAGAGGTGATACTGAAAAAGGCTGGAGTGACCGAGAATGGATACACCACATTTCTTCGGTAAATAGCCAACCCTGATGAAACCAAAAGCTGCAAGTACAGGAGTAAACAAGTCTGTTGTGTCAGATTGTCCCTGAACAAATGAAAGGGATCTGCACTAAACAGGTTGGACAGAGGAGCAGCTGCAGCATAAAGTTTCTAACAATGATTCTTTTAATATCATAACAATGTAGAATTTCATTTGCACTTTATTTTACAGTACATTAATAAGACTTAACAAAACGTACTTTGTATCAAATTAGACAACTAGAAATAATGTAATCTTCATTAGACAGTAAACAAGAAAAGTTATACTGTAATTAGACACCATATAGCCTACCCAAATTATGCCGTAATCAGAAACCGCATATAAAGTCTTATTACTTAAAATATGGGCCACTATACTTAGACACTATTATACCAAATTATACTGTAATTACAAACCAAATCGGAGATCCTAATACTAATTTTAGTCTAATTAGAAATCACACACAATGCCATATTGGATCCAAAATATGCAAGTTAGACGCTTTTCTACCCTCACTACCAAATTATGCATTTAATGCTACCAACATGTAACCTGACTCTCGCCAGATGCATTTCATTCCGCCTAGCTCCGCCTAGCTCCACTCATATACATCTGGGATCGTTCCCGTTGGGAGGGATTTCGGCACCAGATTTTATGGTAGAGCCAATCAGGTCCGCCGGGCGGGAGTTTCATAGATGTGATGTAGCGGAGAAGCGACTGTTTTGATTCAGACAACAATGGCGGCTCGCATCGAGGAAGCAAGCGTCAACATTGATGCTGCTATCTAATCCGTGTTGTCCAATCTACCCAATATTTTTTCGTTAAAAGTACATCAGAGAACGGCTCTGAAGGCTTTTGTTGGTGAAAACGATGTTTTTGCCCTTCTCCCGACCGGATTTGGCAAGAGCTTGATCTACCAAATGGCTCCGCTGTGAGTGGTTGAAGTAGCATGTCAATAAAGATGACAGACAAGTGGTTTATCCAATCATATGCAAGGATTTTTGATAAGGCCCAGCCTTCTGAAACACATCTCCAATGGAGCGATCCCAGATGGATGAGTGGAGCTAGGCGGAACGAAATTCATCTGGTGAGAGTCAGATTAACAAGCATCGGCCTATAGCTTAATTAGACGAATGTACTGCCGTATTATATCGGGCATGGCCTTTTTTAATAGTCGGACAAAACACACAGAGTTCAGAGGAAAAAACATTTTTTTGGTTTATTTGATTAAAACTGGTGATAAAGGCAGCTGTTCTGTTTACAGACTCTTGATGGACGTTAATACTGCGCACTGTCAGTGTCGCTACGCTCCCCCACCAGTAGGTGTCTCCGTACTGTGTAGAGTAGAAAAGACTGCAGAATGATGTAACAGAGAAAAAGAGTGTCGACGGGTAACGTCAGAGCCGAGCGAGTGCAGATGAAACCATGTAGCTATGCAATCAGCAAGCGGTGGCTACGAGTAAATAAAGTCCTCAACAGTTCGTCCTCCTGTGCTTCATCAACATAATGTAGCCCACTTCGAAAATTACAGCATGCTGGGAGTTGCAGGTTGTTTATTCTGCAATCTGTAAATCAAACACATAAACACATCATGCGCTCCTCTTTTCAGCCTCGGGAACAACACAACAACAGTGTTTTTCTATACATAATAAACCTCAACTTTCTTCGAGACACACTCTGACTGTACATACACCAACACAAGACTGTGGCACAAACAATAAACTACATGATAAGAAAAGTATTGCAGCTCCTGCCTATTGGCCCATAGGTTACAAGTTTATCACGCAGACACATGTACAATAGCGTGGTCCCGCATGTTAGCTTAGCATATCTTCTAGCATGGCATACCCAACAACAATAACTACAATGACACTCAAACCATACAGGAATAACCGGTCAACTCTTCTCCTGCTTTGACCCCACGTAACAACATCCTACATATGCATATGTGTGTTCTGTGGCTTGCTCCCCTGTAAATCAAACACATAAACACACTGCACATTATGTGCTCCTCTTTTCAGCCTCGGGAACAACACAACAACAGTGTTTAGTTCCGTTGACCGGGAGCGACTCAAAACCACCAAACTCCCCCTTGCGGTGAAACTCTACTACTGCAACGTGTCTTTTCTTTGGAGCTGCCATACTAATTGATAATTAAACATAAGCAAATAAACATACAGTAACTGTCAAAATACATAAACAAACATGTCATTCCTACAATGACATGGGACACTCCGGAACTCAGGCATCGGCCAGCACTGGTTAGCTGTTCAGTGAACGTCACTGTGCAGTTCAGTTATTTGACTGACATCTGTTCATAAATTTAGGAGATAACGTTGTTTTTCTGAAGGCTTCGATAGCTCAGCAAACCTCCTGAGAAGGACTTCCAGAGAGCGACCATCAGCTCCTCACGAGCAGCATGTGTTTGAGCTGGAGCTCAGCTGCAAACAGCTGTGGAGGCTCCTGTATGAAGAGAGGGCCACCGTGACGCATCGTGAGCCACACAGCGCCCTTAAGCCCTGTGCTGGCAGGGCTCTGGAGCACTGGAGGCCGTCCACAAGCGACAGAAAATTAAAATTATTATCCTCTAATTAAGTCTAATAATGGTCTAACAGTGAGAAGGACCACTTTATTTTACAATACAGTTCTGTTGTAATGTGTCACAAATTATCCTCTAAGTTTAATAAGACTGTAATAATGGTCTTACAATGGGAAATAAAGATGCAATGTCCTGGCAGCTTCAATAGCTGGTCTGATGTTACTGGGGTTACTGGGATAAATGGTCTGATGTCTTAACTATGGGAGTAGAGCGTCGAGGAAGCCACCTGCAAACTCTACAAGACTCCAGAGAACATCCAGGTTACCAGGGACATGTGTAGTAGCGATAGATGTGAACCGATGTGGTTTGACTTTAGTTAAGGTACCGTTTTCTTCTAATGATCAATAAATGGCAAAAAGAAAGGAAGTGAAACTATGTTAATTAAAGCTCAAATAAATGTTTTTTCCTCTGAACTCTGTGTTTTGTCCGACTATTATAAAGGCCATGCCCATTATAATGTGGCAGTCCATTCGTCTAATTGAGCTATAGGCCGATGTTGGAAGCATTAAATTCGGTAGTGAGCATATTTTGGATCTGATATGGCATTGTGTGTCATTTCTAGTTAGACTAAGATCTTGTAAAATGGTGTCTAATAGTGTCTTAGGATCTCCGATTTGGTTTGTAATTACAGTATAATTTGGTATAATAGTGTCTTAGTATAGTAGCCTATATTTTAAGTAATAAGACTTTATATGCGGTTTCTGATTACAGCATAATTTGGGTAGGCTATATGGTGTCTAATTACACTATAACTTTTCTTGTTTACTGTCTAATGAAGATTACATTATTTCTAGTTGTCTAATTTGATACAAAGTACGGTTTGTTACGTCTTATTGGTGCATTGTTTGTGTCTAATTTGATACAAAGTTACGAGTGTGGCTACTCATCAAACACTGCAATTTCCAACAGAAGCTGAGGGACGGGCCTGGACGTTCAAACCTGAAACAAATTGCATCAAGACAGGAGTGGGATGGCTCTTCCTGGTCCAAAATACAACTAAAGTTTTAAATCCAGATGAAGTGGCTATTCGGGGTACCGAGCTAATACCCTTTCTTGGGTCTGGCAAGCTGACTAGCTCAGAGTTAAAAATGCTAAATGAAATGGGTGAATCAAAGAGACAACCACAAAAGTCAGATATATTCCCTCAGAACTGTAGACTATCATCCCCCCATGTCTGCTTTTAACGTTTTGACGGTATGATCTGTCTGTCATCACACGTGATTGGTAGCTCACGTATATGCATTAAAAGACAAACAATCAGCGTGTGGACTGCATGACCGAACAGTGTGAAGAAAAAATGGACATCACAGGAAAGGGAGAGAACGAGAGACTGAGAAAAGGTTTGGCAGAGGGAGTGCATTAAAAGGAAAAAAGCCTGTGAGGAAAGTGCTGCTAAATGCTGTAAAATTACAGAGATCTTCAAGCAAGGCAAGAGATAACATACCAGCAGGGCCACCTTCAGCACACATTATCGCAACCGTAGCAAATCACTTCCTTTCCCGAGTTGATTCTGTATTTTAAATGCAATGTAAGCCGAACAAGAGTCTGCATAGATATAATCCGGACAATGAAGACCTGTAAGGTTGGAGTATCTGCTGTATCTGTTACTCAGAGCTGCTAGTGCTTCATGATGATTAACATCTTATCTAGTCAAAGCTCTGAGGAAACACCAGCAGAAGGACAGTCATTTCAAAAGTGCACAAAAATGATATATATATATAGATATTAATTCCTGTTGGTTTAATTATAGAAGTGCAACTGACTAACTCTGAAATGAATAAAACTTCAATACAATTATCAATGTTTTTCAACTTAAAGGAAAGGAAAAAACAATCGACAAAAGGTCTACAGTGTACTTGGCCTGTGAATAAAGTGAGAGTGGGGATTGACCTGGATTGATGCTAGTTTCCCGGCTGAGTTATAATCCTAGTCTGCCTCTGAATCTTAAAAATGGTGTGTGATTCGGAAGGATAGACTACCTTTTGATTTTCTGATCTTTGCAAATTAATGTCGGGATTGAACAACTGCTCATCATTTTGCTGCCTGCTGTTGCCTGTAAACCACTAACCCAGCAGCCGTGCTTTACTCAAAGCGATATGTCCTCTGGATTCTAAAAAACACTGGGAAATATGCAGATTTTTGTTTCGTAAATCAACAGGAAAGGGTGTTTCAAGCCAGGAGAGCTGAAGAGCTCCAGCTCCAGTTAGGTCCAGTCTTAAAGTTGTGATCCTTACATAGTGATTAGGTAAACGATTTGCACCCTCTCACACCATTTACTCCATTTCTCTTGTCAATCTCCTAAACCTGCTCTCCTTTAGCACCAAATTTGTTGTACAACAAGGCTGTTCTGTTGATCCTCCAAATTAAATGACTGATAGATCACAGCAGCATACAAATCAGTTGTTAGCTCTCCCGCTGTGAGTGGAGATGGCGCAGCTTAAAGATAAATTCCCATGAAAAGGACTGAGAGGAGCTAGCACTGCTTTGACTAATTTCTCTCTGTTTCTCAATTGAAGAAACACTTTAGAGACTAACATGACAAAATAAAGAATATTTTTTGAGTAAAAGAGGCGAAATGTGCAGAGTGCACAGTGTATGCCATGGTCTGAAGTTGTCTCAGCATAGTTTTGGCTGAAGGTTTCAGTGTCTCCAGTGTTTTCAAACACAGGTTATGGTTGACAATTAAAGGGACTTGAGGCAGGATTTGTGAAAAAATAAACAACTCAACAAAATATATAACAAAGGTCTAGTGGATTTGATACATTTTTAATACAGAATTTCTACATATTATATCTTTAAGGAAAGGCAAGTAAAATGAACAAAAAAAATGCTCATGGAAACACAAATCAATCTTACCTGTAAATGGAAACATAACTATATAATTTCCAAATTCATACCTAGAAGAATCTTTCAATAAGATTTCAGACACCCCTAAAGTGGACCGTACCATTTCTTAACCTTACCTTTATCTGCCTGCGTCAGTTGCTGGCCAGTGTTCAACTTCGTCAGGTGCAGTGAGACATAGAGATGTGTTTTGACATGAAGGAAGTACTCAGATCCTTTACTAAGTAAAAGTATCAATACCTCCATGTAAAAAAAAAAAAAATCTTTAATATAGCAGTGTCATTTCTAAGATTGTCTAAGTAATATAAAGCTGTCAAATAAATGTAGTTGAGTAGAAAGTACAGTATTTCCCTCTGAAATGTAGTTGAGTGGAAGTATAAAGTAGCATATAACAACACTCAAGTAAATTACCTTAAGTACCTTTAAATTGTATTTAAGTGCAGTACATGAGTAAATGTACTTCGTTACTTTCCACCATTGAATATAGAGTTCATTATTTCATTTAAATAATCTTTTGTGTGGCTGTGGGGGTTGAATTAGTTCCTTTGCCTTTTTTATATTAGCGTTCATAATAGAATCCCATTTGTTTTCAAATCTCGTGAATACAGGAGTTTTACCTGATTGGATAGTTAAACAATATTAAAATCCATGTGTGCTAAAAGCTGTGTGATTGTATTAGTTCAAATGTGTGACTCTGTATTGAACTCAGGTTGGATTTCATTCACAGAGTCAAAATGAGCAGTAGGAGAGTAAGAGACATCAGGCACTTCTTCAAGGCTGAGAAAAGAGTAAGTTGAAAATGGCTTAAAAATGATAATGCAACTTATATTTTGTGTGGTTGTCATACAGGCCTTATACTGAACAGGGTAGTATGGGTAATGGTGAGTTTCACATGTGTGTGGTGTTGCATTAAGGAAGCAGAGGGAGTGGCAGGCAGCAGTCAGGAGGAAGACAGGAGGACAGTGAGGAGGCAGGAGGAAGACAGGAAGATGGTGAGAAGGCAGGAGGAAGACAGGAGGACAGTGAGGAGGCAGGAGGAAGACAGGAAGATGGTGAGCAGGCAGGAGGAAGACAGGAGGACAGTGAGGAGGCAGGAGGAAGACAGGAAGATGGTGAGCAGGCAGGAGGAAGACAGGAGGACAGTGAGGAGGAAGGAGGAAGAGAGGAGGACAGTGATCAGGCAGGAGGAAGACAGGAAGATGGTGAGAAGGCAGGAGGAAGACAAGAGGACAGTGAGGAGGCATGAGGAAGACAGGAAGATGGTGAGGAGGCAGGAGGAAGACAGGAGGACAGTGAGGAGGAAGGAGGAAGAGAGGAGGACAGTGATCAGGCAGGAGGAAGACAGGAAGATGGTGAGAAGGCAGGAGGAAGACAAGAGGACAGTGAGGAGGCAGGAGGAAGACAGGAGGATGGTGAGGAGGCAGGAGGAAGACAGGAGGATGGTGAGAAGGCAGGAGGAAGACAGGAAGACGGTGAGCAGGCAGGAGGAAGACAGGAGGACAGTGAGGAGGCAGGAGGAAGACAGGAAGATGGTGAGCAGGCAGGAGGAAGACAGGAGGACAGTGAGGAGGCAGGAGGAAGACAGGAAGATGGTGAGCAGGCAGGAGGAAGACAGGAGGATGGTGAGGAGGCAGGAGGAAGACAGGAAGATGGTGAGCAGGCAGGAGGAAGACAGGAAGATGGTGAGGAGGCAGGAGGAAGACAGGAAGATGGTCAGGAGGCAGGAGGAAGACAGGAAGACGGTGAGCAGGCAGGAGGAAGACAGGAAGATGGTGAGGAGGCAGGAGGAAGAGAGGAGGACAGTGAACAGGCAGGAAGAAGACAGGAGATTGGTGAACAGGCAGGAGGAAGACAGGAGGACAGTGAGGAGGCATGAGGAAGAGAGGAGGACAGTGAACAGGCAGGAAGAAGACAGGAGATTGGTGAACAGGCGGGAGGAAGACAGGAGGGCAGTGAGGAGGCAGGAGGAAGACAGGAGGACGGTGAGGAGGCAGGAGGAAGACAGGTGAACAGTGAACAGGCAGGAAGAAGACAGGAGGACGGTGAGTATTCAGGAGGAAGACAGGTGAACAGTGAATGGGCAGGAAGAAGACAGGAGATCGGTGAACGGGCGGGAGGAAGACAGAAGGGAGACAGGAGGACAATGAGCAGTCAGTAGAAAGACAGGAGGACAATGAGCAGTCAGTAGAAAGACAGGAGGACGGTGAGTGGGCAGGAGGACGACAGGAGGACAGTGTGTTAGAGTAGAGAACATTGTCTTGCTGGCAGTTTTGAATAGGAACACTTTGTTGGTGACCTGTGACTACAGAAGTTGTTGTGTGTTACTTTCCCTGTCAGCTGGTGTAATGGCTTTTGATTTAACATCACCTACAGACTGCAGACATGATGTTGAACAAGCAAGATACTGTAAGGATTATCAGACTTCAGTTCCCTTAAGCCTGTGCTGTACTGGGTTCCCTTTACGGCCTGGAGAAAAAGTTGACCCCCCCTCCCCATTTTCATTGCTTAATTCACACTCTGTTCTCAACAATAACATCATTTATTGCTGGTTCAATTCATTTCTGTCTACTTTTTCTATTATTACACAGTGGTTATACTTTGTATGGATTTGCAGCCCTTATTTATTTGCCAGTAAAATGGAAGAAAAGTGGCACAGCTGAAAATTGCATGTTTGGTCTCATGCAACCTGTATTTTTAGGCACTCCTGTCCAGAGGAGCAAAATATTAGAGAGGAGGATATACAAATACCCTCTGAACATGATTTGTTACCACAAACAAAATTGCATCTGAAATGTAATGTCTGAGAGAGGCAGATGTAAATTTTGCAGCACTGTTTTATCAGACATTCACCGAGCGAGCGAGAGAGACTGCAGCTAGATCAAAGCTGTGTGTCAGAGAGTGTAGAACGGTTGTGTTTGTTTATAATTGATTGTAGTACGTTTTTTATCTTGTGATTATCTATTTCTTGTTTTCTTCTATATCTGTTTTCTTGTATGAAATGTAAATTTTCAAAATCAAACAACTTGACATCGTAACTTCAGCACTGATGCCAATATACGTTTTTTGATTTTTAGAGAGAAAGGAATGTAAATTAACAAATGCATCACACACACACACACACACACACACACACACATATACATATATGTGTGTATATATATACATACGGAAGCCCTAAAGGGCCATGAATACATTTTATTTCCTCCGTTTTCCCGAGATAACGATATAATTAATTTGAGATCTTGACAAAAAAGTATATTAAATCATTGCAGGAAACATCAATCAGTGTAGCAATGTCAGAGGAGCAGGAGCATATCGATCACCGCCTCACATATCTTTTCAATCAAGGCCTGACACAGGCGGAAATAGCATTATGCCTTACTATTATATACACATTAGTGTGCCTAATCTTAAAAGATGGCTAGCAAGGCTTCAGCTATATCGGCAGCTCAGTCTATGTTATCTCGGGAAAACACCCGAGATCTCGAGAAAATGATCCCATTATCTCGGGAAAACGGCATTTGTTATTTCGAGATAATAACTCGAGATCTCGAGAAAACAAATGAAATAACTCATTATCACGGGAAAATGGAGGAAATAAAATGTATGAATGCATGAATGTATATATATATATATATATATATATATATATATATATATATATATATATATATGTGTGTGTGTATATATGCATTCATGCATTCATACATTTTATTTCCTCCATTTATATATATAGGCCATAGAACAGGGTTTCTCAATTCCAGTCCTCGAGGACCACTGCCCTGCATGTTCTAGACATGTCCCTCCTCCACCACACCTGATTCAAATGAGTGGCTCGTTATCAGGCCACTGCAGAGCTTGATGACGAGCTGATCATTTGAATCAGGTGTGGTGGAGGAGGGACATGTCTAGAACATGCAGGGCAGTGGTCCTCGAGGACTGGGAGTGAGAAACCCTGCCATAGAACCTTCTAGTGGCTGCAGTATTAGAACCAAAGGCATAAGTTTGCATAGGGACGATAGGGACAAGTCACAACCAAAGTTTGGGAGGGAGGGAGTTGTCCTTACAAATATTTTGATATATTTTAATATAAAGATTTTTTATTTTCTATTTTTATAATGCATTGAATATAATATTCTTTGCAAACTTATTCGTAGTATATATAGAGAAGTAGAGTATAGTATAGTAAAGTATATGTAGAAAACTATTTGTCCGACGTGCCCTCTCATCACATTCTTCAGTGTAACCTGCAAGGCACCACATTTAGATATTTGGCTGAAGGGTTATCACGTTCTCGGCACATGAAGGTATCAAAGCCCCTCTCGTCACCTCTCGTGAAGAAGACACGCTGTGTGGCAGAGTTGCTGCAAGATAGCTGGACTGACGGTAAAGGCCGGCACACACTGGCTAAAACGTCGGACGTCTGAAGCGTTTGGGGAGAGTCGGACGAGTTCGGGAGCTACTCTGTTCGGTGTGTTTGGCTTTGTCCGAGGCGCGTGAGAGCTGACGTAAATACACCAAGAAATCATGAAAGTAAATCCTCAAATCAGTATTTTCTTTGGTCTCAACATTTTTGCCCGTGTTTCTGCTTTGTAGATAGAAAATGCCACCGAAAAAGAAATGAGGCATGAAGCTATTTCACCACCCAGAGAGTAAGTAACGTTAGCCTAGCTGCTAGGCTAACGTTAGTTAGCCAACTACCCCCACACACAATGCAAGCCTCCTAGCCTAACATTAACACTCACTCTACTATGGAAAAGTGTCATTAAGGTGTTAGTGTAGTGAACGTAGGCTAGCATTAAAGCTAACTGACTGTGGGTTCTGTAATGTTATGTAGGTAGATTTGAGGACAAGTGGATGCGGTCCCACACAAATGCAAACATGCTAGCCAAGCGTAATATCACCAGTCTTCTACTGTGTAAAACATAACTGGTGTTAAGTATATCACCCTCTAGTCATTCAACCAATGTTAGCAATTACAAGGAGAACACAGAAAAAACAGCAGCATGATGCTAAAAATGTAGAGCAGGCTGGTGATGAATCAGGAACAGAGTTTCAGCTGAGGTGTTGACAATGTCAATAAGCAGTTTTGTTGGAATAAAGATGGCATGAGCATTGCAGTTCTTTGTTTTAGGATGCCTTGTAGTTGTAACCTATGAATCTCATCATCATGTTGGTTATTTTGAAAATAAATTTTGGATTTGCATAATTAAAGGTGTCAAGATGTTATTCCTCAGATGTTACCCAAATGTTCTTTCTTATAAAGTTGATATGTGTAATGGATATAAAGAGTACATTTTATTCATTGATGCATTATTTTGAAATACATTCAGGAAACTCAGATATCCAGTACAGATGTAGTGCAGGTTGAAGAAGCAGCAGCTGGACCATCTGGGCTTCAGGTGAGGTCTTAAAATGGTTCAGTGATGAAATATCAGCAATGAAATTGAAGGACGATTGGGTTTTATTTTACATTAGCATTCTTCATCAGGAGAGGGTTTTTTTTTTTCTCTTTTTTTGAATGATAAACAAAGTTGGTTCCATAAAGCCTAAACACTGGCTATTCCTGTAATATTCAAAAGTTCTTTCTAATAAGTTTGATAAGTGTATTATCATATAAGGTCTACATTTTATTCATTGATGCATTATGTTGAAATACATTCAGGAAACTCAGATATCCAGTACAGATGTAGTGCAGGTTAAGGAAGCAACAGCTGGACCGTCTGGGCAGTACCGGTTCACCCAGTACGCACACTACGCACGTTGCGTAGGGCCCCGCAAACTAATAGAGGGCCCGTGAAAACAACAACAACAAGAACAACGTGACGACGTGACCGTCCGTCACGCTGCTCGCGCACGTCAGTTTCCCAGTGCATGTGCATCAACCTAGCAAGATGAAGCGGAGTTATCCCTCGGGGAATGAGAAAAGAAAAAAGAAACAGCATGACAATGAACTGCGTGAACAGCAGTCAGGTAACTCTCCTCTCCGGGTGGGAGAGTGGGAGGGACGGGGCTAGTCCGTGTTTGACCTACATTAACAGGGCGGTGAGCCCTGGGTGAACCCCGGGCTCCGTGTGCGTCTTGCTGGCTTCTATAATTTTAGTTGTAGTGTAGTTACAATACAAAATGTTAAGTAATGGATAAATATTGACTAAGATTGAATTTTGTTTGCTGTGATAGCTCACAGGCAAATATAGATGCAGATATCTTAGTGAATAAATACATGTCGTGAAATATTATGACAATGGTGCTAAATAGGCTAAATAATAATCTAGATCACCTACATTTGAAGTATATGAAAGTAAAACAAGTGCAGCCAATTTGATGGAGCTGAATTGATAGAAGCGTTATCTATATTTTACAGGTGCTATGCTTAAGTTTCTCACAAGCAGCACAGACTCCAGCCAGTCAGCCAGTGGAGGGACAGAGCCAGCTTCATGTAGGACAGGCACAGATCAGCCAGCTTCATCCAGTGCTTAAAGGGGGGGTGAGTGGAAGCACTGGGTGTCAGGTGCGACTGTGGAACATTTTGGCGTTCAGTAAGGAGGGCCCCTTAGCAGAATTTTGCGTAGGGCCCCATGGAGGTCTGAACCGGCTCTGCGTCTGGGCTTCAGGTGAGGTCTTAAATGGTTCTGTGAATATGCTTTGTTTGTAATTAAATGTGGCAGCGTGGACGCTGTCTAGAGCTGAAGTCTTCCTCTTCACTTGTGACAGATATTTTTGTTTGTTTATATTCACTGCTCTGTGATAACTGTGTCACTGGAAAAAAATAAATAATAAATAATTATAATTTATATCAGCAAATGTTGTCGCGCATGTAAGCAGAAAATATAAACGCTCGCTAAGTTATGAAGCTCTGATGGAGCTCAGGATTTATCAGGAAGACGACTGTTTTACTCCAGACAATTTCACTGTATGAGTCTGGACTGTGTGTGTGTGTGTGTGTGCGTGTGTGTGACTTTTTGTATGCAGAAGAACACAGAACATGAATTCAATTTTTAAATAATACAATCATTTTTGTTTGTTTGTTTGTTTTTATTTTGTCATGCAGTTTTCATTCATATAACTCATGATGCCATGTCGTTCAAGATGGACAACGCAGAGCCAGATATGTGATTGGCTGCTTCCGAGCAGACAATGAATCAGCAAATTGCTTCATACAAATGAGCTGAGTCATTTCAGGGTTTATATTGGATGTATTGTCAGTGTTTATCAAGTTTATTGTTCATTTCATAATACATTATTTTTGTTTTTATTTTGAACCCTTTCCACCTAACTAACCCCACGGTAGGGACAGATAGTGGTCATGGTTACGGAAAGATATCTTGTGTTCATATTCAACACAATGCTACTTGTACCTTTGTCTGCGCCCACGTGTGTCATACACCATGTGCTTAAATGGTGCTTTAAGTACAGGATTATTAAACCACATCAAACAAAATATGAAGCTAGGATACAGTGCTCGTGGCATATGATGTTCTCAGATCATTTTTAGAACACAAAGCAACACAGCAGGTGACTAGAACATCGGGTTTGCACTTGATTACTTCAAAATATGCACCTGACAGGAAAAAAGCTTTAATCAAAAGTTAATAAAAAGTATGGATCCGTGCACAGGAAGTGAGAAGAAAACAAAAGAAAAACACTGTCGACTGAACAGATACAGAATTTTTGTTGATGGGATACCTGTTTATTTCGGATAATGAAATGTCAACCAGCCAATTTGATTCTGACATTAATTACTATATTGCACCAGGTCTGCTTGATGAGGTGGTAACAGTATTCATCACATAGCAGCCCCAGAACAAAAAGAAAAAAAAAAAGCATTGCTTCCTTTTTTCTTTTTTTGAACATTCCACCACAGATTCAATTTGCTGACAAACCGCAAACACCTATTGTTATTTTTCTTTTTGAATGACAACCTATTCTCTACCTGTCAAGATATTGGGCACCGGTAAGGGGCACACACACTCGCATACACATGCACATGGGCACGGACGGTCACATACAAATGTACACAGTTTTTCAGGTAAAGGTTATAGACTTGAAGAATGTTCTCATTAGTTCTCTTTACAACGCTATCAGTATACCACCTCCAATGTGTGTGTGTGTGTATGCATATGTGTGGATAATGAGCTGATAGTGCCCTCGAAGTGAGGTTGTGTGCTGAAAGCCAAGGTGGTAACTAACACTCTGACAACACTCTCAATCACCTTAAACCCTGCGGTGTTGAGAGCACCAGATAGAGCACAATTATGTTTATTAGCTTCTCTAGCTGTCACTCATTCACTCATAATAGCATGTTGTGTCTGACTTACCGCCAAGATATATTGACGGAAAGGCTAAGAGAAATTTCATGGCAAAATACAAACCATCGACTCTGAACGCAGTGAAATAGACATTTGACAGATGTCTCATTCTGTATCTATTTTATGAGCATTAACTGAACTGATGTATCGACAGTTTGATTTTGTTTTCCCGGAAGGAGACACCAGGCTGAAGGAATGTTGTGAAAATATTTTTTCTGGTCAGGACTTCTGCCTACAGCACATCATGCTTAGACTTTAAAGAGCAGCGTGTAGGATGCAGCTAAATGCTGATAAGACAGAGATTATGATTAGACGTCATAATCCTCTGTCCTGTCAATATCTGAAAGCGTTGGTTCTCTGTCCCGATCAGAAACTCAACATTGGTATCGGTATCATTTTGGATCAGAATCTCAGCTGAGACAAACATGTTAAAGGGGCTCTTTATAACAATTTGTAGCAATTTACATATATTAATCACTTTTTTACCGGCCATATGCGAGCAGATTGTAATGTGACGTGAAAAATGTGACTTTTCCCGTCTTCCCCGGTTGCTCCTATGAGCCTGTGGATGATTTGTTTAAGTAGTTTAATGTGGCTGAACTGTGGATTTCTCTGTGAAGGTCTCAGGTCTCAGGTTGACAGTCCAAACGATGTAACTTTATGCACATTCTCGAGTGCCTTGACTCAGTGCCTCCCTCTGCTCCACTAACAGAGAGCAACAGTAGCTTATGTTCCACAGAGCCCCTTTAATTGAATGGTTCAATCTGGTTTTCACCATCTCAGTAATACTTCCAGGATGAGGCAATTTCAATCTAACAAACATCTGGAAACTGTTAATCATGTCTTCATAATTAGCTTCCTTACGTTAGTTACCTGTTCCTTTTAGAACTGATTTTAAGATGTAATTTATTACTTACAAAGCACTGAGAGGCCTTGGTCCGAGTTTTCTAAGCTTTCTTTTATTGACCTATGCCCCTTTTCGCTCCCTGAGATCCTGGGATGTGTATCTTGTTGTTGTCCCTAAGCCTAGATCTGAAACACAAAGGTGATGGAGCCTTTGCAGTTAGGGCTCCAAGGCTGTTCCTAAGGAGATCAGGGCTGTGAACTCAGTGTAGTCTTATAAATAACTTATGAAAACATTATTTTTTTTATTGCTTTTTGGTGATTGTATTTGCTTTATGCCACCCTTGTTTACTCCCTCTGTGTTTTATGCAGTTCTGTTTTTATTGTAAATCACTTTGTAACTGACTTTTGAATGGTGCTCTATAAGTAGCAGTAGTAGCAGCAGTTGTTGTTGTTGTTGTTATTTGGCATCCAGGGGCAACTGAATACCCCTCTTAAGCATGTACAAGAACAAGAAAAGAAAAATGTGCATGCAATTGGCCCTCTCTACAGCCAGTGTTTGGTTTGTCTCTTCTGGGCTACAGTACAAATGCCGTTTTTCCACCGACAGTACCAGCTCGCCTCGCCTCGGCTTAGCGTGGCTCGACTTGGTTTGGTTTCAGACACTTTGCATTTCCATCTAGGGTCGTCATCAATACGTACTTATCCACGCGACACATAAACAGGGCTAGCTGTTGGCTACTCAAAACACGTACACCTTTTCATTTCTTGTCGCACCATCAAGCTCTTTCTGGATGCGTCTTCAGAGACAACACTCAGGAGCGTCTCCACCTCTGCCACGGTCCACGCCGTGTTCTTGCGCGTTGTTCCTTCCATGTAATCGCTATGTTGACCAAACGCAGATGCTAGTTTTTAAAGGTAGCGGGTGTCTTGCTTGGTTGGAACTAACAGGTGGTGATACTAAAAAAGCACCACTTTAGCAGGTACCAGGTACCAGATTTCGGTAGTGGGAAAGCAAAAAAGGCGAGCTAAGTCGAGGCGAGGCGAGCTGGTACTGTCGGTGGAAAAACGGCAAAACATGGCAGTGCAACATGGCAGACTCAGTGGAAGAGGACCTGCTCCTTCTGTAGACATAAAAAGCTCATTCTAAGGTAATGAAAACACAAAGATTCTAAGTTTCAGCTGATTATACACTAATAATTCATATTATATTTAATTAGAAAGTACATACGATTTAATGATTCTCCTACTGAGGTACATTTTCCTCAGCCATACTCGGGAACGTTGAGACTCAAAACAACCTTTTTTACCAGTGTGACTGGTAGTAGACTGACTGTCAGGGAGCCCTGTGCTCGTGTTTCCACAATGTGAACTACATGTAGTGAGGCTCGCCTACACAGCCTACACATGTGACAGTTCCCCTCCTGTTTGTGTGTTGGAGGAACACAGCAATGCATGCGAGAGCAAATTCTGGTGGATTTAATACATTCGGCACCTCAAGCCAAGATTAACAGAGCAGCGGTGAAATAGGAAGTGACAAATATTGCCTGTACTGAAGAGCTGCCGATTGTATATCAGCTGTATGTTGTGGGGGTGTTTGTGTTGGCTCTTTTTCTGAACTGTATGATGATATGTGTGTGTTGTGCAAGTGTAATGTTGTATCATTTTGTGTCATCGCTGTATGTTTATATAAGTAAAAAGAGAGAGCGAGTAGAGAACAAGATAAAGGGAGTAAAATAGAGAAAGGGAAGTAAAGGTTTTGACATTGGAGATTCACACCAAGCCTTCTAATTCTTTTGAGTAACAGTGCTCTCTGAAAATCCTAGGTCGCTGTTGACAGCTAAGAGCTTGACGAAAGAAAGATGGGGCTGCAGCTTTGTTGCTGAAACGGGCAGATGGAGCAGCAGAGAGACAAGTCTCGTCACAGAGTAGGTGGGTGTGCAGCTTTGGTGGCGAGGACACCACTGCAATGATTCGTCAAGTGTTGCAGTTAGCTGATCTGTGCTGTGGGGCCTCAAAAGTTAATATATATCAACGTAGCACTCTACAAAAAAAGAGAAAGAAAATCCGGCAGCTGTGCTGTTGCATCTGCCAGGCCACCAGGCACAAACAAACACATATTTCTGGGTGAAGTAGAGGGCAGGGCTGACTGGTGATCAGACCTGAGGACCAAGGGGGCAGTTCCAGGACTCTGCCTCTGAGGGGCTGTGCATTAGTCTCTGAGACATTGTATAGTGAGATTGTTGATTGTTGCAGAAATCCTGTGTGTAATCATGGCTTCATGATCTGTCAAAGGGGGAAATTTATCAGGTGCCCTTGATGACCCCTCGGTGCCCTTGATGACCCCTCTCCCCCCACAGCTTCAAGTGAGACTGTGACCCCTTGGGTGCCAAGAGGCCATTTGACCATCCAAGAGTCGCGAGCTTCAATTGGCCACTGCTTCAAAATATATATTGACCCCGATCGATGGTTGCTCTCACTTATGGTAACAAAAAAACAAGATCAAATATTGGTATAGCTTAACCTGAAAAATGGCAAATGCTACAGTTTGCCGACCTTTCCATTATACTGTCCTCACTAAGCAGGCAGTTTCACAAACAGTTTCATAAAATGCTGAAGAGATTGCAAATACAACAGTCTGATGTTGCCCTATTATTGAAATGTAGATACTGGCCCATCGATATCACCACTACATCCTTTGTCATTGCCTTCTGAAACAACCAAAGGGGTCCTTTTCAGATCAGTCATCCCTGTCATCAGCAATACACTGTTTGTCAGTGACTTCCAAAACACTTGAATTATTGGTATGACTGACACCTTTAAGGTTATGGTTTGGAAAAGTTTAAGAACAAAAACAACTTGGTTAAGGTTAAAAATAACAGGGTTAGGGCCAAGACACAACAAACTGACGTCAAAGAACCACTGGCGATGAAGACCGACTGTTGTGTTGCCTTACATCACCTGTCGCTCCGCCAAAACCCTCATATGGTCCTCCCAATTTTTTTAATGGCAGCAAATAGTCACACCTGTTTTCCTCCCGGGTCAAATTGACCCGGGGACAATACTGTCACGTCCTGTGTTTGTCTTGTCAAGTTTCATGTTTTTAGTTCTTGTCACTTCCGGTTTTATTTTGTAGTCTTGTCTCATGTCTCGTCTTCCCCGGTTCTGTTCTAATTACGTGCACCTGCCCTCTCGTGTCTCACCTGTTTCTTGTTCCCTCATTTGTCATGTATTTAAGTCCTGGTTTTTGTTCAGTCTGTGTCTTGTCATTATTCGTCTAAATGGTAATTATCTTCACGTCGAGTCCATGTCATGTTCATGTTTTTTTCGGAGAAATAAATCCTTTTTTGAAACACCGTAAACCTTGATCTCGCTCCCGTCTGTGCATCTGGGTCCTAATTCCACGTCCTCAACCAGCCATCCTGACAAATACGAGGGTTAAAAAAAACTGCAGAAATTACAGGTGTGACAGACACCCAGCTTGTATGTCCTCTCCCTACCACCAGGTAGCAGTGGTTTGTATTAGTCATTTAGAAAGGAAACCGTAAGGCTCAGTGCTGCAGATGTACAATTTGTTATGTTAAAGCTTTTTTTGACAATTTGCTAATATAGCCACTTCTTATCAAGAATATGTCTGAAAAAAACTAGATATCATGGAGAAACTGCCCTAAATGGCTGAAATAATGTATATTACAAATAACAGGCTGAAGGGGCTTTCCCTTTTTCCATTTCTCTTCTCATGCGCTGATTCACTTTGCTGAACAGCCAATTAGAGTGATTTAATTCACCAACAGGCTATGCCGCCAATTCTACATGCTCAATTGGCCAAAAAGTTTCTGACATCAGCCGACTGCCATGTGTCCCTTCAGCCCGGTGTGTCAGGGACATATGGGAAAATATAGGTGTCTGATCATCCACTAATCAGATGGTTGGTAGTTCAATTCTGGTGGCTGGCTGGTCCAATTTTGTGTGTCTGTGTGATTTGAGAGAGAGAGAGAGAGCCATGCTTAAGAATAGCTCCTGAACAATGTTCTTGTTTTCTGTTCAGACATAAGGTAAACACTGAAAAATAGTAAAGAATTTGAATACAGAAGTCAACACAACAAGCCACAGAAGAGAAAGAGAGGAAAACAGCTGGAACAGGACTCTGGAGACAAAGATCAAGACATTTAGCTGGTTGGATAGAAGGTTGCTAACCTAAGCAGTGAAAACAACTAGAAGAAAAGAAAAGAGGAAGACAGAGGAGGACTCGACTAAACAAACAAAAAGGCTAAGTTAAAACTACTGGACAGTGGACTGACAGTAGGTTTTAACACTTTAAAGGTAAAAGACTCTGATATCACCGTCTTACAAGAGACATGGTACAGAGGAGACAGTTCCACTGGTTGTCCTTGCGGTTACGTTGAGATTATTATCCCATCAATTAAACTCCAAACAGTAACCCAGGGTAGGGACTCAGGAGGCATGATTATTTGGTATAGATCAGAACGAACTCATTCAATTGAAATTATCAAAAAAGTAGAATCCTATATATGGCTGAAAATTAACATAGAAATAATATGTGTAGACCAACATGTCCAGCTATGTGCTATTTACATACCCCCCTCAGAATCCCCCTACTACAATGAAGATGTTTTTTTTCCATTCTAGAGGGGGAAATAAACCAATTTAAAACTTTGGAAACGTGTTAGTCTGCGGGGACCTGAACGCTAGAACTGGAGAGAAAGGTTTATTTCACAAAACACACACACAGATCAAGTGTTCATTGTTTTCTACTATTTTCTTGATCTTACGAATTGTACCTTTTCGCTTTTGCTTTTTCTTTTTCTTTTTAATTTTACTGTAAACTCATTATTACTTAACGCTTTGGCAACACTGTCTCTGTTACATTCATGCCAATAAAGCATATTGAATTGAATTGAGAGAGAGAATGGGTGAAAAGAAATATCGTGGAGTGCTTTGGACAGAAAGTGCTGTATCAGTATGGTATGTATGTGCGGGTTGACACCTTGCATGGCAGCCAGTGTATGAAAGTGCATCTGAATGGGTGAATGTGGCATGTGTTGTATGAAGCACTTTGAGTGGTAGACTACAAAAGCACCATATGAATGCAGTCTATTTACCATTTAATCAAAAGGCAGACCTTAAGTGCAAGTCAGTTGCAAACTCTTGCCCTCTTGGAGCACCGCATCAGAAAGTGCTCACACTGTATGAGCTATTTTGAAAGGTAATACAAAAAACTGCAAAAAACAAACTTTTTGTTGCTTCGGTATGAGGACTTGTCACTTCAACTATCTTTATGGACTCCTCTTGAAGAAGCACAATGCTTGCACATATCAATAAATGGTAATAAGAGTAGAGGCTGTTGAGACGTACTGTATGATGTAAGCTGCAGTATTTTACACTCTCTGTGTGTGCATGGTGTAACACATGCAAGCATGTATGAGCGCGTGTGTGCTTACGTATGTTGTATGATGAAATATGTTCCATGCCAATAGACCAAGGGCTTTCTCTCCCTCACACACACACAATGAGGGGTATTTTATGCCTTAACCGCGTCGCCTACGCCTGCATTAAGACTGAAAAATACGCGTGCGTACAGGCACGCGTATTGCAAGTACACCAAAACTGAAGGGGTGACGGGTGATAAGCGTCATGCCACGTGCGAACGCAGCGGACGCCTGTGTGCACGCTCGTCTCAATGTTCAAATAACCCAGACAACAAAAAAATGGTCTGTTTATTGCTTTTTGTTTAAAACGTAAAAAAGAAAAAAAACATGGTATTTCAGTTTCCCGTTTTTTTTTGGTTAAAACGAAATATCAAACTGACAAAAGGTAGGCCTACATGGATCTGTTAGTCTCTCTCTCTCTCTCTCTCTCCCTCTCTCTCTCTTAAGGTTTGAATGATATCGAATTGACAATTAATGATGAGTAAGGGTGAAAGGGATAATTAAAGTAATTTAGGCCACTTAAAAATAAAAATATCCTGACAGCTTTGATGGGGCTTGTGGTTCATCTATAACTTATGCTTTCTTATAAACAATCCCGTATGAACCAGTGTAACAGCTGATCTGTGTAGATATGCTGCAGAACATAGAAAATGAATAACAGGTCAGGTCCTGATGATCCAGTGTACCTCATGCGTAAATGCGCACAGCCTCTTCCTCAGTTTCGCGCCTGAGCAATGGTACAGTCCCTGATATACCTCAACATCCTGTTATAGGCGTGCACACGCTATAGGCGTTAACGCGTGTGTCACTATTGTCCTAAAGCCAACGCTTCAGACGCCTTAACGTGCGCACGTGTGACTGAAATAGCCTAAACTGTCACATCGTCTCTCTTGGTAATACATGGACTGCTTGAAATGTGAAGCGAAGCAGCTGTCAAACTCAAAATTCAACATCATGAAGTAAATGATTATTTGTACATTGAGACGAGCGTGCGCACAGCCGTCCGCTGCGTTAACGCGTGGCACGACACGAATGACCCATCGCTATTTGATTTCCACAAACAGACTACACACACAGACAAACACACACACACATTCCACAGAGGCCAGCTCAGGTGCTGTAAGGTCAAGGTGAAGAATAGAAACTTTCCTAAAGCTGCATGTTAAAGCTTTTATCTAGAGAACCAGTGAACACCTCTTAAAACTATTTCCAGTGCATAAATGAAAACCACCTGCCTACCAAAAGTGTGTTCTTTTTACAAAAATACCTAACACAGCATTACTATTCCAATGTCCAGTATTTTCATGTCCAGTAACAGTTTATAAAAAAGTTGAGAATTATAAAAATAAAAAACCCAAGCAGTTTTTTTTTAGCAGTTGTGGCTTTTCTCTTAATGCTGCGCATGTGATGTCAAATTCATGAAAATGTTTTCTCAATTTGCATGTTTTCTTAAGCTGCAGCCTGTTAAGGTCTCATAATCACCATGCAGAATTATGTAAATATATAATATGTACTGCAAATTTAGACATTTCCAGAGAATTCTCTTTAATACGGGGAAATGAGTCATGATAACATGTTGTGTTATTATTGGGCAATATTTTCGTATGTTTTAACAGATATACATTTCCTTTGATGTTAAACTAATGTTATTCTGATTTGTTTTTGACACTGTGACAAAAAAAAGAGACTGAGCAGAAATCTACAGTTGCCTTGCACAATGAAGCACCAATCATTTATTTAAATCAAATCCCATCATATTGCTGGATCACTCTCAGATAGCCTCGTATTCAATGACTGTTGTCATATCTTGTATTTTCATTTATTTTCAACACCAGCAGCTGATAATGCCATCAACAAAGGGTATAAGAAGAATAAAAACAAAACCATTCTCATGAATGAAACAAGTCTACAACAACACTGTTCTGACTGGTTGAAGTAGGTGCACCTAATTAAGACAATGCTCTCTATCAAATCCAAATGTAGCCAACACAGTTCCAAGTGTTAGACATCCCAACCTACGTTTTCAAAGCATGCCCAGAATTTGAAGGAAAACACAGTTCAACAGAGAGGAAAAAATCTGGCCTTTATAGTCCGTTAATGTGTGACAAGAGTTTTCATGCTGCTCCAAGCAAGCCAAAGCTGCTGGGATGGGTTGGATGTGTAGCAAATTTCAAAAGCTCATCGGTCAAAAAACCAAGCAGAGCATAAAGGGAGACAGCACGGCAGAAAACTTGACTTGAAAGAGGAGAAGGCATGTCGGTGAATGGGATGGGTTGTAAACAGAATTCAATATCGAATACTGTTATACAAGAGGTCAACACGAATATAGATTCAGAGACCCTGCTTTATACAGCTCGCGGTTATGATGGAATTTAAAAGACATTCTTGTTTGTGTCAATCTGACTGGGAAGCAGCAAACAACCTCATATTATGGAGACACTTGCAGCTATTCATAATGCAAAACAAAAATGTGGCAACTCTGTACATTGCAAGCCCACTGATTAGACCAGATTCATTTTTTCATATCTTGATGGGACAAGAGTCTCTGATTAAATATTTGATTAGGCCACATTTCATTTGTTCGATGTAGTTCACATGATTGCGTGGTCATGTGGCCTCACAGTCCGCTGCATTGCAGAGCAGCGGTGCAGCACTTTCATGAATAATCAAGACAACACATCTCCATGCTCAGATTGTCTGCAGTAAGGTAGAACCAACACTGCCAATTTGATGGTGCTTGACTGTGCAGAATACAAACACAGCTCTTATTGTAATGGTATGCTGATTGAATGACGACTAGCACCTAGCAGGCCCCAGGCAACGGGCTGACAGTAGAGGTATAACATGCCAAAATGACCTCAAATTAAATACGGGAGTATAAAAAGCTCAGCCTCTGTTCTGCAACGAGAGAAGAATCTGCCCTCTGAGCTCCTGAATCCTGAGTTCCATTTGCACCTTGTATTTTAACACGTGAACTGTAGCCCATCTGCATTGTGTTATCTGACAGAAGGCATCTTATAATGGAACTTTGTATTTATGCCTAGCATTAAAGATATATCTAACACTTCCACATTAAAACGCTAAATCCAGTTAGACCTTTGTTATATGTTTTGTTGAGTTTTATACTTACATTATCCCGAACTGTTTCCAACAACATTTAAACCCAAAAATATCCCAAAGTTGACTCAGAATAATGGTGAGCTTAATTTGCTCATTACTGTGGGCTGACTGCTTTGTCAAAAAATATGGTACATTCTTAAAAAAGGCCAATGCGATTGCAATTTCTATTTCATTATACTGGACTGATGGCACTCTCGTGTCTGTATGGTAAATAAGATGCCACCCAGAGCAGCTCAGCACAACGATTGCAAAACGTGAATTTGTAAGCTTTAGATATGCTAGAATCAAGAAAAACAATGAAGCTTATTTCTAATTCTCTCTTTAAATAGTGTGATGTCTAACTGTTGAGGAATGGGACTGGGACCTGAAGAGGTGCCCTTGGATAGCAATAACAACTTAATTTAGCTTAGCGTTGTAAGTGATGTGAGGATGTGGGACTTTGAGGCTCTGTCTGCTTTAGTACAGACTCTGTCCCACCTCCTTCAATAAAATGCCCCTAACTACAATGCAAGTACTCCTCGGAGTACTGTACTTCTGTGCTTTTCAGATAGTTCATCACGTCAGTAACAACTAAATCAACTAAGTAGCTAAATATGCTACTGTACACTACCAAGGCCACTTGTTCACACCATCCTACCACCCCTTTCTCAGTGATGGCTGATGTCCTTACAATTTCCTGTTTAAGATTTGACAGACTATTATTTCATGTATTTTCCCCCCAAATCTCATAGAGAGGAGCAGATACCTGGAAGTTACACTCATAATACATGTGCGGTATCATTGGGCTTGGAATAAAGTGGATACTGTAAGAAGGTAATTAGAGATACAGGAGATGCTTGCTAGCACTAGGCCCCACTGTAAATTACATGACTGTTGTTCTGCACGTTGTGGTGGGTTCTACTGTACTTCTGTACTTATTTTTGCTTTGCCAAAGACAGTGATCCTTTAAATCCTTTATTCTTTGCCAGCAGAATTAGGTGACCTTTCAATTTGTTGGATTTCTTTTCTCAGAAATGAGCAAACATGTACAGATTGCCTTTATAGAATCACAATGAAGGCCACACCACAGCCTGAAAATCACATTCTGATTATACTATTCACTTTCTCACATGAACATTTGAGTTTTTCCTCATCCAGAGAAGATATCCAGATACAGATCTCATGGCAATACAAAAGAGAGAGTTTGAGGGTAAAAATCAGGTCTAATGTTCAGGATATTAGCACTTACAGGTAATTTGCTGAGGATAGAGGAACCCTCCAAATACTGCAGATAGATAGACTTCTCTGCATAGAATTTATTTCAGCCGTGTTCTCCAGTCGTCTGACAGAACAGAAAATCTTCTATTTTAATCAGTAATGTTCACATTAGGCTTTTCACAGAGCACCAGCATCAAGGAGAATGAATGCGGCTGCTCAGAGAGCTTCTATTCTGGTTGAAAATCCCTGAACTTCTCAGAAGGCTGCTAGGGTCATCACCATCTTTTTTTAGGCAACTGATCATATATTAGAATGGGCAGGACTCATCATCTGTCACCCTGGTAATCAAGAACATGGAGGAGAAACTTGTTGTGTCTGTCTATTATGAGTTATCAGAGTTTTATCAAACAGAAAATAGCACAACATAGACAGAAAAGTCGATCTGTGGGAGCAGATCATCTGGACTATGAATGCTGCTGGTTAGTGATATGTTTTTATCACCCTACACGCTGTACGCTTGTAGTTAGCTGTGCAGTTAGCCCTCTGTAGCTTTAGCCAGTGTCGATCAAAGCCAGCATGCAGCATTTTTGTTTTCTTTATTCACACAAGCGCTTTAACCCAGCAATCCCAAGTGCACTGCCTGCACTTTTCTGCTAGAAAGAAATGTTTTGTAGACACTGGGCCCAAGAGTTTCGATCCAAGGTCTGTAGCAGGTTGTATCTTACTGCAACCTTCACCTTAACTTTAGGCTTCAGGTATTTTTCCTTATATCTTGGTAAACTACAGTAACTCATAGTAGGCTCATATCACTGCCAAAACTGCCCAAATGCAAAACACCTACACATCAGTACTGTGGCTGAGCACATCCTGTGTAAATACTAAAAGAGGACAGAAGCTGCTGCTCTGCTCTGCTGACATGCTGGCTTCTTCCTGCTGCCTGTGTAGACACACTGTTAGTCACTATGACCTTAGTCCTGATAAGATGAATGGGTAAGGATTCTTCTGAATGCCACTTCACATCTTGTGATGATGTCAATATCAAATATCACCCTTGTCTCTGTCTGGGCATTTGGCCTGCTTCCCCTCCTAAGTCAACAAGTCATTGATACAAAAAAAAACAGTCATCCTCACATAAAAGCTTTTGCTTCTGCAGCTGCCAGAGCAGCAGCCTGGTGATACATCTCTGCTTCGTCCTCAATGCCCGAGTCTTTATTTAGCCAGTCCCTCCACTCTCCTGGTATCAATCACAGGTTAGTTAATACATTTACAAGCATCCTCAAGGAGCCTCCACTCTTGTGCTGATTAAAGTGGTGGTTCGGGTCTTTTGATGCAGGGTTGTATGAGGTACTTACCCATAGTCAGTATATTACCTGCAGGAGATGACTGTAAGCTCTGTACCTATGTGGAGAAGAAGCCACCGAAAAGCACTATTTTTTAAAACTTTTTCGGTGCTTTACATTGCCGTCAGACAGCCGCTGAAAGTCCGACACAAACAGCTGATCAGTAGCATAACAGAGTGCATCGCAGGCATAGCTGCACTTGTGCGTAGGAATATGGATGTTTGAGGTACAGTTTAGGGAATGTACTGGTAAAGGAAAGGGCTGTCTGACAGCAATGACAAATGTTCAAAATAAAGCGTACACTTGAACTGATCGATCTTTTTTTGGTGTGTCTTCTTTAAGGTGCCTAAAATACATCTTGCTGCCAGTACCAATTAGCGGTGCAATTCTCTACTCTCCGCATTGCTTTTCCACACAGACGGAGAGCTGACGGTCATCTTCTGCAGGTAATACGCAAACACCTCGTACGACCCCGCATCCAAAGATCCAAACTATGACCTGGGGACTGAACTAGCTTTTTAACTAGCTTACACCTTGATGATAATCAGCTTTTAGTGCCTGATTCAAATCTGTAACAACAATGAATACAACATTTGTGAAGTAAACACGTTGATTATGCGTTCTTGGTGAAGGCTATGAAATTCAAGCGATCAATTGTTTCCACATTCTCCGGGCTGCCGTGTAGTGAAAGCACGTTCTCTTGAAATACAGTCTGGTGTATGAAAAGAACAATTTACCAGCCATCTACAATCTGTGAATATTAAACTTGACATGCTGTCAGGCTGAAATGAATAATGAGACTTAGGTCAAAATGAAGAGGAGATAACAGAATAATAAAAAAAGAAATCAATAAACATATGGAAATGTTGTGTCATGGTTTCTGTCTTTGAATTGTTACACATTATATAGTTTTTTTCTGACTTGAGAGTGGTAGACCACAACAGAAAAAAGTAAGAAATTGTGCGTTCACTTCAGAATTGTTGCAGCCTCCTACGAGCTCACTCTGAAGTCGTTCACCCCACTTCTACCAGCTCCTACACTATTAACACCCCAAATATGCTCCCCCTTCACCTCTTGTCTCGACTTAACATGACAAACAGACATTCTTCAGTGGGAGGGAGGGATAATCTGTTAATCTCTCCACTGAGGCAAACAGAGGAAAGAAAGGACAGGCAGATTGATCTTCACAATGCTGATGAGATGCTCTCTTAGTTTTGACCGCGGCATCGCGAGCTGCAGTGTAGGTGCTGAGATCCAAATGAGGCATTTTAATACATCGAGAGACAGAGATATGGAGGAGGCGGCGAGATAGATGGGGGAGGCGAAGGGGAGATAAATGGTAGTAAAAGAGACAGAGAGAGATAGATGGAGGGAAGGCAGAATAAATGGGAAGGTGGGAGAGAGAGAGAGATGGATTGAGAGGACGAGGGGGCGCAAAGGGTGGGAGAGACAGATTGATAAAGGTAAAGGGAGAGAGAAAAATCGATCTTGTGGCAAGAATATGCCCCCTGGAGGATAAAGCTCCTAGAGTACCGTTGGTTTGCTTTGCTTACAGGAAGAGGTATTTCTGTGCTCCATAAAGGGTTGATGTCATGGGTTTTTAAAAGTCAACAGCCAAAGTTTCTGTCTGAATTCACAGCACTCACTTCAAATGTACAGATCTTAATGCAACGATAACAGTGTCACTGGTTTGGTTGCTTTGTCCCGCCTCTTTGACATATTTTCCCATGTTCATATCTGCAACTGTCCTGTCAATCCTCGACAGCTGTGAATGTTGAGGATTTCTTTGTCTCTCCTGTAGGTGTCTCCCTGTCTAGGCATGTAAAAACAATTAACATCAAATCAATCTAACCTTTTCTACAGAACTAGTTCAAACTTTAACTGAGGAGACACAGCACTAGCGTAATCTAACAAAGACAAATCTGTGTGTATCTGTATGAATACGTTCCTCTGAGAGCCCCTGTATACCTGCAGCGCACCCACACAACTGATTTCACTTATCCTGTCTGAAAAGACCTCCTCTTATAAGAGGCCTGTACCACGAGGCAGGACTGGTGGTTGAGGCTGGCGTAACTTCAGGGTTAACTCAGGCTTTTCAGTGTTACAACGCCGGTTTAATTCTCACTGGGGAACGTCGCCATTGTAACTTATGCAGCAATTCTCTGGAAAATGGCATTATTTTTTTTTTTTTTTCCTGTTGGCTGCAAGCAGTGTCAATGTCTTTTTTATTGTGCTTTTTTATACCAATATCATCCTACAACAGAGACCGACTGAAGCACTAAAACCCCGTACTTGATGTGAGTTATGAAAATACCACTTTGAAATGTGTTTTTATGTTTATTTCTTATTTTCTTCATTTGGCACCGCAGGGGTTACAGCTGAATAAATAAGGCTAAAACCATCATATACCCGTCATAAGATACATCTTAGCAACATTAATTAATTAATTTAATGGAATGCACATATGTAATTAAAGTCAGATCTACTGGTGCTCTAATGATGAGACATGATATTACAAGTCTATTAATTTCAGTTCATGATTTTTTCCTGGCTTTTCTTCCTGTAACTGTGTGTTTTTAGCCTGAATTATGTTCTTCTTCTATCAGTCTAATAATTTTCTCTTCATTGATAATGTATTCCGCTTTGATGTCAGTAGACTTGTCCATATTTTGGATTGGGCAGCTGCTGCTAACACCTCCCATTTAATGTGAACGCTCTTATGCCTAGATGTGGAAAACCTGGGTTTGATCGCGATTGTTAGGCTAAGTGAAGCCTGATAACAGAAACGTATACTGTATGTTGTCTCATAGCCTCATAGTACAGGCCTCAGGTCTGTGTGTGTACAGACTATTTGACTGCCATCCCCTTCGTTGCAACTTTTATGAGGAGACAAATTACACCGTTATCTTTCTAATTAGTTGAGAATCCTGTGGCCTCACATCCACCGCCGCACAGTTTGGCAGAACTTCATCCGAAGCAAAAAATGCAGCAAAGGAAATGTAGAGACAACTGTATTGAACTGGGTTCAGACGACAGATGTTTTTGAGACAATTCACCCTTCATCACAGCAATCAGAGGAGAAATCTGGGACCTTGGTCAGTAACAATGTTCAACCCAGATTATCTGGTAATGTGAGGGGTTTACAGATCCAGCCTCCCGAACTGCTCGCAAACTCATTGGGGCTGTCAAGATTATTCAAAAGTGTTTGATATTTATTTTACTGGTGTAAAGCCTGGATGATTAGGTCAATACTTTTTGAGTAATGAGAGAATGTTAATATAGTACTGGAGAAGCTGACGGTGTAACCAAACATCAATTTGCATTCAAGCTTTCGAGACTAACTTTGGCTAACATACTATTGTTGAGAGATATCACTGTGAGACTGATTGCTAAATCTCACCGTGCTCTAGAGCAGAGAAATCATGTTGAACATGTCGTCCAACCACTTGCTTATCAGAACCGTCAGCTTTTGTTTCTTTCTAACTGCAAAGCATTCCTACAGCAAGTTGTTGCACAGCATTAGTCTTCATTTTGTTTGCATCTGCTTCCCCAAGAGATCACGTCAGGTGGCACGATAATCTTAATAATATCCTCACATCTTAGTGTGACCATATTTGAGATCAGAGAAAGGGAACACCTGTGAAGTTTCTCCTTATCTGCGCAATGCAACCCAATTTCAAAATCAGTCTGGATTTTACAGGCTCCTGTAGTCTGAGCCCAGTTTTAAACGTTCAGAGCTCCCACTGGTGATCGGGCCACTCAGCCTCTAACTGGCCATTTAGGGTCAGACCTGAGGCCCACAGGTGGGAGGCATTAACTGATTGTCTGGACAGAGATTAGCAGGCAGGAGAGACAGAGGGGTACATGCCAATTCCCTAATTTGATGGCTCCGCACTTGACCTTTAAATCAATCAGCACAGTACATTCACACACTGTTTTTTTTTTGTAATCAGTTACAAATCAGCACAGTTTAAAGATGCAGCTTTTTAAAAAATGTACACAAGTGTTTGTACTGGTAAATTGACGCTACAAGCCTTCAAAAGCTACCACAGGAGAGAGTTCCCAGCTCTTCCTCACCCATGCTTACATTCACCTGCGCTGCCTTCGCCATGTCTCTTCAGCCACTCAGCTTACCACAGAGTTGACCAACATAAAGGACAAGTCATTGAAAACGTATAAATAGTAGCCCCATTCACACTGCCCTTTGAGTGCGGTGATTCTACGCCAATTCTTCACATCCTCCTTTGTGTGAAAGTCTCAGATGCAGCGAGGGTGAATTTTGCTCTGGCGCTGATGTGCTTCCGGAGGTAGTATCAGAGGCGCAGCATTGTCAAACCGAACCCTTGTGAATGGATAAGCCGGCTGCGCAGAGCGGGGGCTACACAGATCCTTCACTCCACAAAATAAAAAGAAATGTCCCACAGATCAACGTTACAGGACCAAACAACAGTGACGTAGTAAATGGTAGTGTCTTTGACAACTTAAATGAGGAAAAAAAATACTGCAGTTATACGTGGAGAAGTGTCACCTGTCCTATCGACTGTCCGTCACATTTCTGCCTAAAAAAAACAGCATCTGTCCCCTGCAAAAAACTCCTTCCACTAATGTGTTGTCGTAGTCACAAAATCAACGGGTAAGTCAGCCCTCCCGACCGAGACTTCAGTGAACTTTCCCCTTCCTGGCAAGTGGAAGAGTCAGATAGCGCCCTGTTTACTGATGGAGATTATTTAATTATGTAATTTGACTAGTATGTAACCTGTGCAACTTTGAAGACCATCTCTATTGCTTGGCTCAGTGCCTGCTGCCTTTCAAGCTCTGCATGCAGCATCTGTTGCTTCACAACATGGATGTTCCTTTCAACAACAATAGCCTTCACGGTGACCCTTTCTTTGACAGTCCCCTAATTACCAGTAATTAGAATAATAAGAAAGTAAATACAATGAAACTATAGCCAAAATGCTGGGTATTTACCTGGTAACTATATGGTAAATTATAGTGTGTTGGGTAATTACTGCTGGTAATAAGCAGTTAGCTACAGTCCCCTAATTACTAGCTTGTAGTAAATATATGGTCACAAAAATGTGTTACTAGGTATTGTATTGTATTTACTTTCTTATTACCATTGGTAATTACCTAGTAACACTTTTGTGTTACCATTATTTTACCAGGTAAATACCTGGTAATTAGGGGACTGTAAAAGAAAGGGTTACCGCCTTCACATATTTGAAAGTTACTTGTGCCATGGTGGTTAACACAGCCGTACCATAACAGATGCTAGCTTTTGAACTTTGCATGGGTAAAAATTTGAATGGTTCCTTTATCTTGTAGCCCAAAAGAGGTCCTTGATTTCCAAAAACAACATGAAATGGGGACAGACTTTAACACTTTACAGTGCTATCTGAGGGATGGAAGGTTAAAGGCATTCAAGGATGGAAACAGGTTGAGGGGGTGGTGACATACAGCAAAGGGCCCCAGGCATCAGCGAGGACGACGACTCTGAACATGGGACGCCCGCACCACCAACTGAGCCAGTGGGCGCTCTGCATTCTTTTCAAATGAATTGGTTGAGAAGGGTCTTGTGATTTTTGATGAAATGATATCATTCTGTTTTTGCTTATGTTTTACACAGCCTCCAAATCTTTCAAGAATCAAGAGTTTACAAAGAATTTTAGAGTTTTACAATTCCATCTGGAAGCGACAAGAGCAAACAGCAAAAAGAATGAAATGCTGACAGAAAACAGCACTGCCAGCTTACAAGTTTGGTCAAATATATGACAACATTTTCCAATCATTAGACCACAGGAATGTTCTCTCCAATTTATTTTCTTTTTTTTAACAGCTCCTCACATTCAAAGTATCTAAAACCAAGGAATGTATTGATTTTACAACAGAGATGCTCACAGCATGTCGAACATATTGAAAGTGTAGAAATGGTTACATAATGCAAGTATTCCAGTGCTATTTTTCAATTTATGATCACCGTAAACTTGATGTGAACACCAAGGCTTTTGTGAATTAGAGACTTCACCTTCTGCATAAACTAAATTCCTTTTCCTGTCAGCCCTGTCCTATGTCATTTTTATCAATCTTTTATTGGGCGTCTCAAGAGTTTTTCTTTCATCTGCTAGTTTCACAGTCTCAGTAAAAGGCAGAAACAGCCTGAACAGCATTGTTAAAATCTGTTCGAAGATCACAGTGAAACAAAGACATCTGAGTGTAACAAAGACATCTGAATTCTTTTTTGCAACCAACAAATCATCCCGAAAGCAACAGGTTCATTTTCTCCTCCGATTGCAACAAGTGATATGTTTCTGTTGCCATCGGGGCTTCGTGTTTTACCTGCATGTAATGATAACGATTCTGTATAGTTCATTGCCTCTGCAATTTGACTAAGTGCTCCAGAGATTTTTTTTTTACCATTTACAGTGATTGGCAGTGTTTTATCTGATTATTTACATATATTGTGCATAGATTCTATTCCACAGTGAGCCCTTTTGTATCATTACTTTGGTTTGTACATTACTTTGTTTTGTTTGCAACAATCAGCTCTGAACAAATTACCCTTTATGCAATTAATACTCTGTTTGTGACAACAACACAGGGTGTTTTCAGGGGGACATCTCCAGACACATTTGTGGTAACTAAAATAGGTATTATAAACCAAAACATGACATTTTCCTAACCCTTACCAAGTGATTGTTGGGCCTAAACCTGACTGGAGCATTAGCACAGCTTTGTCACAAGGGAAGATTGAAAATCAAACCTAAAGAAAATGTCAAGTTAAAAATGTCCTTTGTTTGCAGAAACGTACATTTCCAACATTATCCTCTGGCGTCTGGGTTGTAAATCTGAAAAGAGTAGGAAAGTCATCAGTCTATTTTTTTGTTTAAATCAGCTGTGAACATACACTTTCCAACAAACTACTTTCAGAGGTGCTGAGGTATTGTAAAACATGCGCGCACACACACACACACACACACACACACAGAAATTACATCAATTCTGGCCAATACTTTGGAGTTCTGAACCTTGTAAACATAGTTGCTGGTTACACACATTTTTGAACCGTGCAGAAATTACAGATTGACACTATAGTTTTTCCAAGCCAGTGGACTATATCATGAATAATGATCAAGTAGGCACAATCAGTTTGAAGGTCACTCTGGATTATAAACAAAGAACAGTTTATAAAGGCCTTTTACATAGTATTTTTTTTTTTTTAATTCTGTGTCAAAACCAAAATGAGATGAGATGTTGATGAATAGAAAGTTTAAAGGTACTTGAGGCAGGATTTGTGAAAAAATAAACATGCATTTTAAGTTTTTTAATGCTAATGGGTGATGAAGCGTTGAAAACCAAAAAGAATGAGCTCACTCACGTATCTCTCCATTGCCTTGAACAGTCTTTGTGCTGCATAATGTACTGCAATTCGGGGCCCGAATTTCCCGTGCAGTCCTACGGACGTGACGTCAGATGACGCTGAATGCGCGTCCTCGACGGCTTGGATATAGGAAGAAGACAAGCTTGGTGGACCCAAACTAGTGTTTGCGTAGTAATGGATTCTGCTATGGCCAGAAAACGACCCACCACCACACAAAGTCCACTAAAAAGTCATACTAAGAAGAAAACGAAGGTTTTATCAGCAGCAAGTCGAGAGTCAAAACGAAATTACGACCAAAGCCGGGCCGGCACCCGAATAAACATCGGATACTCGTTAAGCTACGCGACATGGCTCATTTCCTAGTGACCAGGTAAGAAAACATTGATTTGGAAATCATATGAGATCACCGAGGACTTGGAGTGACCTAACGTGCAAAGTAGCGTTAGCTGCTAACATGCTAACATTAGTCCACCGCTGTGTAACACTGAATAGTTACAGACTGGACATTTTCCACGGTCCTTTAGTCTGAAACCGAATAGTTAGAAATATGTCCCTTTATATATGGGACAGAAAGCCCAACCTGTTATCCTGGAGGTGATGTTAGCAGCTGGCTGTAGCCACAGGCTAACGGTTTGTTTGTGTCTGTGTAGTAACATTAGCCGCTAACACACAGCAGTCCCGTATCAGAGATGATATTTTTGTCCCCCAATATGGCGTCTTTGCTTTCGCCTGTGCCTTTCAGACTCGCCGCGCTTGTGTGACGCTACAAATAGCGAGCCGGCTTCCCGGCTGCTTCATGTGTGTAGGGGATAAGGCTATCCCTTACACACAGCACAGTTAGCAGCTGTAGGCTACCAACGTCATTCCGCGGAGGCATGCGCGGAGGTCTTGCAGTAAACAGTCACGTGAACAGCGAGTAAAGAAATAACAGTGTCACAGCATCAGCTGCTCTGCTGTGAAGAGTTCATGCGCGCTCCAGCGCCGGCTTGGCTGATGGCTGCAGTTACCCTAACGGCCGAGGTGTCACTATTGAGTCTTATTTCTTGATCCTGCCTCATGTCCCTTTAATCTAATACTGGAACAATGCAAACTTTGAGCAACACGTTCTCCCTTTTCTTAAATATACCCACACAAATATACACTGTTTCCTCGGCAAGTCCTCAGTCCTCATTCTTCTGCACCGACTAAAGTAACAGACTTACCCCTGGTTTCCATTGGACGTGTGACGCTATTTTGCTCCATCCTCCGTGCAACCGCATATCACGCTGAGAGCGTCACAGAAGCGGAACATTGCTGCCAGCTGATACAGCAGACCACCTGAGACTTTGCTTATTTCGTCACATTTTTGTGCTCCTACCATGGGTGAGCAGGCTATGCACTGAACTCCTTCTATGATGTGAAGTGAAGTGAAACATAATCCATAAATGATACAGGGCGTTTTATTCTGAGAATTGATCGGATGTACTATGCTGCTCCTGTGCGTCCTGCCCGCGATCAGCTCTGATGACCATATTGCAGCCGTAACATGGCTGGGACGTTCCCGGTGGATTCTAGGGGTTAACCTCTCCCTCTCTCTCTGACGAGCCTGTCCACTGTGTTATCTCTACAACTTGGGTTAAAACAAAGCAGAAGTACTTACATGTCTTAAATTGAGTATTATTCCTTGGAGACTCGTATTACTGTCCCCAACATCCAAAACAAGTTCAGACTGGCTCTGTCGCTGCAGGGTGGTCATTAAAAGGACTTCTGATTGAAGCACTCTCATGGAGCTTTATGCACTCAACTATATGAACTCAAATTATAAAGTTTTGTGAAAACAATTTAATTAGACATAATTAGTTGCTGAAATCTTGACACTTTTTAATTAGATTTGACTGAAGGAAAACACAAATAGAATCATAATTAATTTGTTTGAGCAAATCTACATTTAAAATAAAATAGGTAATATGAACCTTTCACAGTGTGCAGGGAAAAGACGCAAGCGAGGGAACTGTAGATGCAATTAAGGGAATTGGGACATACCCAAACAAATCGCGGCTCTTCGTTTCCCTCACTCACGCCTCTTCCTGGCATCTTGGCTCCTCCCTGCGGAATACAAGAAGGAGGCATGAGGATAGAGGACTTTTATACAGCGAACGGGACGTCCTCGGCCACTGCAGCGGAAGAGACAGCAATTACTTACGTGGCTCAGCATCTCAACTGTCAAATGCGTAGAAATAAGAAACAGGAGCAATGAAAAGATGAACACTTCATATACAATACTGATTATAGATGCATTTAAAACATCAGGGCTTCATGAGACTGATAGAAATATCATGAATAGATGTCGAGGAGCAATAAAAAATGGTTACAACTGTTCTAAATTAATATAGCTGACACTGTATTAAGAAGATCACAGTTACAATAACTCTGGTGTGCATGTCAAGCAAAAAGAGCAATAATGATCCCTGTGACTTTGTGAATCTCTATTTTTTTCCCTGAAAGATTAACTCAAATAAGAAAATGAGAAAGAAAAGGTAAGTCTTTTTGCTGATGAAGAAAAAACTAAATAGAGTTTTTTTATGATTCATCCATGATGACAGATGCAGTATTTTCTGCGCTGTCAGACCTGCTTTAACCGGTCTATCTATAATGAAGTATTAAAATTCATGCAGAATTATTGATATTAATTCTGTTTCCACAACAGTCTGGCTACTCTTTTTGCTGTCCCATCAGATCAGCTGAACAATCAATAAACAGATTCTGATCAAAGAGTGTTGCCGTCTGGTAAAAAAAAAAAAAAAAAAAACTTCTGCATCTCCCTCACTCAAAGCTTATGAGAGCCTCCTCTCTCCTCATCTCATCTGAGATACTTTTTAAGGGATTGGAACATCCTCGATGATGGCAGATCTCCTTCAGTTTCTGCCAGACTGTGACACGGGAGACTGCTGTTCACTTTCCACAGTTTACGAAGGTGTCTTTTAACCACAGCCTCAACCAAAATCATCTTTATCCATTACGATTATCTTTTTCCCAGCCTTTCCTAACCTAACCGTACTCCTTAAGCCGGGCTCAGGCTACAGACGTTTCTTCTTTTTTCTCAAAGGAAAGTATATTAATGCCACCACAGCAAACTCTTTCTGCCGTCTCCACTCTGTTTACATCTGCTTCACCATGAGATCACATGAGGGGGTGGTGGTGAGATTAGAGAGAGGTAACATACGTGAGGATTCCCCTTATGTGTGTGATGCAAGGATGTTAAAAGTCCTGTAATCGGGGCCTGGCCTCAACGGTAGTTTGGTCGCCATAACCCTCCATCTTTTCTCAACCTTAGCTATATAAAAGCTTCCACACACAGATTTTGCAGGAAGTGAAAATGTTGGCACTGGTCATGAAAGCAACACTATGTAACTTTTTTTTAAACCTTAAAATTGTTATAGGGGTGAGTGGTGTCTCTGAGAGGATAGGATCACAGTTTTACTTGCATGCTTACTTCAAGTTTTCAACTCATAATAATGTTATGACGTAATGGGTTTTGTTTGTAGTTAGAACATACATTACATCTGACAAATTGTTATAGACCTAGTTTTTGTGCTTATGACAGTGGTGTTCCACTCAAAAAATGTAGGGGCGCCAAAACACAAAGAAAATGCAGATTTGTACACCATGTTGCTTTAAAAACATTGTCTTTGAGTTTAATGCAGGGCTTTGAGGAATCACTAAATATTGATGTTCTTCTCTGGTTGGACGGACATCAGTCCTTATCCACAGGACAACAAGAGGTTGACGTTGCTTGTCGGGGAAAGGCAAACACACGTTGTTTGTGTTGGAACAAATGTCCAGCGCTGCTGTTTGCCTGCTAAGGACAGTCTTGAATAAGAATGAGGCACATCAGATGGTGAATTTAACCTTCTTTCATAGCATGTACCTGTAAATGAGTGCAAAATGACAAAAGAGAGAGCCTGATTATGTCAAAACTAAATAAAAGTGCTGTGTGTGGACATCCATAAATGACAACAGTGTGAATGAGAATGAGCTGGATGACTGAGATGTATAACACAGAATACTCCAGATACAGGAGTTATGAATGTGTATACTTCTGCTTTTGTGTATACAGTCATTAAGCGGGGAATATCCACTGAGCATTACAATTCTGGCCCACAGTGTGTGGTAGGCAGAAAAAAAATTCTCCGCTGCCAAGGAAGTGACAGGTTTTTGGTTTCTTGTTTGTTTGGAATAAACAGCCAAAGTAGTCACGGCCACCACGGATGAACAGACAAAGAAAAGTCTAATGGGAAAAATTATTATGAATTTGTGAAATTTCTGAATAAATGTTAGCGCCTGAAGAGAGCCATGAGAGAAAATATGTTTTATAGACAAAATTGGGAAGCAAATCATCGGTTTCTTTCATCAGGAGGAAGTGGAAGTCGATTAAAGGAGTTCTGTTTCATGTCCTATAATTAGACTGAATATCCTGATTAGACCACAGAGTTGCATCTGATGCGTCTGTATGGGTTATGTGTCCCTGATTTTGACTGATGTGTGTCAGTGTGTGTGTGTGTGTGTGTGTGTGTGTGTGTGCGTGTGTGCGTGTGCGACTGCATTCCTCTGAGTGTTAGAGGAGTTGTTAGACTTCCATGTAAAAATCCATAAAATGTGTTCTAAACTGGGTTGTAGACTGTAGACAGGGGTTAATGTGTGTGTATGTTTGTGTGTGTGTGTGTGTGTGTGTGTGTGTGTGTGTGTGTGTGTGTGTGTGTGTGTGTGTGGTGCGTGTGTGTCAGATCACAGAGCAGAGACTCGAGGCAGAGCGTACCGTGACAAGCCTCATTAAGAGGGAATCTCTCCACTGTTCTGGCTGTCGACATCACCACCGCCAGACTTCTCTAATTACGCTCTCTAAGTGCCGTTTCGTGCAAGCAATCAGCCCACTGCTCTTTGCATATGCAAATATGACAGACCTGATCATTAGCTTTTATATCTCACACACTCTAATTGTTATTGTAAAAACTGCCGCATGGAGCCAAGGGCGAACGCACTCAGTCCTCTCGCTGTCTTTTCCCCCTCTCCCTCCCTCAATCTATCACGACTGTCGACTCTCATTCCGCTGCATGTTTTATGAGGTTTTGTCGCTCTAAACAGAGTCATGCGGTTGAATGTCATGGTAGTATAATCAGCTAACAAATGCCTCTGCTTGACATTGTTTCATCAGAGCGGAGGGGAGAAAAATAATAGAGGAGCACTTCCTGGCGAGGGCTAATTGGCCAAATGGAGTCACTTAGGCAGAACAACAGTCCCATCATAGCGATGATGATGATGATGATGGCGATGGTGATGGTCCCAGAGAAACAACTCGGGAGCCCACTGGCTCAAAAATGTTTCTCCCAAATCAGCGGTAATGCTTTGTGATCTTCAGGGGGAAAAAAAGTTGAAACGCAGGAAAAAAAGACAGACATGCAAAAAGTTTCAAGGACTGTGACGTGATCGTCCTTGAGGAGAATGTGTTGATTTGCATTTGCTAAGCAGTGCATCCTCCTGACCTGTGTGAAAAACCAATCCAGAGGCCCAGATGACCCCTCATCAGGAAAAGTTGTATTTAATGAGAAGCAATGCATCAGTGGTCTGTTATGAATATATTAAGAACTCTTCGTGAATAGTTGGATTATAACAGGAATGCACTTCTCATTTTCATGTTCTCACTTTTTTCTTAGCTTAATTTAGAATTGCGGCCTTAATGCCTGCCTGTCTGCCTGTCTGTCTGTCTGTATGTCTGTCTGTCTGAATTTTGTATATGCGCATAACTTATGACCACAATCAGCAAAACTCCTCAGTCTATCAGTTTCTGTGTTACATCAACATGCGTCATTTGGGCTATTATTCTAAAATATGAACAGAGATGTCACCACCTTCACCACCAGTCCCAGCAGTCACCAAGATAAAATGTTGGCGGTTACTGTTGATGCAAAACACTGTTTCAGCATTTGTAAGTGTGGAGCCACTGGTTATTATTAAGAAGACATGGGACAGTCATGTTCTTGTGACAAACACTGGATATTTCTGATGAGAAGTAGGGACATATCTCTTTTTGGCAGCCAAAACAGGTATTTCAAAGCATAACGTGATCTTTTCCTAACCCTAGCAAGTGTTTTCACCTAGACCTAACCAGACCATAACCACATAGAAAATTGCAACATGCAAAAATGTACAGTTTCAACATATCCCTGGTTTTTATATATAATTATATTACCAACATTTATTATGGCAGCTGGGTTGTCAGTCCAAACACAGAGGTCCCATAAGACTTAAGTTGGAACACTGTTGATATACAGTATGACCGTTAACTCAATTAAGTCCATATGTCAGTTAAAATGAATTACAAAAATAATATCATCGGGTTTCATGATTCTATTTGTGCTTTTCTTCAGTCAAATTTAATTTAAAAGTGTCAAGATTTCAGCAACTAATTATGTCTAATTAAATTGTTTTCACAAATATTGATTAATATAATCAGGGGCTCCTGTGCCATAGGAGGTAGTTAAAAAAATTCGACATCATTTTCATGCGCAACACACATAATTTTATAAATGCCAGTTGAAGTGAGAAAAAATAATTGAAAGGTAAAACATAAAAACTTTAAGGAATTTATGGAATTTGGAAAATGGGAGCACATTTTTCATCCACCTAAACATGCTGTGCTGCAAAGCTCAGCATCGCAGCTGAGCAGTTACCTGCGAGTATCTCAGAATCAATTCCAGCCCAGCCAGTCACGCTGCTGTAAGATTCATGACCTAACCAGTGGGCTATATACATATCCTCCAAGCTGGCTGCTGACCAGTACTGGCAACAACTGTTGAGATGAACACCAAGCAACTAATGAAATGTTAGTCAATAAATAAAAATGACACATCCAGATTGCACAGACAGAAGCATCCTCTATGTTTTTGATTCATTATTTGTACTTCTTTTTCTATTATACTTAGCTGGCACAGAGTGAAGATATTCCTTTATTTCAAAACATTTCTGACACAACACCAGGACTTAACTGTTTACTGATCTTGTGTTTTTTGAGCCGCTCTGGAAATTTCAGTTAACATACTGATATCTATAATAATGTATTCTCATTTGTAGAATGTTGAATGGTCGATTGTTGTTTTGTTTTGTTCTGTTTTTCTGTGTGCTCTCTACGTTTATGTGTTTCGTATGTTAGGACCCCCTCGGAGACGAGATGGTTCATCTCAAGGGCTTTATCCTTATGAATAAACAATTTGTAGAATAGCAGAAGATGAACAAATCCCCACACCTCATGTTTTATTATGCAGTTTTGAGATTTAGGGACTCTTTAAGAACGTTTAATGCCTCTTTGAAAAAATTAAAAGTTCAGGATGTATTATTTTGCCTAGAGCGACTGTATGTTTTTTTTTTTCTTTTAGAATTACAACTGACTGCAACCGACCGAAAGCTTCTCCACCTGCATGTGTACATTCATTTGCACTTTCTGTGTTGCTCCTCACCGTTCAATATTTGAACTTATGAGTACTTATTTTAGCTGAAACCATGATCTTTTCCTTAACCTAACAAAGTAGAAGCTGTGACCATTTCACATTGATACTACGATACGTAGGGACACTGAACATAAATTCCATTCTCATCGAGTTGTCAGGGACCATTTTTCAGCAACAGACATACCCTCAGTAAGATGACTATGATGTCTTCTACGATGTTGTACGTGTTGATTTGGCGGTCTGAAATCCCCAGTTATTCACACATTGGCTTTATTGATTCGAAATGACCTATAATGCTAACCCATTAACAATTGTTTTAACCTGTCAAATGCAAATGCTAATCGTTAACTCTAATCTGTAAAATGTATGCTATTCATACAAAATCACATCTGGAATGTTTTACATGAGTTTATTCTATGTTCTTTTGCAATACAAAAGAGCAGGTGCTTTTGTCCAACGAGACCTACAGTAATTCAAACATACATTCATACACTGATGGCGGTAGCTGCAATGCAAGGTGTGGACCAGCACATCAGGGGCAGTTTGGGGTTTGAGTATCTTGCCTGAGGACACTTCGACACGCAGACCAGGGGAATCGTACCAGCAACCTTCCGACCTTCCGACCTTCCGATAACAAGACACTGGCTCTTCCCCTGAGCCACAGCCGCCACGATATTTGTTGTCAGGTGGCGAACTCTAGCTGCTGTAGTCATTATTAGAGTCTATGTAGGGAGGAGGTCTGGAATGGTGACAGATTTAAACAAGTACACGAGACAGAAGCTGTTCATGTCCAGTGTGAATCCAGAAGTCAACAGCGAGTTATTTTAACTGAGTAATGTTGTGAAGTACCGTCACAAACATAAAGTGGCATAAGTTACTTAGGTAAAGTAAGTACGTCTGTAATGAAAGTGACAGAAATAACGCAAACCATGATGTTTTCCTAAACTTAAACTAGTAGTCTTCTTGGCTAAACCTTACCAAACTGTGACCGTATGACGAGGGTCCAATACATGTGTCACAGGTAAGCTGCGAGGGTCATGTTGTTTAGGAAACTGATATACGTTGTTTTGGGAGCGCTGACAGACTACCTTTTCAATAATTCAGGTGTGAGATGATCAGTGGTGCAAAACATTTTAGACGGTAGTCAGCAACACTCTTCATATCAAGACGAAATGTTAACTCAGTGTGCATCAGCTCTGCTCTCTCTCCAGAATGTAAATGGGGCTACAGCTCTGCGAGAGCGATGCACACTGACATCGCCATGCCCATCCACTACAGGCTCTATTTGAAGGACACACATAAGTGGAGTGCAAGGTCATGGCTGCATGCTAAATAAGTCTGCTTGAAAGTACATTTGGACTTTTCAATTCTGTAGGTGTGTTGAGACGGTGCACTATGTGGAAAAGGGTGAGGGGAAGTGGAATAGAGATAAGAGGGTGTGGTCATGATTCATTGTCTTCTCAGCTACTTACATTACCCTTCTATTCCAATCAACAAGTCAATCAAACAACCAGTGGATAGGTAACACACAGCTTAGTCATATAAAACGTACCTTAAACTAACAGCCCCAAATATTACATCAAGTTATCAGGGGAAGGGCTGTAACCATCAGTGCTTCCCTCTGTAAAGAACTCTTTTGATTATCCGTCACAACAACTTTAAGGCTGTTTAAAAGCCTCCTTTTTGTTCTGTTGATTAAATCCCTACAGAACACGTGTGTGTTACATCTGTTGCCTCTAATTTGAAAAGTGCTTCGCCAAATGCCATTTCTCACAGTGATCTACTGTGGTTACGTTGATGAAATCATGTGCAACCAGCACCGGGCTGCTGCAGAATAACCTCACAAACAAGTGTCATCCCGTTCTGATTGGTTCAAACGTCTGGTTAGAGGTCCTTCTCCCGGGATAGTGTAAGCAGGGCAAACCATCAGGTGCGGGATGGTGAAGTCTTGAAACATTTTAAAGTTTTCTGCCTTTTATTACTCAGGACGGCCTTTATCCTTATCCAGAAGTAACAGTCTCTACATGCATCATTTCCTTCCTGACTGTTTGTCTGGCAATAGTGAATTGCATTTTTAATTTTCAAAAGTGATTTTTAATTGCAATGTGATCTGATGAAGCAGAGCTGCATCAATAATTGGTTTGGTCAGTCTTAAATAGTGGAGCCATAAAAATTATCTTTGTTAAAAAAAACTAATTCCACAGCTAAGTCATGTAAGCACAATTGTTATGAGGACTTATTTGTAAAAGCAATCATATAATCTGCTTCAACAAAGTGGTCTTGGCAGCAGTGGTGTTCTATTGGATGTAAACTAAATCTCAATGAATGCACACATCATTTAGGAGACTGAAAGTAAAGGCAGCTGCCAAATGATGTTAACACATTTGTGAGTTGTACTTGTATTTTCCTAGAGCACAGATCACATAGTAATAATATATATATATATATATATATATATATATATATATATATATATATATATATATATATATATATATATATATATATATTTGGTTGTTTGTTCCTCATGCCATTTTTCAGACTTTTTTTAATAAAGGGATCATATAGAGATATGGGGCGGCATGGTGTGGTGTTGCAGTGGTTGGCACTGTTACCTCACAGAAAGAACGTTCCGGCCCTTCTGTGTGGATTTTGCCTGTTCTTACTGTGTCTGTGTGGGTTCCCCTCTGGTACCCTGGCTTTCCCCCACAATCCAAAAGTGATTCTAAATTGCCTGTAGGTGTGAATGTGAGTGTAAATGGTGTTAGCCCTGTGATGAATTGGTGATCTGTCCAAGGTATACCTCGCCCGATGTCAGCTGGGATGACTCCAGCACCCCTGCAGGGAATAAGCAGTTACAAATAAGAGATGGATTAGAAAAAATGACCTATATGTCGACAGTGAATTCAGCTTGTTAAAACCCTTATTTATGTTTCTTCTTAGGTGGTGACCTCTAGTGGCTTTAGTAAGTATTCTGGTTCCATGGGAGGAAGTGAGGAGAAATGGTATAACCCTAACCCAAACACTTGTTCATGTCATTAAGTCCTTTTAACTAACATCCCCTACATAACTAACGTACATACAGTATAACTAAAGGTACAGACGTAACATAATGTTTGTAGTGTAGTGTTTCCTTAACCTAACCAAGTGATTTTGTCACTGTGTTGGGATAGTGTCACAAGTGTTGGGATAGAGATATGCAAAAAGGACTCAAACTGTCTTTTGTGTTGCACCCTGAAAAAAGAGCCAGTAACATAAAGATCAACTACAAGGCCCAGAGGTATCAGGATTGACTTAGACTAAACTCTATTGATTTCTAACAATGGGTGGAAAATCCAAATCACGGTGAAAATTTCTTCTGCTTCCAGCTCAGGTTGCATTAACAGATGTCGACTTTGTCTTTCCCTGCCTTGATTTGCAGACTTACCACATACAGCTTGATCATTTTAAATAATGTGGAGAATATTGTTTTCAAATTTTATTCGCCTCTCACAGCGTTGGGAAATCGTCCAATTGACTACTACTGTGTTCATCTTAACACTGACCTCACTCCTGTGAACAGTCATGCTCAGCAAACAGCTTTAGCAAATAGAATTTAAAATTAGTTCACACTGTCAACCCAACCCTACCGTTGCTTTCTGGAGGATCTGCTCCTCTGACAAGATTTTACTTTTCATACAGAAGGTCAGGCTGCCTTACTGTCTTAGTCTCCAAACATCTGCCTAACATCTCATTTACATAGTGAATAATCACCGTTGTTGGTAGTCATAGAAATGTTTTAGAGATGATAGAATAAAATATATGAGCAGCGTTAATCAGAACAAAACACAGGGGTAAACAATAAATCATAAATTTAATGTCATCATGATATGACATTGTGATGACATATGGAATGAAGTGGTACTCTTTTGATAATCAACAAGCATTACTAGAAATGCAAATTGTTATTATTATTTTTTTTAACCTAATGACAATCTTTCCCTAACCATATCCAACTGTTTTTTAGCAGTTGGATATGGCACTGGAAGTGGCACTTCACCAGTTTTACACATCAGATTCACTTTGCTTTTCACAAAGAAAATAAGCCTGATGATGTCATCACAGTTTTAACAGTTTTAAAAAGAAAAAGAAGAATCTTTTTATGATCCCATACAATGTACAACATTGTGAAACTGGTACTGTACACTGCATCGAACCTATCAGGAGGGAGCAGTGGGCAGCATTCGCACTCAGGGACCACTCCACTCCAGTGCATTGGTCAAGGGCACTGACCGGAGAATTAACCTACTACATGTTTTGATGGTGAGGGAAACCTGGAGTACCTGGAGGAAACCCAGGCAAGCCCGGGGAGAACATGCCAACTCAGCATAGGCCCTCCCCTAGTGGGATCTGAAGTCATGACCTTCTTTCTGTAAGGCAACAGTGCCAACCACTGTGCTGTCAAATTCTGGTAAAATGCTTGTGATAAAAACCATGGACATTTACTAGGTGCAAAGGGTCCAATGAAAGAAACAATTTCTGCAATACTAACTCACAACTGGCCCTTTAACACTCATACAGGTTGTTCTGGACAGCAGTGACAAGCTTACAGTTTTGTCATATCTCTCTCAGAGTCTCTATAGTGAGCTCCAACTAAGACATAAAATCACAAACAGCGACAAGGAACTCTTTTTCCCCACTTTGAACATGGATTAAATTTGAATATGACATTCCTGACTCAGGCTCCTTACTTCTATCACATGTTTATTCCAGCTCCAATACCCATTTAATCCCAAATTTTTTCCAGACATGAAAATATCCAAATCATATGCCATTGGTAACCCTTTGAAATAGTCAATCATTATTTTTGGAAATTTTCATGGAAAAATAGGTTAAAAAGTATGTTTTATAGTCGGCCACAATTGTGACCAGTGGGATAATGTGTATACTGATTTTATGTTTTTCTTATTTCCAGTCATCAAATTTCTTATAGTCCAGCTTAATTATATCTGGGTTGGAATATAGAGCTTTGTTACTGGCAGTACCAGTATCAGCATGTATTAACATATGCTAGTGTGCTTTATCACATGTTAGTATGACTGTTTCACATATGAAAAACATGAATACGACAAATGAAAGCAAAAACGAAAAGATGCCCATCAGCATTAACATTATTATCTTAACATTTATTAAAACATTCATATGGTAACTTTGTTGTAACATTTGACCTTGCACTTTTGTTTAATACTAGTAGTATTTTAGTGCATAATTCATTTTAACATTGTAATTGTAACATTTTAGTGCAACATTCACTGAAAACTATGGAGCAGTCATATGCGTCTTTAAAACTAAACGGACCGCTTAGAATAGAGGTAGCTTGCATTCAAGTAGAAGCCTGCACCAAACAAAACTTTACATACATACAGGCCTCAGAACTAAGTGCATGTGCATCACAACTATGGTCATTGCTTGACTGATATGAACTGACCTTTTCAAAAAACTCTTTTTTTGTCAACATTTCATCCTATAGTATGTTTTACTCCTTATTTCTTGCAGACTTTTCTATTTTTCTTTTATTGGCTTTTCTAGCCCTTTTTTTATCTTGATCTTTTATCTTTTTCTACTGCCCATGGTAGACCTTGAAACATTCAATGTGCAGTGGTGCTGTGCATTTTTCACATGCATAGGTAGTGCGTTTGTCGCAATGACGACATCTCTGGAATCGGTGCATCGTGTTGATTGGCCAGTGAGAAGTTTTGTCATATCTTCCCTGATTTTCTACAGAAGCAGCCAGTAGAGACTTCCCTCCGTGGCTCAGTGGTTTTCTGCCAAACCTTTGCATAAGAGACTGTGCCACCGTACGTGAGAAGGTGAGAAGGTCAATGGTCCCTCCCATGACATCTCTGTAAAAGAGATGGCTGTTTGTTAGTGCACTGCTGAGGGACCATGCAAAGATGGGCCACCACCATTTTTTGGACCTGATTGAGATGTGGTATCTTGAAACCTGTAGATCGTGAAGGTCAACACCACCCATGTGCTCATTGTATTGGTTGATGCATTTTGGTTGTTTGACTTTGTCAAATGCACGTCGCTGCTTGTTCCATCTCTTTACAGAGGTCTCACTGTATTTATCTTCCATGTTTGTCCCCACTGTGACAATGTTGTTGTCTTTCCAACGGACCAGCAACTTCTCTCCCTCAGTCAGGACCTCAGAGGTTCCCCGGGGGAACTTCCTGAATTTCTTCTGTGATGTGAATGGGACATCAAACAGACGATTTTGTCTCATTGTTCCGGAGCTCCCATACCCTCTTTTTGTCATTTCATGGAGGAGTGCAAGAGAAGTGAAGAGGTTGTCATGGAAGAATTTGCAACCTTGAGGCACTTCAGCCTGCTCTGCAAGGCCAAGAACCACGCTGGGTCCCTGACCTAACCCAGTCTCAGGGAGGAGGGTGTGGGAACCACCATATGGCTCCATGTGATGCATGTAACCACTGGATGAGGCAAGGCTCCATAGCTTGTAACCAAAATGGATTGGTTTACCTTTTATGAATTGCTTACATCCATGTTGGCCATAGTATGGGATCATACTCTCATCCACTGACAGACATTCCTGAAATGGCATGATTTTATATGACTGATTTAGCTCAGCAAAGATGGGCCTGACTTTAAAAAATGGATCATCAGTGATTTGAGTGTTATCAACCACATGAACTGATGCCATTATTTCATCAAAGCGATTTCTTCGCATTGCATCGGAAATGCTTTCATTGTGTACATCATTGTCAAGTGACCAGTACATGTGTCTTCTTGGGACAGAGCTGTACCCAGATGTGACCAGTATTCCATAGAATGTTAAGAGCTCATCCATTGTTAGACTCAGTTGCTTGCCCTTGGTCTGGGTGGAGTAGAGGTTGGACATTTCAAGGGTTAGCTCTCTAAGGGTGGGTGGATACATGAGTAGGAAAACATCCTTTGGGCTGGGGCAGCTTTGTTTAACACATTCTGCAGCATTTGGGCTGTATACTGTGTGTTTTGGAATACCTGCTGTGACAGGCCTCTTTGAAGGTTCGGTTTTTATTTTTGACCACTTGCAACTTGGTCCTTGGCAGAGTAGAAAGTTAGCTAGCTACACTGTGTTATCCCACTGGTCACTATTGTTGCCATCAACAATTTTACTCATTCTGTGACCATACTGAACATAGTTGAGTTAATGTAAATACACCTGTCAATACTAGACACCTTAAAGATGATGTGTACCAAAAATATTTGTCTTATCTTTATGTTAACCCTCTTTACTGACCTCTTTTGTTGGTGCTTTGATGCAGCCATCTTCCTCGGATGGTGCAACCAGGAAGTGATCAGCTCTGATCATGTGACAATTTACATTAAACATATGACACTGCACATATATGTTGGGGAGTTTTTTTAATATCAGTATTTTCTGGAAATAGGTTGATTCTCCATTAAGTGACATTTTTAGGACCTTTAAACTGGAAATGTTTTTTACGGTCACTTTTGTGACCGATGGG